>JBBBDQ010001445.1:502500-1012500 GCA_037127315.1 Ascarosepion bandense
AGATAGATAGATAGATAGATAGATAGATGAGATATTAACAGACTGAGATAGATAGATAGATAGATAGATAGATAGATAGATAGATAGATAGATAGATATTAACAGACTGAGATAGATAGATAGATAGATAGATAGATAGATAGATAGATAGATAGATATTAACAGACTGAGATAGATAGATAGATAGATAGATAGATAGATAGATAGATAGATAGATAGATAGATAGATAGATAGATAGATATTAACAGACTGAGAAAGATAGATAGATAGATAGATAGATAGATAGATAGATAGATATTAACAGACATAGATAGATAGATAGATAGATAGATAGATAGATAGATAGATAGATAGATATTAACAGACTGAGATAGATAGATAGATAGATAGATAGATAGATAGATAGATAGATATTAACAGACTGAGTTAGATAGATAGATATTAACAGACTGAGATAGATAGATAGATAGATAGATAGATAGATAGATGTTGTCTTGGGTTTCGCGCTTTTTTGATCGTCTAACAAACTGTTGTAACTTTTTTATTTAAAATACTGGATATATGCACAGATGCGTATATTGATGAATTTTTGTGAAGGTTGGGTGTACTTTGGGAGGAATATTTGTTGTCGTGACGCCTTTTATACAAACACAGACATAAATTAACACGTGTACAACCATTGACGTGCGTAGAGGCACACGTACACATGAGCCAAACAACTGGGGCCCATAACTTCCTATGAACGATACGGAGCTTAGCATATATATGTATTTGTATGACGTTTTGCACATGCATACACATTTAACTTTAGCTTGTGTTTTTGCGTAAGTATATATTTAATTCTGTTTATATGTTCATGCATTGAAATATGATTATGTCTATCCCGATTTCATTCATCCAGGGCTGGTAACGTCATGAATTCGCCTTGATTGTATCCAATGTGTAGCAATTTAGTCTGTTTAAAAGTTAACGGACAAGTCGATAAAGGCTAAATTTTTTAATTCGTGTATGTATATATGCGTGGGTGTATTAATCTGTATATGTGTCTGTTTGCCAGTGTTTGTGAATATACTCGTCTATTTTCCTTGTGTGGATGTTTGTAGGTTTATTTATGTATGCGTTCTTTCTCTTCCTCGTTTAATATATGAATAACTTTCTAAATCTACTAAATTGTTAAACTAAAAAATTTCTTTTTTTAAATTTCGCAACAAAAATAAAGTAGATATAATAGTTAATTAATAATGCTGATCTCAATTTAATCGAATTTTAATACCAATGCCCACCAAGATTATTTTTAAGTCTGCCCACATATTCTCCAAATTAGAAGTTGCTTTACTCTGATTGGTCCACATTGTACATACAATAATGCCTCCCTGATTAAAGGGTTCTTGCTTGTTTTTAACCTTTTAAAACCATTCAATTTAAAATAACCACATCACTTGACAAGACACAAGAAGTGTCGAAACAAAATAGCTACTTTTGTAGTGATATTGTAACATATCCATGTTACAATTTCTGAATAAATATTTTTAGCTGTACTTTGTATTGAGCACTTTTTTATAAATAGTGTTTCTTTGGACAAGGAATATTATTTCACATATATATATATATATATATATATATATATATATATATATGAATAGCACCTAATGAGCCAGACGAACCTACCTAGGTTTCTCCTAAACGGATCGTCAGGGAAAGCTGGTTAAAATGGTAAAGAAAAAAACGACATATAAAAAGATAATTAAGACAACCCACGTGACCAGGAAATCAAAGAAACTACATAACACAAGGGAGGGGTAGGTTAACAATTTTATTCCTTTTAATTTTCAATTTTCAGGGGGAGGGGTAGAAGACAAAGACGATATCTGATACTGAGACATCCGGAAGATGTATGACACGTGGAACCAGCACGAATCTACCCCCGTAGACGAAATAAAGGGTTCAGTTAAAGTCCAATTCCAATCACTTGAAGAAGGTTGAAGCGTACAACGGTCAAAACGTCGTGGATATGGCAACTTAAATGAGAACAACAGCCCGAGTAATGTAAAAAGTATTAATAAAAGACATGATCTTCGGGCAGTTTATTCACAAATTTAATCTGGATTTACAACAACTACTCGTAAATTAAATATTATTCGATTGAATTTTTACTGTTTATATATATATATATTGTTACGTGTTATAAGTTGTAACAAAAGAAAAGAATTATTGACAAATACAGAGATATAAATCACAGACAAATTATCAAATTACAAAAGAATCCAAATAAAAAAATATAAAAATTTACAATTTTTTGCATTCAAAACAGAAACATAGAGTTTACTACAGGCAAGTGTCATGGGTGTTATGAAGGGGAAGGAGGGTGAGTCAAGTATCTTTACTCAGTTAAGCTAGAGAAGTAGTCTCAGTGCTATAGCTTTTGGAAATCCTCAAATGTGTATTCTCTCTTCCAACCTTTTCACTCTTTTTTTTTTTTTTTTTCAATTGGAGTAGATAAGCTAAACTATCGCCCGTTTCACACTCCACCCTCGTCTATTGAACAGGTGAAGAGGCTCATCCCTTGTTCCCTGCTTAGAATGTGGTTTCCGGCTTTCTCTCTTCCAACCTTGTCACTCTTTTCTTTTTTTTCTTTTTTTTCAATTGGAGTAGATAGACTAAACTATCGTCCGGTTCACACTCCACCCTCGCCTATTGAAAAGGTGTAGAGGCTCATCCCTTGTTCCCTGTTTATGATGTGGTTTCCGGCTTTCTCTCTTCCAACCTTGTCACTCTTTTCTTTTTTTCTTTTTTTCAATTGGAGTAGATAGACTAAACTATCGCCCGTTTCACACTCCACCCTCGTCTATTGAACAGGTGAAGAGGCTCATCCCTTGTTCCTTGCTTAGAATGTGGTTTCCGGCTTTCTCTTTCCCAATCTTTTCACTCTTACGTAGCCCCCTGCATATCAGTGGCGTTACCGCTTTGCTCGGGGTGATATGATAAAAAAATAATAATAATAAAGAATAATTATTGGTTTTGGTCAATGAAAGGGTCAAAAATTCTATTTACCCATTATGTATATGTATATGTATATGTATATGTATATGTATATGTATATGTATATGTATATGTATATGTATATGTATATGTATATGTATATGTATATGTATATGTATATGTATATGTATATGTATATGTAAAATAACGGTCATGTCACGTTGGATACACCGGTTCCCGCTCGATCACCGAAGTTAAGCAACGTTGAGCCTGGTCAGTACTTAGGTGGGTGATCACTTGGGAATACCAGGTGCTGTTAGCATTCACGGATGTGCGGTGGATGTCGGCTTGGAGGGGGAAATCGGTGAGCCGAGTTCCAATTTCAGTCGAGCACGCTGCATTCACTTGCGCACTAGTACCCTTGGGAAAGGTATTAATCCGTTCGTTGCCTCCAATTATGGGTTAAATAATTGAGGTCTGCTGTTCGTGCGATTTGTGGCAGCCATCTGCACCAATTGTTTGTTATCAGCAGTTCCAAGAAGTGTGGATGGTACTACACAATGCCTTCACCACTATAAACAAATCTCTGTGTGGTTGTCTTGCTGGAAAAAGGTTGGACCCTCATACGTTGAACGCGACGGGAGAATCCATCATATATATAATAAACGTATCAAGTTCTTAGAACGCTTTCATTAAAAATGTTTACCACCGTCTTAAAAATATTTTGGCATACTTATATTCCAGATAGGTTGTCCTTCAAAGATCAGGTTTGTCTAGTATTGGGTTTATGATCATGCAGCTCATTCTCTGGTGGAGTGGACATGCTGCCAGACAAAAAGATTCTCCGGTGGAGTGGACATGCAGACAAAAAGATTCCCCGGTGGAGTGGACATGCTGCCAGACAAAAAAGATTCTCTGGTGGAGTGGACATGCTGCCAGACGAAAAGATTCTCCGGTGGAGTGGACATGCTGCCGAACAAGATTCTCCGGTGGAGTGGACATGCTGCCAGACAAAAAGATTCTCTGGTGGAGTGGACATGCTGCCAGACAAAAAGATTCTCGGTGGAGTGGACATGCCAGACAAAAAGATTCTCGGTGGAGTGGACATGCTGCCAGACAAAAGATTCTCTGGTGGAGTGGACATGCTGCCAGACAAAAAGATTCTCCGGTGGAGTGGACATGCTGCCAGACAAAAAGATTCTCTGGTGGAGTGGACATGCTGCCAGACAAAATTCTCCGGTGGAGTGGACATGCTGCCAGACAAAAAGATTCCCCGGTGGAGTGGACATGCTGCCAGACAAAAGATTCTCCGGTGGAGTGGACATGCTGCCAGACAAAAAGATTCGGTGGAGTGGACATGCTGCCAGACAAAAAGATTCCCCGGTGGGTGGACATGCTGCCAGACAAAAAGATTCTCCGGTGGAGTGGACATGCTGCCAGACAAAAGATTCTCCGGTGGAGTGGACATGCTGCCAGACAAAAGATTCTCCGGTGGAGTGGACATGCTGCCAGACAAAAAGAATTCCCCGGTGGAGTGGACATGCTGCCACAGACAAAGTTCTCGGTGGAGTGGACATGCTGCCAGACAAAAGATTCCCCGGTGGGTGGACATGCTGCCAGACAAAAAGATTCTCTGGTGGAGTGGACATGCTGCCAGACAAAAAGATTCTCTGGTGGAGTGGACATGCTGCCAGACAAAAAGATTCTCCGGTGGAGTGGACAGCTGTACTGCCAGACAAAGATTCTCCGGTGGAGTGGACATGCTGCCAGACAAAAGATTCCCCGGTGGAGTGGACATGCTGCCAGACAAAAAAAGATTCTCCGGTGGAGTGGACATGCTGCCAGACAAAAAGATTCTCCGATTGGAGTGGACATGCTGCCAGACAAAAGATTCTCCGGTGGAGTGGACATGCTGCCAGACAAAAAGATTCCCCGGTGGAGTGGACATGCTGCCAGACAAAAAGATTCTCTGGTGGAGTGGACATGCTGCCAGACAAAAGATTCTCCGGTGGAGTGGACATGCTGCCAGACAAAAAGATTCTCCGGTGGAGTGGACATGTACCAGACAAAAGATTCTCGATTGGAGTGGACATGCTGCCAGACAAAAGATTCCCGGTGGAGTGGACATGCTGCCAGACAAAAGATTCACGGTGGAGTGGACATGCTGCCAGACAAAAAGATTCTCTGGTGGAGTGGACATGCTGCCAGACAAAGATTCTCCGGTGGAGTAGGACATGCTGCCAGACAAAAAGATTCTCGATTGGAGTGGACATGCTGCCAGACAAAAAGATTCTCGGTGGAGTGGACATGCTGCCAGACAAAAAGATTCTCTCACGGTGGAGTGGACATGCCTTTGAACAAAAAGATTCTCCGGTGGAGTGGACATGCTGCCAGACAAAAAGATTCCCCGGTGGAGTGGACATGCTGCCAGACAAAAAGATTCTCGATTGGAGTGGACATGCTGCCAGACAAAAAGATTCTCCGGTGGAGTGGACATGCTGCCAGACAAAGAATTCTCCGGTGGAGTGGACATGCTGCCAGACAAAAGATTATCGGTGGAGTGGACATGCTGCCAGACAAAAGATTCTCTGGTGGAGTGGACATGCTGCCAGACAAAAAGATTCTCCGGTGGAGTAGACATGCTGCCAGACAAAAAGATTCTCTGGTGGAGTGGACATGCTGCCAGACAAAAGATTCTCCGGTGGAGTGGACATGCTGCCAGACAAAAGATTCCCCGGTGGAGTGGACATGCTGCCAGACAAAAGATTCCCCGGTGGAGTGGACATGCTGCCAGACAAAAAGATTCCCGGTGGAGTGGACGCTGCCAGACAAAAGATTCCCCGGTTGAGTGGACATGCCAGACAAAGATTCTCCGGTGGAGTGGACATGCTGCCAGACAAAGGACCATCGATTGGAGTGGACATGCTGCCAGACAAAAAGATTCTCCGATTAGGTGGACATGCTGGAACAAGATTCTCCGGTGGAGTGGACATGCTGCCAGACAAAGATTCTCACGGTGGAGTGGACATGCTGCCAGACAAAGATTCTCCGGTGGAGTGGACATGCTGCCAGACAAAAGATTCCCCGGTGGAGTGGACATGCTGCCAGACAAAAGATTCTCTGGTGGAGTGGACATGCTGCCAGACAAAGATTCTCCGGTGGAGTGGACATGCTGCCAGACAAAAGATTCTCCGGTGGAGTGGACATGCTACAGCAGACAAAAGATTCTCCGGTGGAGTGGACATGCTGCCAGACAAAAGATTCTCCGGTGGAGTGGACATGCTGCCAGACAAAAAGATTCCCCGGTGGTGGACATGCTGCCAGACAAAAAGATTCTCTGGTGGAGTGGACATGCTGCCAGACAAAGATTCTCCGGTGGAGTGGACATGCTGCCAGACAAAAGATTCTCCGGTGGAGTGGACACGCTGCCAGACAAAAAGATTCCCCGGTGGAGTGGACATGCTGCCAGACAAAAAGATTCTCTGGTGGAGTGGACATGCTGCCAGACAAAAAGATTCTCCGGTGGAGTGGACATGCTGCCAGACAAAAAGATTCCCCGGTGGAGTGGACATGCTGCCAGACAAAAAGATTCTCTGGTGGAGTGGACATGCTGCCAGACAAAATGATTCTCCGGTGGAGTGGACATGCTGCCAGACAAAAGATTCCCCCGGTGGAGTGGACATGCTGCCAGACAAAAGATTCTCCGGTGGAGTGGACATGTTGCCAGACAAAAAGATTCCCCGGTGGAGTGGACATGCTGCCAGACAAAAAGATTCCCCCGTGGAGTGGACATGCTGCCAGACAAAAAAGATTCCCCGGTGAGGACATGCTGCCAGACAAAAAGACTGGGAGGTGACATGCTGCCAGACAAAAAGATTCTCTAGAGTGGACATGCTGCCAGACAAAAAGATTCTCCGGTGGAGTGGACATGTTGCCAGACAAAAAGATTCTCCGGTGGGGAGGACATGCTGCCAGACAAAAGACTCCTCGGTGGAGTGGACATGCTGCCAGACAAAAGATTCTCTGTGATGAACATGCTGCCAGGACAAAAAGATTCTCCGGTGGAGTGGACATGCTGCCAGACAAAAAGATTCTCCGGTGGAGTGGACATGCTGCCAGACAAAAAGATTCCCCCGGTGGAGTGGGATATGCTGCCAGACAAAAAAGATCTCTGGTGGAGTGGACATGCTGCCAGACAAAAGATTCTCCGGTGGAGTGGAGCATGCTGCCAGACAAAGATTCTCTGGTGGAGTGGACATGTTGCCAGACAAAAAGATTCTCTGGTGGAGTGGACATGCTGCCAGACAAAAAGATTCTCCGGTGGAGTGGACATGCTGCGATAAAAAGATTCTCCGGTGGAGTGGACATGCTGCCAGACAAAAAGATTATCCGGTGGAGTGGACATGCTGCCAGACAAAAAGATTCTCTGGTGGAGGATATGCTGCCAGACAAAAAGATTCCTCTGGTGAGTGGACATGCTGCCAGACAAAAAGATTCTCCGGTGGAGTGGACATGCTGCCAGACAAAAAGATTCTCCGGTGGAGTGGACATGCTGCCAGACAAAAAGATTCTCCGGTGGAGGACATGCTGGTGGACAAAAAGATTCTGGTGATGTGATGATGCTGCCAGACAAAAAGATTCTCTGGTGGAGTGGACATGCTGCCAGACAAAAAGATTCTCTGTGGAGTGGACATGCTGCCAGACAAAAAGATTCTCTGTGGAGTGGACATGCTGCCAGACAAAAAGACTCTCCGGTGGAGTGGACATGCTGCCAGACAAAAAGATTCTCTGGTGGAGTGGACATGCTGCCAGACAAAAAGATTCTCTGGTGGAGGGGACATGCTGCCAGACAAAAAGATTCTGGTGGAGTGGAGCATGCTGCCAGACAAAAAGATTCTCTGGTGGAGTGGACATGCTGCCAGACAAAAGATTCTCCGGTGGAGTGGACATGCTGCCAGACAAAAAGATTCTGGTGGAGTGGACATGCTGCCAGACAAAAAGATTCTCTGGGTGGGAGGACATGCTGCCAGACAAAAAGATTCTCCGGTGGAGTGGACATGCTGCCAGACAAAAAGATTCTCTGTGGAGTGGACATGCTGCCAGACAAAAAGATTCTCTGTGAGTGGACATGCTGCCAGACAAAGATTCTCTGTGAGTAGACATGCTGCCAGACAAAAAAAGATTCTCTGGTGGAGTGACATGCCAGACAAAAAGATTCTCCGGTGGGAGGATATGCTGCCAGACAAAAAGATTCTTTGAGGGATATTGCCAGACAAAAAGATTCTTCTGGTGGAGTGGACATGCTGCCAGACAAAAGATTCTCTGGTGGAGTGGACATGCTGCCAGACAAAGATTCTCTGGTGGAGTGGACATGCTGCCAGACAAAAAGATTCTCCGGTGGAGGACATGCTGCCAGACAAAAAAGATCAGGAGGTGGACATGCTGCCAGACAAAAGATTCTCTGTGGAGGGACATGCTGCTGGACAAAAAGATTCTCCGGTGGGAGGGATACGTTGCCAGACAAAAAAGATTCTTGGTGGAGTGGACATGCTGCCAGACAAAAAGATTCTCTTGTGGAGTGGGACATGCTGCTGCATTACCCTCTTGGTGGAGGGGACATGCTGCCAGACAAAAGATTCTCTGGTGGAGTGGACATGCTGCCAGACAAAAAGACCCTCCGTGGAGGACATGTTGCCAGACAAAAAGATTCTCTGGTGGAGTGGACATGCTGCCAGACAAAAGATTCTCTGGTGGAGTGGACATGCTGCCAGACAAAAAGATTCTCCGGTGGAGTGGACATGCTGCCAGACAAAAAGATTTCTCAGTATGGACATGCTGCCAGACAAAAGATTCTCCGGTGGAGTGGACATGCTGCCAGACAAAAAGATTCTCTGGTGGAGTGGACATGCTGCCAGACAAAAAGATTCTCCGGTGGAGTGGACATGCTGCCAGACAAAAGATTCCCTCCGGGTGGAGTGACATGCTGCCAGACAAAAAGATTCTCTGGTGGGAGGGACATGCTGCCAGACAAAAGATTCTCCGGTGAGTGGACATGCTGCCAGACAAAAAGATTCTCTGTGGAGTGGACATGCTGCCAGACAAAAAGATTCTCAGGTGGAGTGGACATGCTGCCAGACAAAAAGATTCTCCGGTGGAGTGAGCAAGGCGGCTTGGGACAAAGCCCTCTGGTGGAGGGACATGTTGCCAGACAAAAAGATTCTCCGGTGGGAGGGACATGCTGCCAGACAAAAAGATTCTCTGGTGGAGTGGACATGCTGTCAGACAAAAAGATTCTCCGGTGGAGTGGACATGCTGCCAGACAAAAAGATTCTCCGGTGGAGTGGACATGCTGCCAGACAAAAAGATTCTGGTGGAGTGACATATGCTGCCAGACAAAAAGATTCTCCGGTGGAGTGGACATGCTGCCAGACAAAAAGATTCTCTGGTGGAGTGGCTGCCAGACAAAAAGACTTCCCCCTGGTGGAGTGGACATGCTGCCAGACAAAAAGATTCTCCGGTGGAGGACATGCTGCCAGACAAAAAGATTCTCTGGTGGAGGGATATGCTGCCAGACAAAAAGATTCTGGTGGAGTGGACATGCTGCCAGGACAAAGATTCTCTGGTGGAGTGGACATGCTTGTGATTAAAAAGATTCTCCGGTGGAGTGGACATGTCACAGCCAAAAAGATTCTCTGGTGGAGTGATATTGCCAGACAAAAAGATTCTCCGTGAGGGATGGTGCTGCCAGACAAAAAGATTCTTCAGGAGTGGACATGCTGCCAGACAAAAAGATTCTCCGGGTGGAGGGACATGCTGCCAGACAAAAAGATTCTCCGGTGGAGGACATGCTGCCAGACAAAAAGATTCTCTGGTGGAGGACATGCTGCCAGACAAAAGATTTGGCAGAGTGACATGCTGCCAGACAAAAAGATTCTCTGGTGAGGACATGCTGCCAGACAAAAAAGATTTTTCCGGTGGAGTGGACATGCTGCCAGACAAAAAGATTCCCTTCCGTGGAGGGACATGCTGCCAGACAAAAGATTCTCTGGTGGAGCAGGACATGCTGCCAGACAAAAAAGATTCTCCGGTGGAGTGACAGTTGCACAAAAAGATTCTCTGGTGGGGAGCGGACATGCCAAGGCATAAAGATTCTCTCCGGTGGAGTGGACATGCTGCCAGACAAAAAGATGTCCTCTGGGGTGGAGGGAGGCGTTGCCAGACAAAAAGATTCTCCGGTGGAGGAGCAATGCTGCCAGACAAAAGATTCTCCCAGGAGTGGGACATGCTGCCAGACAAAGATTCTCTGGTGGAGTGGACATGCTGCCAGACAAAAAGATTCTCCGGTGGAGTGGACATGCTGCCAGACAAAAAGATTCTCTGGTGGAGTGGACATGCTGCCAGACAAAAAGATTCTCCGTGGAGTGGACATGCTGCCAGACAAAAGACTTCCTGGTGGGGAGGACATTACACAAAAGATTCTCTGGTGGGAGTGGACATGCCGCCAGACAAAAAGATTCTCCGTGGAGTGGACATGCCGTCAGACAAAAAGATTCTCTGGTGGAGTGGACATGCCATGACAAAAAGATTCTCCGGTGGAGTGGACATGCTGCCAGACAAAAAAGATTCTCCGGTGGAGGGGACATGCTGCCAGACAAAAAGATCCCTGTGGAGTGGACATGCCGCCAGACAAAAAGACTTCTCCGTAAGGAGGACATGCTGCCAGACAAAAAGATTCTCTGGTGGAGTGGACATGCTGCCAGACAAAGATCTCTCCGGTGGAGTGGACATGCTGCCAGACAAAAAGATTCTCTGTGGAGTGGACATAAGCAAGGACAAAAAGATTCTCCGGGTGGAGTGGACATGCTGCCAGACAAAAGATTCTCCGGTGGAGTGGAGCATGCCAGACAAAAAGATTCTCTGTGAGGAGCATGCCCACAGACAAAAAAGATTCTCCGGTGGAGTGACATGCTGCCAGACAAAATGATTCTCCGGTGGAGTGGACATGCTGCCAGACAAAAAGATTCTCCGGTGGAGTGGACATGCTGCCAGACAAAAGATTCTCCGGTGGAGTGGACATGCTGCCAGACAAAAAGATTCTCTGGTGGAGTGGACATGCTGCCAGACAAAAGATTCTCCGGTGGAGTGGACATGCTGCCAGACAAAAAGATTCTCTGGTGGAGTGGACATGCTGCCAGACAAAAAGATTCTCCGGTGGAGTGGACATGCTGCCAGACAAAAAGATTCTCCGGTGGAGTGGACATGCTGCCAGACAAAAGATTCTCCGGTGGAGTGGACATGCTGCCAGACAAAAAGATTCTCCGGTGGAGTGGACATGCTGCCAGACAAAAAGATTCTCCGGTGGAGTGGACATGCTGCCAGACAAAAAGATTCTCTGGTGGAGTGGACATGCTGCCAGACAAAAAGATTCTCCGGTGGAGTGGACATGCTGCCAGACAAAAAGATTCTCTGGTGGAGTGGACATGCTGCCAGACAAAAAAGATTCTCCGGTGGAGTGGACATGCTGCCAGACAAAAAGATTCTCCGGTGGAGTGGACATGCTGCCAGACAAAAAGATTCTCCGGTGGAGTGGACATGCTGCCAGACAAAAAGATTCTCCGGTGGAGTGGACATGCTGCCAGACAAAAGATTCTCTGGTGGAGTGGACATGCTGCCAGACAAAAAGATTCTCCGGTGGAGTGGACATGCTGCCAGACAAAAAGATTCTCCGGTGGAGTGGACATGCTGCCAGACAAAAAGATTCTCCGGTGGAGTGGACATGCTGCCAGACAAAAAGTTTGCTGTATGCCAAAGTAAGTTATGTACGGAGTAGAAAGGGGATGGAAAACGCTCTGCTTGCCCCTCCAAAACGATACAAAGATTGTCTAACGCAGGGGTTTGCAAACTGTGGTCCGCGGACCACAGGTGGTCCGCATGGATAAGATAGGGGGTCCCTGGATTAACGCATCACGTGAAATTCAAAGTGTAAATTTTCAATGTTTGGATATTTATTTTTACTTATTAATGTTATCAAATGAAAATTTTAATTTATCAATTTAAAGTAAGTTTAAAACCAGTTTTTACTACGTTAATGCAAAACTATAAGCTATTTTTTTAAATTTATGTATAAATTTCATAAGTGTTTATAGTGGGTCCCTGGACTAAAACTTGAAACATAAAGTGGTCTGTAAGTCAAAAATGGGGTCCGTATGTCAAAATCTAAAGGACACCTTGAAGAAAAGGACGAACATTGATTAAAGGACTTAGGAGGAGAAACCTAGGAACTGAGACGACTGGAAAAAGAAGGTTGTACGGGCTGAAACGAAATGTGAAGAAGAAAGGATACATTCTTGTGAAGTTAAATGCGCTGCTGAGTATATGGAAGATGCGACACCAATCCAAGCAAGAGGATCCAAACAAGAGTTGACATGTGAAATTTGAGGAGAATTTTAGAGAGTGCTCTGATCGTAAGGTCATTCACAGTAAGATTGCGCCCAGGTTCTTAAAACATTTCACCATTCCTGACACATAGTCTGTTTACCCAGTGTCTGATATCTAATAACAAACGTAATGGTAGGAAAATAAAGAAAGAAAAATAAACTAAAGTAAAAAGCACAATGAACACGAAAGGGACATTTAAAAAAAAACAATAAATCAAATACATTAGTTCGTCACCGTAACGAAACTGGCCAAAATTTTGAATAAAAAATGCTAATCTGATCAAAAGAGAAATCAATTCACCAAGACAAAATTGTTTAGAGAGTGCTCTGATCGGAAGTTCATCGACAGTAAGATTGCGCCCAGGCTCTTAAAATATTTTGCCATTTCTGGCAGATCTGTTATCCCATTATAATCTAATAACGAAAATACAGAAACAAAAAGAAAACGCATCCAAATGAAATCGGTTAGATTATATACCTAAAACCCACATAAATAAAAAAAAATAATAATAATAATTTAAAATTAGAATCCCCCCCTCCTCTCGTTAGTACGCATGTGCAGTCGCATCAAAGTAAACACATTCAGTCCGATGAACTTCTAAAGAACGAAACGAGTCACACGAATACTTTTTTACCTGGACTGGCAATTCTCCAAATCGTGGCGAACCCGACCTCCTCATTAATTCAAAACTTAGTGTTAAAAAATAAATCTCACTCATATCCACCTTTTTTGTTTAAACTATTGATATATTTATTCTATTCTTTTATTTATTTATTTTTAATTGGAGTAGATAGACCCTACTATCGCAGGTTCATAAACCTCCCCTTTCTATTGATCAGGATAGAGGCTTATCCCTTGTTACCCGTTCAGTATAGAGTTCCCGGCTAACTCATCTTTCTCTCTCGCAACTTTTCTATGGCGTGGATAGACAGTGGAAGCCAGGGCCGTAGATAATGCTAAAAAAAACACCGGGCACAGAGAAAATTGCCCGGATTTATTAGTTGACAATGTGATGACGTCATCAGTGTCATCCGTTTCCAGAAGTTATGATTTTTGCGAATTTTTTCGGCTATTCCAATGGAAATTAGGCACAGAACGTGAACGAAAGCAGGAATTCGGGTTTGGACTTTCTGAGTATAACCAGTCTTTTCTCCCCAAATTAATAAATAAACAAACGGATTTTTACTACGTTCATTCGAATGTTTTCTTCGTTTTTCTTTCTTTCTTTCTTTCTTTCTTTGTGAATTGTTTTTTTTTTTTTTTTTTTTTTTTTAATCGTATCACCCCAAGCAAGGCGGTAATGCCACTGATGTGCAGGGGGCTATGTAATAGTGAAAACATTGGAAAAGAGAAAGCCGGAAACCACATCCTAAACAGGGAACAAGGGATGAGTCTCTTAACCTGTTCAATAGACATGGGTGGAGTGTGAACCGGGTGATAGATAGATCTATCTACTCCAATTGAAAGAAAAAAAAATGGTAGTAAAAGTCCAGTCAAGAGATTTCTGCTAAAATCAAAATTTCAACCCCTAGGTTAGGCTGTATATACTTGCACTCAGTGGAATTGGGTGAGCAATAACTGAACAGTACTAAATAAAATAAGAACTAGATGAGCAGTAGAACGAGACCAGTCTACCACTGTAATTAAAGAGTTCAGTTCAATCCCTGATCTGAGCAGTGTGTACTTGCACTCAGTGGGAAGGGATAAGCAATAAATGAACAATACTAAATAAAAAGAAGAACTGGATAATATCCCTAAACATGCACAGTGAAACAAGAACAGTCTATCCTCATAGATTAAATATAAGGTTCAGTTCAAAATTCCCTGTAGATTACCAAGATTACACCTGAGAAAGGCCAGAGAGGACAACAGTCAAAACATTATGATAACCACAACAATAATAATTATTTGTTTGTTTATTTATTAATAATTTGTTTAGTTTGATTTCTGACGAAGACATTTTTCCATGCCCGGATTTTCACTATGATTGCACGGATCGGCCTGGACCCGTGCCTGGTGTGCCCGGTAGTCAGATACGGCCATGGTGGTAACGGTTCTTCATACTGTGGGTAACTGGTTAGCAGTTTTCTGGTTGCTGCTTACGACTTGTAATTAGGAGCCTTAACTCTTGCGAAGCGTCTTGAGCATATTAGAACGTTCATGAGACACTCTCGATTCTTACCATGTTTAATTTGTCAGGAAGATGATTTCTTAATGTTATCAGTCCGGATGGTGGGAGATCCGGCATGCGGCACCTTTGCTGAAGTGACTGAAAATAATACTCACGGGTTGACCCAAGCCTTGAGTCAGTATAGTTGTAGAATAAACATGTCGGCTCTGTGGGGGTTTAACAAACACGAGTGGTCCTTAGAAGGCGTCTGTAACAAGAATTGACTAGCCGTCTTATCAAAAGAGCGTGCTCGAAAATGAATGTGAATTAACTATCACTCACGATATTACATCTTCTACCTTTGTAAATATACCATTCGCTATCAAGTGATGGAGCATTAATAGTAATCTTGTCTCTGCTATGAGTTTCGCCCTGAGTACATTCACTTAAGACACTTGATTGAAAAATTATTAGTAATGAAGTCTCCTGGAATTTCCTCGTAATACAGGGTTAGAAAAGATGAACGAACCTTTAATTTCAATTATATATACTAGCGGAACCCATGGAATTTCCACGGAAAGATAATTACGATTTCCTGGAAATATTTTACTTTGTCATACTACAAATAATAGTAACGTCTTCAAACATAAAGGTATTGGATAATAAAATAACGATAACACAGAGTGTAATTTTATTAAAATATCTATAAAAGTAATGTCCACAGAAGCTACTTTACTGTAATCTTATATTATATTAAGCGGCGTATGCACAGACCATAACCAAAATACTGTACGCTATTTTGTGAGAGATTTTGAAAGAGAAAATGTTTTTTTTTTTTTTATTACTGAAAAATCATGGCTCCTGTGTCCATTGTAAACAGTAATGGCCAAGGGTGTAGAGGCCAGGAATTTCGTTATTAGTTCGCGGGATACGACAACAAATCTACCTATTTTTACTATATTGTACAGTACACACACACATATGCACGCTTACAATTACGTATACAACCACCAGCTTAAGTTGCTGATGCTACGGTAATGCTAAAGGCTCTCTCCTCCTACTCTATCACTCTTTACTACCCTTTCGTTTGGCAAAGGTGAGAGAAAGGCTGAGGAGAGTACAGTTTATAAAAAGATAGAGGGGAAGGAAAAGCTCGTGTAGAGAGTAAGTGTGTTATCTTTCTTCAGTGGCGTAACTAAGTAACTAACTAAGGAAGGAACAAGCAGAATTATTATATAATACTTTTTAATCATATCACCCCAAGCAAGGCGGGGCCTCTACAAAAGCAGATGGGGTTACAGTCGGAGTAAAAACGGAGTACAGTGTGTATTGAAGAAAGGATAAAAGATGAACGGGATCCAAGAAGATGGCAATTGACATTACATAAAAATTACATTAAACATTTTTGTTTAATCATTTCACCCCAAGCAGGTTGGGACCACCACTAGTGCGTAGGGGATTACAAAGAGAGAAAAGACTGGGTACAGTGGGTATTGAAGAAAGGATAAATGGTGAACGGGATTTAAGAAGATAGAAGATGGCAATTGATGTTACATATAAGCAAGATGGGACCACCACTAGTGCGTAGGGGTTTACAGTAAGAGAAAGACACAGTGGGTATTGAAGAAAGGATAAAAGATGAACGGGATTCAAGAAGATAGAAGACGGCAACTAACATTGCATTTAAATTTTTGGAGATTGTAGCTGTTAGGGAAGCAAGTATACAGAAATGAGTTCCACAAGATGGAAAGTGCGAGAAATGGAACAGCAGTAGAAGTGGCGGTTACATTTAACTTTTTCAACGTATATATATATGTGTGTGTGTGTGTGTGTGTGTGTGTGTGTGTGTGTGTGAAGTTTTTATTTCCGGGTTTGGCCGCGGATAACAAAAAAACCGCTGAAAACGAAACTATTAGAAAGAGAAGTATTATCATATGAAAAGATACCATTAAAAAACGCCGCTCCCCCCCCAAAACGGAACGAAATTTTTCTCCTGTATAGTCGTCATAGTCTATGGCTATATCGTGTTGAATACACCGGTTACCGTCCGATCACCGATGTTAAGCAACATCGAGCCTGGTCAGTACTTAAATGGGTGACCATTTGGGAATACCAGGTACTGTAAAGGTAAGGACCAAGAATGGTCCACCGATCCTCCAGGATTGGGAGTTGGGTGCAGGGCTAACAACCCTGCCCCGTAAAAACCAGTTTGTTACAGCAACAAAAAGTTGCTGCCCTATGCACCATCTGGGTGTGATGGATAGATGATGATGATGATGATGATGATGATGATGATAGTCGTCATACGTCTGCTCTTATACATGAGTGTATGTCTTATACGTGAGTGTATGTCTTATACGTGAGTGTATGTCTCATTTCAATCGCGCCCCCAAAATATACATATTCTATCATTACCTTTAGTGGCCACATTTTTTGCGGTTCTAGTACATACCATTTTCTCTCAAGGAATCTCAGCTCTGACATTAGCATCTGGTTTTTATTTGTTTCGGGACGTAGAAATCAGAAAAGATACAACGACTACTTCAGAGAGTCTGAAGCACAGACGCCCTTGGGAGTAAAAACAAACCCCACCCTCCTAAATATAGAATTTCCTCAAAACGAACGCACTTTTTGTGAAAATCTTTCTCATCTATAGAATGAGTGCTTGACTAATAAAAATAATAAAGACTCGTGTAAGTTGAATATGAGATAAAAGAATTCATTGACATTTAGAAAAGAAAGTTTTTGCATAAATACTTCAATAAAACGTGCCAACCACCATCGTGCTTGCTAATAAGTTAATCTAACAAAAAATGGTTAGATGGAACCGCAAGTTCTATTCTAAGAGTTTCTTTACTTGCACTTCTTGCCTGCGGAACTCTCTTCCGATTTCTTAATTCTCTGCCACCTACAGTAATCGAAAATTTAAATGAAACGCTAATCACTATTTCGGCCATTTTTTATATCAGCTGCCTGATTTTATAACGAAGTATATATGTTCATCCTTTGATAATGGCTTATGTAAGCCGAAAGCTCAGACCTGATAAAAAAATCAACAATTATTGCGATTTCTTGTCGTCTTTCCATGACAACACTATCAAGCTAATCAGATCATACGAACGGATCTTACACAAAATAAACAGACAGAACTTGTCTATATTATTCAATGAAACTTGTATTAATGAAAAAATGTTGCCAAAATACACACAATATATATATATATATATATATATATATATATATATATATATATATAAATGTGTGTGTGTGTGTGTGCATAAATACATACATGCATACATATATTAGGACCTTGAATAACGGAATATATAAATAAATATATATTAATACCTGTAATAACAAAAAAATAAATATTATGACCTTGAATAACGGATATATATATATATATATATATATATATATTAGGACTTTGAACACGCTTTTTTTCCCAATTGGAGTAGATAGACTAAACTATCGCCCGGTTCACACTCCACCCACGTCTATTGTACAGGTGCAGAGGCTCATCCCTTGTTCCCTGTTTAGGATGTGGTTTCCGGCTTTCTCTTTTCCAATCTTTTCACTTTTCTTTTCTTTTTTTTTTCTTTTTCTTTTTCTTTTTTTCCCCCCATGGGCTAATTCCATTGGATAAACTGAAGGCAACAACGAACAGCAGCTACCTCAGCATTCTATTGGTTGCCGAAATGAGGGGTTAGACACCCAGCGACCGTCAGCTCCACACCATGGTATATGCATAAATACAGAGTCCCGAGGGACCAAAGTTAGTTCCAGTTCGAGTTCCCGGCCCAGAGATGTAACGACAGAGATAGACGCCACGCCGTTGGGCGCTAACCGTAGGACCTGCCGCCTACCATAACATTTCTGGCCGAAGATGTAATGAGACATAGATAATTGCCATGCCGTTGGGTGCCAACCGTAGGGAAGCCTGCCGCCGGCCAACCAGAGTTAAAGCCAGATAAGAAGTGATTTTGCAGACAAGGGTTTAAAAATTGCCAGCCGAACAGAGTTAAAAACAGAAGAGTGATCCAGCCCGGAACAAGAAATCCACTTCGATTCCGACACCAAAGACGAACCATGCCAACCTACCCACAACCCAGCACTTCGACAGTTTCCGTAAAATTCCGGGGAAAAAGAATCAAAGTCGACTAGACTTGCTGCGAATTTAGAATTCCGTAATTTGATCGATATTCTTAGCTAAAACAAAGATGTCATGTATCTTACATATATGTTGTCATTAAATTGTCAGTATATGTTTATAAAATTATTTGCTGCCTTGATATATATATATATATATATATATATAACTTGTTTAAAAACGGAATATATATATATATATATATATATATATATATATATATATATATATTCCGTTTTTAAACAAGTTATTACGAGACGCAGGTCTCTACCATGAGTGGTGTCGACAGGCGATTTTCAATAACTGATTTTACCGTTTACCTTTTTTGTTTTTGTTTTTAAGAATGCTCACGTAACGGTGGTTTTTTTGAACGCTCACGCGACAGGGAATTTTTGAACGCGCAATTTTAAAAATTACAAGAAATTATAACGTTTTCATCCATGGTTGTATGAACCTAAACGGTATTTTTTAGTATGGCTACACTTAGTCATAATTTCTGTTCTTTCATTCAATAGTTCGTTTTTGTTTGGGAATAGGATAATCTCTAACTTTTCTTCTTGGCACAGTCTACATATTTTGCCACCGTTGTAAGGCTTGGCTGTTTTTAATATACTTCAGGTTATGTCTGTTTTTACTATACTTCAGGTTATGTCTGTTTTTACTATACTTCACGTTATGTTTGTTTTTACTATACTTCACGTTATGTCTGTTTGTACTATACTTCATGTTATGTCTGTTTGTACTATACTTCACGTTATGTCTGTTTGTACTATACTTCACGTTATGTTTTGATTATAGTTCACTGAATGTAATAAATATATCTTAACAAAAACGGATAAAACAAATGATCCCACAAATTATAGGCCAATAACATGCCTGTCCACCCCATATAAATTTAGGTACCTCCACTCATTTTCGATATCTTTTTAAGTTTTCTATTTTGAATGTAGACTTGTGATTAAACCAACTGGTCTCAAAGGTGTCTTTGGTTGAACCCAAATATATTTTATTTCGGTCATTTAAGTCGTGTACTTTTGCCTTGTAAATGACTTCTTCTGTATTGCAAATGTGCACTTGTCTAATTTCATTACGACCAAAAACTAAGTAATTAAACAATCAGTCAATCCCTGAATCAATCAATCTATATATATAAGTGTGTGTGTGTGTGTGTGTGTGTGTGTGTGTGTGTGTGTGTGTGTGTGTGTGTGTGTGTGTAAAAATCATTCAACTTGTGAATGGCGAAAGATGTCAAGTTTTCAAAATGTGTGATTAGAATATGAGGCAAGAATAAGGAAGATAAAAGTGTAGATTATTATGTATGTTGTGTGTATATATATATATATATCAGAAAAAAACATTCAAACAAAATTGATTTCTGGAAATGTATGAAATGTGCGGTGAGAAAGGGGAAACTTTGAGTAACTTGGCATATGACCGGATTAATTAGTTTTTAAATGAGTCCAATTTCATATAGGTTTTAAGTACTTTTATGCGTAAATAATGTGGTAATGCTCAGAAACAGGAATGTTTTGTATTATGCTAAAAACAAAACAAAAACAGTATAGAGTCGCTGAAAAAACAAAACTGTATTTTTAAGAAAGAATTACTTGTTTATTTATCTTTGCATCTGGTCCTCGTCTGCCCGCGCGATACCATAGATTTTTTTTTTTTGCCGCTCGAAGGTATTTCGTTGATATAAGTGGGAAAATGCCAATTTCGTTGATATAAGTGGGAAAATGCCAATGAAAAACGAGATAGAAAAAAAAATAGAATTAGAAAACGAATAAGAACATTAAGTTGAAGACAAATAAATTACATTCCATTCTGAAATATAATCTTTAATGGAATAATGATATAAACACGTCGGAATGAGGAGGAAGGTAGCAGGAAGAGGAAGTGAAAGAAGAAAAGAGGAATACAATTATGAAATGAAAGAAAATGACAAAAAACAATAAAAAAGAATGAATTGGGAAAGAAGAAATTAAAAAAAGAGAAAAGAAACGCTAGGAAATACGTCAAAAAATGCCTTCTAATACATTTTTAAAAATGAAATTAGCAGGGCAAAGTGTATATGAGGGCCAAAGATTGAAGTTATTGGCTATAAAGATATATAAGTAGCTCTAAAAAAAAAATATATATATATATATACTTATATATAAGTACTTCCAAAAGTTATGCTAAAATCATATATTGCGTAAAGAGGCCCAGAACTCAATAAAACCAAAATTTTATTGTCAAAATCTTTGCGTCATAATTAAGAGGAAAAATAAATGGATTTTTATGCGAAAATTAATTTTTTTAAATCCGTTTTAAAACGTACAAAATTTTGGTTAAAAACCGTATATTTCTGTTGTCAACGTGGAGCCATCAGTACGAAAGGTTTGAACGTTTTCTTACGATGAAAAAGACATTGATCTGAAATTCTTGCAAAAGCAGATAATTATCTGATTTCAATGAAACCTTCAGTACTCATTCAGAAATGAATGGAATTATTTTAGCAATTTTTTAAAACATCTTGTTATAAATATTTTTCGCATTTATACTCCTCACTTATTTGGTTTTATGAAATTTCGAGAAATTCGTTTTTGTAGCTTAATGTTTATACTAATTATAAGGACAAGTCCTTGGAGAATTTAATTCATTAATTTATATTTGTCAAACAAAACCTTCAGTTCGAGAAAAATTTTACTTTTTTTTACCGTATCGTAAACTAAAAAATGCAATTAAAATGAGACATTATTTAATTAGAAAAAAACTTTTAGATTTTTATATGTTTTTTACTGGCCGATTATGGCGTTTTAACACCGAAACTTTATAGCAATTAAGTTGCGGTATGATATAATTATAATAATAATAATAGTTACCATATATATCTATCTATCTATATATATATATATATATATATATTATCATTATATATATACATATAACACCGAAACTTTATAGCAATTAAGTTGCGGTATGATATAATAATAATAATAAAAATAATAATAATAGTTACCATATATATATATATATATATATATATATATATATATATATATATCATTATATATAACACTGAAACTTTATAGCAATTAAGTTGCAGTATGATATAATAATAATAACAATAATAATAATAGTTACCATATATATATATATATATATATATATATATATATATATATTATATATATATATATATATATATATATATATATATATTATCATTAGTTACTTCAATCTGCGTTTTCACAAGACTACGTTTAAATTGCCAGGTAATGTTGTTATGATGAGCTGCTGAATTATATAATTTAAAATTTGTGTATTTAGGCAGCAAATTCTCTTGTAGACATGTCAGATTGAATAAATTGCAAACATTGTGTTTGCTTATTTTTCATAAAAAAATTTTAATTTAATCTTTCGCGTATTATCCAGTTTAAAATACACAAATTTTAAATTTTATAATCCATCAGCTCATCATAACAACTTAACCTGGCAATTTAAACGTAGCCTTGAGAAAAGGCAGATTGAATTAACTAAAGATAACCTAGCAACTCTCAACAAAAATAAACAAGAAATATATATATATATATACACCCTGATTGAGCACTCTGGAAGAATGGTAGACTTTGAAAAATAGTAGCAACTTTAGCATATACGCATCGTTCATTCAGCAATGAATTAGAACACTCTCAGCTGTTGGGCATCTATAATGATAATATACACGCTAAAAAGTCTGCCTTCTTTTACCGAGCGCCCGCTGCTCAGAGGTAGAATCGCCGACTGACGTCAATTCGGTCGGGTTTCAATCCTGGGTTAAAAAGCAATCGGAGTCTAACCGTACTGATGAGCTGTGATACAGCGAAACAAATCTGTCTGCGGATGACTCTCTCTCTCTCTCTCTCTCTATATATATATATATATATGTATATATATATACTTTATACTTACAGACATAAACTTTATACTTACAGACATTTGTTGATGTTTACAAAAGATGGAATAAAAACTAAGAATCGCAAAACGTCAGACCAGTTTCAATCCCGTACTTCATCAGGGTATTACTGGGGCTTATTTTAATTCAATATTCACATTTAAAATGTAAAAGATGAAAATGAGTTATAGCAGAAATTAAGGGGGAGAAAGAAAAAAAACAATGAAACATCAACAAATACCTGTAAGTATGAAGCTTACTTTATTGATTTCAATTGCAAAATTTTGTACCACTAATAATTTGTTTATATATATGTGTGTGTGTGTGTGTGTGTGTGTGTGTGTGTGTGTGTGTGTGTGTGTGTGTGTGTGTGTGTGTGTGTGTGATATACAGAATAAAAGAGCAGATTTAACGATGGAAATCTCATGTGGCAGTAGACTGAAAAAGTAAAGAAAAATAGCTTCAGTCAGTTAAGTGCCATGCGCGAACACGCTTGAGCGATCATGTCTCGAAAGAGACATGACTAACTGGGCAGAATATTATCCCGCAGTAGGTTGCCATTGCTTTCTGCGGTAGACTGGTTCCCGACCAAGGCTATAGAACCCAATCTGTCCTGCTATTTAACCCATAACTGGAAGGAAGAGACGGAGACCTTTCCCAAGGGTATTTGCGAGTAAGTGAAAAATAGCTTAGATAATAAAAAAGAACTGATCCTGTCTAAAGCAGACGCATTCCAGAATGTCTCTGATGCGTTTCCATCGTCATTCTAATATCTGCTTATTGACTTTTATATTTGGTATAATTATAAATCCCTTTAAATGTTTTGGTTTCTTTTAATTTATTTACAACGAGATACGAAGTACTTATCACAGAGATCGCGATCAGAAACCGTTACCAGTTGAGAAAACGAGGCTTCTGTCTATCTCTTTCCCGTAATTAAAGAATGGACTTATTCATTCTGAAATTAAAGCAATTTCAAGACGGGTAAAAACGAAGCGTACTTTAAAGTGTTTCTTTATTCAGTTGGCACACATGATCTTTGTACTAAACACTTACTACATTCCGAAGAGTCGCTCTCTAATCTTCATCAGGTGGTGTTTTTCAATGAGCAAAATCTTTGAAACACACTGGAAACATTTTTCTATCTGTCTTTGGAATGGAACGAGGCGTTATTTTATATACAAGTTACTAATTTGTTTTCTATTTCTTCCTTCGCGTTATTAGAAACTAGCAGTATAGCCCGGCGTTGCTCGGGTGTAATGAAAGCTTTAAAACTAATCCATGGTCCTGGAGCTCAGACTCAGCCTAAAGAATATTTGAAATAATAAAATAATTGCGACAATTTACCAATCGCACCTTATATATATATATATATATATATATATATATATATATATATATACTAGCAGTATAGCCTGGCATTGCTCGGGTGTAATGAAAGCTTTAAAACTAATCCATGGTCCTGGAGCTCAGACTCTTTGGACATTGGCACGAAAGACTAAAAAGCAATAGTTGTTTCCAGTTAAAGCGAAACCGTAGACTGAAAGAAAAATCAATGGATGTAAGTCAAATTTTGATTTCCTGGTATCGATATCAAATAAGTTTTTCATCGTAAACTGAATTTTGAAAGGCTAAATAAGTCCTCTGAGTAAATGGTATCATGTCTGAGACTAAGAACTACAATTATACCTACTTAGAGCCAAACCCGAAGCAAAAACTAAAATAAAAGGGCTGAAAAAATACAGACATACAGGCAAATAAGCAGACACTCACACACACAAACATCTTGCCTTTTATATATATATATATATATATATATATATATATATATATATTATCGATTTTCTGCACTATTGCAAGAACTGCAACCTTGAAACTTCTGAATATCGTTTCTTATGGCTTTGTCTATGAGTGTATCAAATTTGATTAAAATTGGACCACTCCTTCTATAACGCGATTTCTTCGATTATCGATTTTCGATATTTATCAGAGGTACCTCGACACAAAACCTAGCTAACAACACTCGCAGACGCTTATAGTACAACTGTGTAAATTTTGAAGAAAATCAGTTCAGCCGTTTCGGAGTCTATAGGTAACGGATACACACACAGACAAAGTTACATTTATAAATAAGTTTAGATAAAATTTCGAATTCTACATACGTTGTATAGAAAATTCTCGCTTCCTCAGCAACGATCAAATCCGAAAATTTTAATGTCAAATATGGTACAAAAAGTCACATATTGAAAGGAGCCCCAAAAGATATTCATACACACGGCGTTTACATTAATAAATAAAAAGTGAGGGAATTATCAAATTTGTCGTCCAGATTTGATACCGAGGAAAAGGTTTAAGCCTCGATATTAAAAGAAGACTTTTAAATTATGTCGGTATTAAAGAATCAAAAGATCAAAAATTAAAAAATTAAACAGTGTCACAGAAATAGAAGTGGTGGAGGGAAAAGTAAGGGAAAAAAAAGAAAAAGAAAAAAATGAGGTAAACAGAAGAGCAGTGTTAAACGAGAAATAAGACATTAAAAAATAAGAGTACTATTTTCATCGAGCCCTCGACATGGATTATTTTCAATATTAATTAAATTAATATTAATAGGATCTGTTTTGGGGGATTTTACCTACACACTTTTCTTTTTTCTTTTTTTTTTTTGGTGTGGGGGGGGGAGATTTAATATATATATATATATATATATATATATATAAAGAACTCTCCTTTTTGAAACACTAAAAAACACAAAAATTACGCTCCAGGCAAACATGAGGACAAAATAACAACACCAGAAAAATAACATCCTTGAAAATGGCCAGTGAAGTGACTGAAAGTACTTGGAAAGTCGAAAATTCCAGAACATTTTTACATTCCTTATCTTCAGCATGAAAGGTAAATGTAAGAATACTGGAAAAATTAAATAAAAAAAATTATAAAAGTTTTCCTTGTCGGTCGTTTTTAACGAAACATGTTTAAATGAAATATTGCTGCCCAAATCTACATTAATATACATTTTAAAAAAACCTGGCTATAGAAATATTTTAGAATACAAACCCCAACCAAGCAAACAAATAAAAAACAATAATAGTAATCGAAACATTATCTGGTTCAACCGACGTTTAATTTAGAAGTAATAAACAAAATAAGACAAATATTTTTAAACTAATCGATAACACTTTTCAGAAAGCTTAGAATTAAACAAAATTTTCAATAGAAATTCAATCAAAATGAGTTATATAGCTGTACTAGTAATTTAGAAAATTACATTAAAAAAACCCAGAACGCCAGAAGCAAGGAACAAAACAACATCATTAACAAGGAATGTAATTGTAGAGACGAAAATAAATGCCCACTTAACGGACTTTGGGATTATTTACAAAATAAAAGTACATGCCATAAATGGCCAAAGCAAAACATATTTAAGATCTACCAAAGACTGTTTTAAAATTAGAAGGAATAACTATAAGTCTACACTTAAACTGGAAAACCTCAAAAGTGTACAAAACCGGCTAGCCACGTATGGAAATTAAAATTAAATTGTGAAAAAGACCACGAAGTATAGTAAAAATAACCAAACCTTACAACGGTGGTAAAATATGCAGATAATGCCAAGAGAAAAAATTGGCGATTATATTGTTCCCAGACGAAAATTACTTATTAAATAAAAGAACAGAAATTATTACTAAGTGTAACCATACTAATAAATAGCTACTAGGATCATACAATCATGGAGGAAAGTCTTTTAAGACCTTTAAGTAACTTCTAATTTTGAAAATTGCGCATTCATAAAAAATCGCTGTTACATGGGCGTTTAAAAAACGGTAAAATCAGTTATCGTAAATCTACTGAAGACACCTAAATGTAGAAACCTAGGTTGCGAAATAACTCTTTTCCAAATGAAAAATACTCAAAAGTTCTACAATATAATTGTATTGAAGACTTTTTCATACAAATGTGCACGGATCTGATTTTATTATGACCAAAAACTAGTTAGATAGATAGATAGATAGATAGATAGATAGATAGATAGATAGATAGATAGATATTAATGTGCCATAAAGAAAATGAAACCCCTAACAACATAAACATTAATTCTATCCACCTAAAAACCACTGTAAAACACATACTTAAAACTGTTAATAGCAGAATTATTCGATGATCTTCCAACCTTGAGATCTTTACCGAAAACAAAAACTCTATGATAAATCTCTCCAGAGTAGCGGCTATCAAGATAGATTAGCCTATTTGACATCAACTATTAGGTTGTCCCAAAAGTTCGTAAATACTTGTGAAATGGGTTTATCTGGTCCAGCACAATCGAGACAAGCGATGGGTTCAGAAAGGGCAAGAGACACCATCGGTTCCAAAACAAGATCGATTCGGCAAGAAAGTCATGTTGTGCGTTTGGTGGAACTTTGAAGGAATCGTTCATTTTGGGTTGGTTCCGAATGGTCGTGTCATCAGTGCCGAACTTTACTGTCAGCAACTTGAGCAGGTCTACGAAAAGTTGAAGCAAAAGTACCCGGCTCTGATCAACCGAAAGCGCGCTTTGATGCAGCAGAACAATGTCAAGCCACACACACCTCCAGGAAGACGAAAGACAAGTTTGAAGAGCTGGACGGCGTTGAGGTTCTGCCACACCCAGCCTACAGTCCTGACTGTGCTCCATCAGATTATGGCTTTTCCGCTCAATGTAACACTTTCTGAAGGGCCGCTCATTCGACTCGTTTGATGAAGTCGAGGAAGCGTGTCAAGAATGGTACTTTGACCAGATCCGAAAGCTTGCAGATCGATGGCAGAAAGTCTTGGAAAATGATGGTTTTTATTTTGAGCAATAATTTTTGTTGTTTTTGCGACTAAAATTTCAATTTTTTGTAAGTGTTTTCTGGTAACATTAGATTACTTGGCGAGTAAAATTTCAATGTTTTGCAAGTGTTTACGAACTTTTGGGACAACCTAATATTAAATCTGAATTGCCGAAGACTAAGAGAAAACACAGGAAAAGAAAGATTATATGGTTCAACCCCCCATTCTGTAGACTATCAAATATTAACATTAGACAGTTTTTTTCTGAAATTAGTAAGTAAGCACTTTCACAAAGATAACCCTCTAAATAAAATATTTAATAGAAAAACAATTAAGATTAGCTATTCCTGCACTCGTAATTTGTACAACGTCATCAATTCGCATAATAACCAGGGTTTAAGGAATTTCTATGAAACCAATACTTAACCTGATATTGTACTCTCCTGCAATAGCAGATCCAATAAAAATGGTTCTGTTCAATTTGATTTACCAAGCTACCATTTCCCCCAAAAGGAACAAGGAAAATGATAATCTGTACATTGGAATTTCTGCAGGAGTTTGGAAACAAAGTTTTTATTTTCATAGTCACACTGAAGACGGAAAGTGCGACACAGAGATTCAAAGGCGAATTGGCATGACGAACGATGCGTTCCATAAGCTGAGTAAAGTATTAAAACACAGGAAACTTTCACTCGAAATAAAGAAGAGAGTACTGGATTGCTATATGATATCAGTTCTTCAATATGGCAGTGAATGTTGGACAATATCAACAAAGATGAAGGGAAAACTTGAAGCAGCTGAAATGTGGTTCTACAGAAGGATACTGCGGATATCAAGGATCGAGCATGTGAGCAATGACGAGGTGTTGGAAAGAATGGAAACGAAAAGGAAATTAATATTGGGCATCAGGAAGAGACAACTGAAGTTCTTGGAACATTCAATGAGGAAGGGGGGCTTGGAGAACCTGATACTAACAGGCCAGATAGAAGGAAAAAGAGACAGAGGAAAGCAGCGTATAACATATTTGAAGGGCTTGAGCAGGTGGATGACAGAATAGGGGCTGCGAGACGTTACAGGAGAAATCGTGCAAAGAGCCACCAGGAATAGGTAAACGTATAAGGCCATGATCGCCTACGTCCTGAAAGAACAAGGCACATAGAAGAGGAAACTAAAATTTCAGACAGCCCATTCTCGAAAATATTAGGAACTGAAGGAAGAACGCTTGAACCCACAGATAGATTGGAAATTAATAGGCTCAACACATACTTCCAATAGTCTGAGTGATAAATGTAATCTGTGCTTAGCAAAAAAAAAAAAAAAAATTACAACATCATAATCAAAATTCACTTCTTAATCAACGTAACGAACTGGTTAGTAAGTGTTGCAATAAGAATAGACTTAAACTACTTTAATAAGATTGTAACCTATAACCTTTCTTCCAATAATTATATGTAGAGTGAGAGAGAGAGAGGTGGGGGAGAAAAAGCAAGATAGAGAGAGAGAAGAAGAAAGATAGCGGAGAAAGTGAGAAAGGGGAGAGGGAGAGGGAGACTGAGTTCGAAAATTAGCGTAATTACTGGAATAGAGTGACCTCATTACCCAGAGTGTAAACAGTAAGAAAAGGAAAATCTCCAAAATAAAATCTATATCGTGATAATTCATATATTCCGAGTTGTTCACTGTAATTTAATTTACGTACTTTTTTAAATAATCTGTGCTCAGACCCATTATATCACAAATACCAAATACGATATACCAAATATATGGCTTAGGGAGTAGCGACTCCGACTGACACCATATCGGTCGAGTTTCGATCCCGGCCAGAAACAAGTGGATGCATCTAGTCACACTGATGAGCTGTGATAATTTAATTTACGTACTTTTTTAAATAATCTGTGCTCAGACCCATTATATCACAAATACCAAATACGATATACCAAATATATGGCTTAGGGAGTAGCGACTCCGACTGACACCATATCGGTCGAGTTTCGATCCCGGCCAGAAACAAGTGGATGCATCTAGTCACACTGATGAGCTGTGATAATTTAATTTACGTACTTTTTTAAATAATCTGTGCTCAGACCCATTATATCACAAATACCAAATACGATATGCCAAATATATGGCTTAGGGAGTAGCGACTCCGACTGACACCATATCGGTCGAGTTTCGATCCCGGCCAGAAACAAGTGGATGCATCTAGTCACACTGATGAGCTGTGATAATTTAATTTACGTACTTTTTTAAATAATCTGTGCTCAGACCCATTATATCACAAATACCAAATACGATATACCAAATATATGGCTTAGGGAGTAGCGACTCCGACTGACACCATATCGGTCGAGTTTCGATCCCGGCCAGAAACAAGTGGATGCATCTAGTCACACTGATGAGCTGTGATACAGCGAAACAGGCTTGTACGTGGATGACTAATATATTATGCTCTCATTACGATTGAGCTCTCTGGAGAAGAAAATTTTAAAAACAGTTTCCATTTCTGCTATATGCGTGACTCTTCAGAAATGAAGTGTGTCTGTGTGTTTTTCGTCTTAAAGCGTGCCTAGCATGGATACTATACTCTGTTTATAGACATAAATGTTGCTTTTAGGGAGCGCGCAAACCCTGATCCGTACGTAAACTTACAATCCCGTTTTTTATGGGTAGTCTGCTAGAATATATATGTAATTCATTTTCCCACAATATCTTACAATGAGAGTCTTTACCAGCTTCATGCTGCCAGATACGAATATAGCAAGTGAGTAAATACTCTAAAAGAAACAACATGAGATGAGAGTGAGAATTTAATGGTGGTGGTGGTGGTGGTGGTGCATGTCAAATCGGGTGGATGTCGCATATGAGTGCGAGTAACAAAAAAGACTCGAAAACAAAGAGGAACTTTGTCAAAAGAAAAGCGCCCTTGTCTGTCTAGGAAAAATTCCAAAGTAGCACAACACATAACTGAACACAAGACGATAACAAACGAGAAATGTTATTACAAATTCAATTGATAGACGCAAACGATCAAGTCGCCGTCGAAATGTTGAACTCTGTCGATTCTAAGAAATAAAAAATCAACCGTAAATGTGTGTCAAATATTCAGAGAATAAAATAGAATATTTGAATTTGAGCCAGTAATTGACATGCCTCAAATCAGAATAGTAAAATAAAAAATGCAATAAAAATAAGACCATTTTTATTTAAATAATCTTTTAAATTCTTTTATAAATAACATATTATGACATCATAGTCTGAGAAAAAAATTTCAATGAATAATGAATTTTTACGAGAATTGTTGTCATTTTTCTATGTGGACTATAATGACTTATGTTTCAAATATCTTTTAAAATTTCTTCAAATCACAGTCTGTATTAGGTTATTAAATTATTAAGTGAAGACTATATCTACTAATCAAAAATGGAAAAGCTTAATACAAATTATCAGGCACTAAGTTTTTTCACTTTTCTATGTAGAATTGTTAATTTTTTAAGTATGGTATTTCATAAGTGACATTAATGTTTAAAAGACCATTTGTTTCAAGGTTTCTTTCCCTTACAGGAAAAAATATGGACAATTGATCATGTGAATCAGGATTGTGTCAGCTATATCATGAGTTTTGTAAATCTATTTTATAGAAGTTGGCAACAAAAAATTCATAATAAAATGTAAACAACTATAAAAAGAACTTTAAAAAATAAGATCATATTACCATTTCATAATTATCATAACAATTATTAATAATAAAGAATAATATGTAAATTAAGATATTAAAAAATATAAATCAATAATAAATAAAATACTATATTTCATAAATTATTGAGTTACCGCTCTCATGGTATTTCGTTAATATCTCCGTTATTAATTTTTTAAATTAATTTTAGAAAATACTTTTTTAAATTATATTTTCAGAAGTATATCCAAACGTAATCTAAAGTTCAAAGCGAGTTTCACGTATGGCACTTAACTGACTGACTGAATGTATTTCTGAGTACATTATTTTGTATTTCTTGAAGACTTGGTCTACCAGGATTCCTTTCAATGAGTCTACTGGAATCTTTTTAATCTATCCGAGGACTCCAGCTACAATTGGTGTTGTTCATGTCTTTATGTGCTACATTACGATTTTAGAGTCCTTGTATTTTGATAGATTTTTTAAAGATATTTAGAGATACAGTCTGCAGTGACTGCCATGTCAATAAGAAGGCCCATTTTGTTTTTTGCATTCTCTGATCCCTAAGTCTGTGCAGTTAGCTTCAATTGTTCTGTCTCTGTGTATTGTAAAGTTCCATAAAATTGTTCCATTTCCTGTCTCCGTAAGCGGGTCATGGTGGTGTTCATACCAATTTCTCGCAGTTTCCTTGCCGTAAAACTTGCAAAACTTTTCAATGTACACTACCGGCCATAATTATTAGGCAAACACAGTTTTTTTTAAGAAGATGATGTATTTCATTATATTTTTTGTATTTATTGCCAAGTTGGTAATTCTAAATGAAAATAGAATGGTTCTTTTGTTAATACAGCACAATAACATGTGTTTCAAATGAACTAGTTTTTGTACTAACATCCCCATGCTAGTCTCTAGATAAAGCCCATCGTAGGGTATGGCCTCTACTTATGAGTACAATTTTTTTATTTCTTTAAAGCTTGGGCTACCAGTGATCACTTAATTGATTATTTTGCAACCAGTCAAATTACAACTGGAGTTGTTGATGTCCTGGTCTGTCACATTTTTAAAATTTCGATTTTAAGGTTCTTGTATTTTGATAGTTTTTTAAAGATCTTCAGAGATGCAGTTTGCAGGGACTGCCATGTCAATAAGAAGGCCCATTTTGTTTTTTGCATTCTCTGATCCCGATGTCTGTGTGGTTAGCTTCAATTGTTCTGTCTCTGTGCATTGTAAAGTTCCATAACATGATTACAAGTCCTATCTCCGTAAGCGGGTCAGGGTGGTGTTCATACCAATTTCTCGCAGTTTCCTTGCCGTAAAACTTGCAGATTTTCCAATGCAGATCTTGGCCCATTCTGTCATGCAAGGTTTATATTCAGTTGGTGCCAATACCATGCAACCTGATACAAGTTGGTCAATTGTTTCTGAATATTTAAGACCGAATCTGCATTTTCGGTTCACGTGCTGAAGTTCCTGGGACATGCCTTGAGGGAAGAGGGCTTGGAGAACCTGATACTAACAGGCCAGATAGAGGAAAAAAGAGACAGGGGAAAGCAGCGGATAACATATTTGAAGGACCTAATCAGGTGAATGATGGAACAAGGGTTGCATGGTGTAAAAGGAGAAGCCACCAGGGATAAGGAGATGTGGAAAGCCATGATCGCCTACGTCCTGAAAGGACAGGGCATATAGAAGAAGATATATGCCAAAACCGGAGTTGATAACATCAGCAAACCCTGGTAACAAATGACTGTTTTCTGCCCAAAACCTATTTTTATAGGGGCTAACACCTAATTTGCATATTTCTCGAATCTTTCGAATTCTCTTGATTTTACTGGAATTTTCTAGAACCTTCCAAAACGTTCTATTCCTAATTTCCTTATTTTTACACCTACTTTATGAATTAAAACTTTTTTGTAATAACACGTAGGACTCAATAGAATCCCTTACCACAACTTTTTAGACATTATTATTATTTTTATGAATAAAAGCATCCTCGTAACAGTAGTAGTAGTTTTCTTGCTTTCTTTTTACTACATTCCGTTAATGGCACTTCTATTCATTTTGTCACTACGTTGCTTACTCGCTGTGGTCATGTAATTCTCAGTATCCTTCTGTAGAACCATATTCATATTGTCTCCATACAAGTGGATTGGTAACACGTAGCACTCTTTTCTTTGTTTCTAACGAAATTTTCCCGTTTCTTATTATTTTGCTTAGCTCTTAGAAGGCATATTTTTCTAATCCAATGCGCGTTAGGATTCTGGTGTCTCATTTCCCTTCCGTCAATTAAAAAGACTTTCTAGGTATTTAATCTTCTGGACTTGTTTGATATTGTTATGTCGCCAAGTATAAATGAATAACTCAACAACATAATCAGAATATAAGTTGTATTCCACGGAAAGACGGTTAGTATGCACAGAAGTGATTAGTAATATTTACAATAGAAAGATACAAGAGTCCAATCCGTCGTAAGACGTGTGTATACGTGATTACTTCCGGTACGCCACCGGAAGTGTGACTAACTCTTCACTGACTAGCACTGACTCTTCAGTAACTCATTAGAGACTCTCAAGTGACTCTCTACCGACTGTATTTACTAGCCTTCCCACGTAGGCTGGATGTGACTCATGGTCATTTTATAGTGGGTATTCCCGGCCATATAGCCGGGCCAAAAAATATCTGTCTATTTTTCCCCAGTCGTGGTTCTACCCTTCGGCGGAACCACGACTGGGTTATTGCTCTCTGCTCGGAAGCAGAGAGCGCCCTCTACGCGTAGGCAGAAAGCTGACAGGGTCGTAGAGTCGTCAGTCTAGTGACTCTGTACCGACTGTATTTACTAGCCTTCCCACGTAGGCTGGATGTGACACATGGTCATTTTATAGTGGGTATTCCCGGCCATATAGCCGGGCCAAAGAATGTCTGTCTATTTTTGCCCAGTCGTGCTTCTACCCTTCGGCGGAACCACGACTGGGTTATTGCTCTCTGCTCGGAAGCAGAGAGCGCCCTCTACCCGAAGGCAGAGAGCTGACAGTGTCGTAGAGTCGTCAGTCTAGTGACTCTGTACCGACTCCCTACTAGAGAATCCACCATTGCTATATATAGCAATGGGAACAGTCCATTTGTAGTCAAATGGGAGCGGCGCCCTAACAGATATTGACATCTCCAATTTACTATGGATTCTTTGGGCTTTTGACTACCATTAATTCCCGTCTGGGCCTTATTTCTGCATTTCTTCTACCACTCTCTTTAAAAATTCCTGAAATTTTCTTTTCGTGTCAGACATCAACACCGCGTCATCTGCGTATCTTATATTGTTCAGGTACGCATTTCAGAAGCTAACCAGAGTACTGAAAGCCCGTCAGAGTAAAATCCGTGAAAATATTTGTAAAAGAGACAGAGGGAAGCCACATCTCGTCGGTGAGAGAAAAACTGATGTCAAGCCGCCAAGTCAGGATCGACTACATTGCAGATTCGCTTTTGGATTTTGTCGAGAACCCCAAGATGAACAGCAGGTGCACTCGACCAGTTATGTTAGATTATTAAATATTTTTGAATGGGTTTGGGGCCATGCATGTCGTCAAATGTGAAACGGTAGACAAAAGAATTACAAAAGGCCTGGGAAATCACACTTTATTTACTGAATAATGGATGAATTTAATTTTTTTTTTCTTAAAAATATTTGATATTTTTGGATCAACATAATTACTATCAAAAGTGTGTGATCAGTTAGAACATAGGCAGTAGAGGAGATAAAGAAATTTAATACGGATTAAACTGAATTACGGGTAGTTTCACACAACACCGCAAGTTGTTACAAAAACCAAAAGATTAACATAAATCAGTCAGTCAAGTGCCATACGTGAAACACGCTTGGGCGATCATGTCTCTTTCGAAACATGACTGACTGGGCAGAAGATTATCCCGCAGTAGGTTGCCATTGCTTTTTGCGGTAGACTGGATGCCAGCCAAGGTTATAGAACCCAATCTGTCCTGTTATTTAACCCAAAACTGGAAGGAAGAGACGGATCAATACTTTTCCCAAGGGTATTTGCGCGTTAGTGAATGCAAGGAATTCAACTGGAATTCGAACTCGGCTCCCCGATTTCTTGTTCCGAGCCGATATCCACTGCACCACAACGCACATCCCTAAATATTCGGGTCATATTCTTAAATAGACTTAAATAGGCATTCATTTGAATGTTATACCGTCGTCAAATACGTTTAGAAATACCAAAAACTCTCAGCTGTGTCCAACTTCATTATAAGATCAGTGATTAAAGAAGTGGAAATGCGTTGCTGTTTAGTGGATATCGGCTCGGAACGAGACATCGGGGAGCCGAGTTCGAATTCTAGTTGAATTCGTTGCATTCACTTACCTGCAAATATCTTTGGGAAAACTGTTAAGCCATCTCTTCTCCCTCCAGCTATGGGTTAAATGACAAGACAGATTGGGTTCTATAACCTTGGTTGGCAATCAATCTATCGCAGAACGTAATGGCAAAGCCTTCTACCCTGTCAGGCAGGTTGCTTTCCAGAAATGATTGCCCAATAGAAACAAAGAAAAGCGTGCTGGTTTGCTAAGTTATATCTGTCCTTCTGTATGGAAGTGAATGTTGAACGATCTCGTCAAAGATAAAGGAGAAGCTTGAGGCAGTAGAAATGTAGTTCTACAGAAGGATGTTGAGGATGCCATGGCCAGAACACCTGTGCAACGATGAGGTGTTGGAGAGGATGCAAACGAGAAAAAAACTCATATTTAACATCAGGAAGAGACAACTGAGGTTCCTGGGACACGTAATGGTGAAAGGACAGCCTGAAGAATTTAATGCTCACAGGCCGGATAGAGGGAAGGAGGGACAAGGGAAAGCAGCGTGAGACGTACTTGTTAGGTCTGAGCCAATGGTTGGCGGCGCAGGGTTTAGAAGTGATACCGAGAGAAAAATATTGAGAGCGACAAGAGACAGAGCCAAGTGGAAGTCTTTGATCGCCTACGTCCTGAAGGAACACGGAACATGAAGAAGATGTCTACCGATAATGAATCCTTACCTACCTTTTCATAATTCTAGCTGCATTTGCTGATAGCGTATTGTAATTTATTTCCCAGTAAGTCGAATTCCTTAAAGAATCTATTCTTCGTTTAATAAATGAACCTGTAGCGGATTATTTTTTTTTAATCATCTCACCCCAAGCAAGGCATTCCACTTCCACTATTGCGCATGGGGCTACATAGGGGAAGGTAAAGAGAAGGAGTGGTTAGACATAGGGAATGTCAGGAGGAAGGTGACAGATGAGTAAGGATAGCGAGGATGAGGGTTAGACAGATGGGAAGAGTGCTTGATAGAATGGTAGCAGGTTAGTGTGTTAGGAGGTGTCTATTGACCTTACATTTAAACTCCTGGAGATTGTAGCCGTCGGGGAAGCAATCGTTTGGAAGAGAATTCCACAGTCGGGAAGTGCGAGGAAAGAAACTGTTGGAGTAGAAGTTACGGCTGCATTTAAATTAATTAAAATCAACCTTCTTCTTCACTATACAAAACTTCACAACGATGTGTGAAATCCTGGTTTTCCCAACTAGAAAAAGGATTGACTATGTGCTTAACGAAAAAGTCGAAACCAGATTTCCCAAGTAGGTGTTAAAATGATTTTTGACCAATGTAAGACTTGAAAGGACTTAGCGATCCAATGCGGAATTCAAAAGGACATATAAGAGACTCAGATGGGAGCAGCGAAAAGAGAGACACATCTAAAATGTAACTTCAAACTTCAAGTGACCCGGACATTGTCATCTTTCTCTTTCTCCTTATCTCTTTCAACAATTACTACTACGAACATTTTGTACGAACTCTACTCTTAACCTCTTAATAATGTTTCTAATTGCACATTAACTACTACAACTTATGTTAGTCTTTCCCTTTAATAAATTTCTATTTTAAAATGCAAAATGTATATTTTATTCTTACATTATTCTACACTATTCCACACAATTCAACATATTCCAACCTGCCGACAACCAACCTGATGATGATGATGAAAAACCTTCTGATGATTATAACTCTGCATAAAACTGTAGGGAGTTCAGTTATGTATGACACAAGGTCGAATCAAAGATAATTAACTAGCTTTCTACTAGCTACAAATCATTTCTTTTTACATTTTTTATGACAGTTAATTAATTTTGGCATCCAGACAGTTATTATTATTATTAATATTACTACGACTATTACTACTACTACAACTATTATTATAGCTACTATTCTTATTATAGCCATTACTATTATTATTACTACTACTGCTATTATTATTAACACTAATAGTGTTATGGTCCTGGGCATGACGATAAACTGCATCCGGCAGCAAGGTCTCTAATTGGGAGGTTGTGAGGAGCATGGAACCAACTCTTAATTGCTGTTGTTCTCAGGTCCACCCTGACCCGGAATGGTAGCATGTATTAGAGTCCCAGCTATGGGCAAATAGTTAGCCCCCAAATTGGGGTCAAAACACTATGAAAGTATAAAAATACTCTTTTATAGAAATATATACATAAAAATATTTTTATAGAAAAATATACATTTTTGAAGGAAATATATTACCAACAATACATTCTTTAAGACAAAATTAAAATAACACATTTTGGAAGGAAAAAAAATATTCGCGGCAAAACATTTTTGAATACAAAACTAGAAGACATTTTCAGTTTTCTATAATAAAAAAAAAAATAAAAACAAAAAAATTTCATTAAAATCTGACTAAATCAACCTTCTCACTATAACCGAACATTGAAAAAATACCTTAAAACCCCACCTTTTTGGCATTAAATAACCCGCAGAAGCGTTGATATGCCGTTAAACAAAACTCAAACTCAAAACTAATAGTGTTATTATTATTTTTAATAATACTATTATTATCAAGATTATTAGTATAATTATTACTATTAATACTATTATCATTTTGAAGTTTATTACAGCTACTACAATTATTATTAACTTAATACTACTACTATTATTATTATCATTATTACCAAGATTATTATTACTACTACTACTATTATAATTATTACTGCTATTATTAATCACTACTACTACTACAATTATTATTTGCATTACTACTACTTACTACTACTATTAATACAACTATTATTACTACTACTCTTATCATTATTATTAGTATTAGTATTAGTATTACAAGTAGTGGATGTGCGTTGTGGTGCAGTGGATATCGGCTCGGAACAAGAAATCGGGGAGCCGAGTTCGAATTCCAGTTGAATTCATTACATTCACTTACGCGCAAATAGCCTTGGGAAAGGTATTTATCCATCTCTTCTTTTCAGTTATGGGTTAAATAGCAGGACAGATTGGGTTCTAAAGCCTTGGCTGACAACCAGTCTACCGCCGAAAGCAATGGCAACCTACTGCGGGATAATTTTCTGCCCAATCAGTCATGTCTCTTTCGAGACATGATCGCCCAAGCGTGTTTCACGTATGGCACTTAACTGACTGATTACTAGTACTACTTTTATTATTATTATTACTACTATTACTACTGTTGTTATTATTACTACTATTATTATTAACATTATTACTGCTAATATTATTGTTACTATTATTACCACAATTGTCTTTATATGCAAGAGATGCTGAAAATAAAAAGGATTTTAATATGCTAATTTTATTCCTCTTTTCCAGTAGAAAATAATATTAATTTAATGAGATTTCAAGTCTTAAGAAGTGAGATAAAAATATTTTTTACATGGAAATATACAGAGAATTCACTGACTTTTGCCATCTCTGTCTCTTTTATTTTTTTAAGCAGACGACACTTTATTGACTCGTGACACTGGTGTCGTGTGCAAAACCGGTCCCGGCGGTTATAAAATTACATTTTAATAACAAAGAACACTGTTGGTTTTTATAATGGCTTTTTTCATTTTTCCTGTGTACTTGTGGGAAAGACTTGGCTATTTACACAACAGTAGATCTTTCACAGTAGCAGACAATCAGTTAGATATCTACTTTACTCCGCCCACCATTATCCACGGTTATTTTTCCTAAATGCGTTAAAGTTCGATCAAAAGTGATGACAGTTTTACTTCTTCTTCTTCTTCTTCTTCTTCTTCTTCTTCTTCTTCTTCTTCTTCTTCTTTCTGCCGTCTCCCTTCGAGACATAGGCGATCATCGCCTTTCATATTTCACTATCCCTTGCCACTCTTAATACCTCTTCTTCTGTTATCTCACACAATACCCGCACTACCATCCGTCTGCTCAAGTCTATCAAGTATGTCATGCGTTGCTTTCCCTTGTGTCTCTTTCCCTCTCCCCGTCACGAACCCTCCCTTTCTCATTCAGTCAGTTAAGTGCCATACATGATACACGCTTGGGCGATCATGTCTCAAAAGAGATGATTGACTGACTGGACAGAACATTATCTCGCAGTAGGTTGCCATTACTTTCTGCCGTAGACTGATTGTCAAACAAGTCTAGAGAACCCAATCTGTCCTGCTATTTAACCCATAACTGAAGAGAAGAGACAGATTAATACCTTCCTCAAGGATATTTGCGCGTAAGTGAATGCAATGAATTCGACTGTAATTCGAACTCGGCTCCCCGATTTCTCGTTCCGAGCCGATATACACTGCACCAAAACGCACATCCTCATTCTTCTTCTTCTTCTTCTATGTGCCCTGTCCCTTCCGGACGTAGGCGATCATGGCTTTCCACGTCTCCCTATCCCTTGTGGCTCTTAGTATGTTTGCTCCTGTTGCTCCTGGCAACCCCGTTCCGTCATCCACCTGATCAGGCCCTGCAAATATGTTATCCGCTGCCTTCCTCTGTCTCTCCTTCCTTCTATCTGACCAGTCAGTATCAGACTCTCCTTCCTCATTGCATGTCCCAGGAACTTCAGTTGTCTCTTCCTGATGCTCAGCATCAATTTCCTTTTTGTTGCCATTCTTTCTAACACCTCGTCGTTGCTTGTATGCTCAGTCCACGATATCCGTAGCATCCTTCTGTAGAACCACATTTTGGCCACTTCCAGTTTTGTCCTCATTTTCGGTGATATTGTCCAGCATTCACTGCCGTATTGAAGAACTGACATCACGTAGCAGTCTAGCACTCTTTTCTTCGTTTCTATTGAGATTTTCCTGTGTGTAAGTATTTTGCTCATCTTTTGGAACGAGTCCTTTGCCATGCCAATTCGCCTTCGGATCTCCGTGTCGCACTTTCCATCTTCTGTTAGAACACTTCCTAGGTACTTAAATTCTTGTACTTGTTTGATTCTGTTATCCCCCACCTGTATTTGGCATTTTGGGTTGTATCTTTTGCTGATGACCATGCACTCAGTTTTCTTAAAGTTTATTTGTAGTCCTTTCTTGTCACTCTCCACTGTTACTTTCTGTATGAGGTCTTGTAGTTTCCTTTCCGTGCCCGCAATCAGCACTGTATCGTCCGCATACCTTATGTTGTTCAGGTTGTGGCCTCCAATAACAAATCCTGGTGTGTCATCTAGGGTCCTCAAAATATTCTCGCTGTATAGGTTGAACAAATCCGGTGAAAAGACACATCCATGTCTTACGCCTTTTTCTATCTTTGTGTATCTACTGAGGTCGTTACCTGTCATTACATATCCTGAAAAACTTTGGGTCTTTTCCTGATGTTAAGTATCAGTTACCTTCTCGCGTCCATCATCTTCAAGCTCGTCGTTGCTCACATGTTCTGTCGACAGTATCCTTCTCTAGAAACACATTTCGATTGCTTCAAGTCTTCATTTTCGTCTTGGAGTAAATTGGAACAGCGGAATAAAACCGGCGTATTTGTTTACTGGTGGTGAAATCTGACCTAGGCATAAGATGTGCCGTTGAATTTAAGTCATCAGAAGACAATGGAAATAAACAAAATAATTTTTTATCAACTGCCCTTCAATACGGCAGCATTCGCTGCTATATTGAAGGACAGACATAACAATTCAGTAGACTCTTTGTTTCCAGCGAAATATTCCTGTCTCTTAATACTCTCATCAGCTTCTTGAATGCAAAATCCACATGAATTCGAGACCATGGTCGGTCTGTTATAGGCCAAGGACTATATTTGATTGGAGGTGCCTTCGCTACCAAGCACAGCCTTTATAGGATTTTGCCATATTTTCGATATCCTTATCCATAACTGCACATCAGGTTTTTCATTCTTGTAATCCCTGGGCGACACACATGGAAATCTTTCAGACTTCTTCTTTGTAGTATTTTGGGAATGACGACTCCCTCACCATATAACAGTACTTCGTCGCATAAAGAAAAAATATCTGAAGTCTGTTTGTCCTTTTCAAGAATTTTGATTCTGGTTTGCCTGATGAACTCATCGTTCAAAGCTTCTTGTTTTATCTGGTCGAGAGTTACGGGGAGTTCCCTCACTCTGTTGCACAATGTAGTTTATATTCTCCTTCTGTTCGGAGAGAAGCAATCACAGTATCTTCAAGAGGTTCTATATGTTTCAGGATTAATCTGGACAGTCCGCCGTCATGACAGAGTTTTTTTAGACGGTGGGAACTCCATTTTGAACTTACAATTTAAAAGAATTGTTCCCCATCTACGAAGTCTACTTGATATATGCAAAGGTAGATCGTTTTTAGAACCGAAGATTGTCAGTAGCGGTTAATGGTCCTTCAGCAGAGTAAAGTGTCTACCGTGAATGTACAGGTGAAGCTTCGTTACTACGAAAATAATTCCTAATGACTCCTTCTAAATTTGCGAGTAATTCTTTTTGCAGGAAGACGTTTTCTCGACGCATGAGATATTGGTTTGTGAGATCCATGTGGCATCATGTGCAGAATAAATGCTCCAATACCGCACGAGGAGGCGTCGCTCGCTGGCAACTATAATGTCCAAGTCTGGCTTATAGTGGGTGAGAAACAAGTCTGACATTAAGATTTTCTTTATTTTGACGAATGCTTCTGGGGATTCAGGCGTCCACTCCCCGTTCTTGTCTTTTTACAAAAATTCGTTTAGCGGAGCGCGTAAGTTGTGCATATTTGGTATAAAAGCCTGATGGATGTGCGTTGTGGTGCATTGGATATCGGCTCGGAACGAGAAATCGGGGAGCCGAGTTCGAATTCCAGCCGAATTCATTGCATTCACTTACGCGCAAATACCTTTGGGAAAGGTATTAATCCGTCTATTCCTTCTAGTTATGGGTTAAATAACAGGACAGATTGGGTTCTATAGCCTTGGTCGGCAACCAGTCTACCGCAGAAAGCAATGGCAACCTACTGCGGAATAATCTTCTGCCCAGTCAGTCATGTCTCTTTCGAGACATGATCGCCCAAGCGTGTATCACGTATGGCACTTAACTGACTGAATAGATTGCCATTCCGGAGAAACTTTGCAAGGTAGAGACATTTTCGGGAGCTGACATGTCCTTGATTGCTGTAGCCCGTTCTGGATTTGATCCTATTCTCTCTTTATTGATAATGTGTCCCAAATACTTAATCCTCTCCATAAAGGAGTCGCATTTGCATTCTTTCAGTTTGAACCCGTACTCCTGAATTCTTGAGAAGACTTTATGAACATGTTCCTTATGCTGTTGTACATTTTGACTGATTATTAATATGTAGTCCAAATATGTAACCGTGAAGTCTATGTCACTCAGCATAGTATCCATCACTTGTTGAAAAACTGCCGGAGCAACCTTTACCCCCAAACAGTAGACGTCCGAACTTGCACAACAGACAATGGGTGTTGATACATAGCAACTTAGAACATTCTTTCTCCACCGGCATTTGAAGATACGCATAACTGAAATCGATTTTAAAAAAATGAAATTCCTCCATTTAGTTTCGCGAAAATTTCATCCGGTCTTGGTAAATAATAATGATAGTCTTTCAGTGCTGCATTAAGCCCCGTCGAGAAATCGGCGCAAACCCGGATCTCGTTTGACTTCTTTTTTTCTTTTTTTTCACATAAACGTTACATTCGTGATAAGTTCTCCTGTAAACTTGATTTTCTTCCCTGTCACATACCTGGCCATTTTATTAGTTCTTAGCAAGGTTGGTTTTCCAAAATTTTTCCACGTATGTATACGTGGTTCTGTAAGAAGTTTAACCGCTTCAGGGAATGTCAATTTGCTTGATTTACGGGGTAAAATATAATTCACAAATTTACTGTGCTCTGTGGTTCCCGGTTTTTGAAGAAGTAGAACTTTCTTAGATTCCGACTAATGTATGCAATCTGTGGCCTATAAATCCTTAAATCTTCTAAAATAGGAGGCGAAAGTTATATCCTCGTCCAGAGAATATGTAAAAGTTTCTATGGCATCCCAAATCGAGTTTTGTGAAAAATGCATTTTTTGTTTTCAGTAATTTGTCCCCAGTTTGCCAGTTTAATCACCTTTCTTTGTGTTTGTTAACTTTGAAGTAGAATTTCTTTGCATTTCTGATGTTTGGCTTCAATTTGTTTTTGGAATTCAAGTTATTTTTTTCGTAGTTTGCTTTTGAATTTCAAGTTCTTTTTCTTGCCATTTAAGTTCCCTTTGGTTTTGCTTCTCTTGCTATTTAAACACCCGTTGGTTTTGCTGTTCGAGTTAGAACTTAAGAATTTCGAGCGTGGCTGATTTAAATTTGTCCATTTATGTCCATTTATGTCCGTGTTTTTTGTTTGTTTGTTGGTTTGTTTGTTTGTTTGTTTTTTTCGGGTTACTTGAATATACATTAAATTCAAATGAAAACTTTTCTTTTCCTTGAATATTAAAAAATAAATTTAGTTTCTTACTCACTCAGTAACAGAAATAACAATTAATTGAAAATGAATAACTTTAATTTCTTACTCACTCAAAGACTCGCGAGTGCTATTTTTCTCTCGAAAAACATGAATTCTCGCATTTTTTTCTCTCGAAAAACATGAATTCTCGCATTCAAGTTCAGGGTAAGTTAGTTTCATTTTTTTTTTCCTTTTCTGGATTGCCAAGTACTGTTGAATAGAACAGAGTGTGATGAAAAATATAATTCCGTGCTTCCAATTTTGAACCAATATTGACAATTTCCACGCAGTCCTTTTGGGGTTCTCAAGGGTCCGTAAAAATCCTCGTCGCCAAGTTGTTGTGGCGCTGTTGGGGCCAGTAATAAAAACTCAAAGAAGGAATAGAATAGAGTTAAATAAATATATTTAACAAAGACAATCGTACAAACATATACCAATGAGAGATTATTAGTGTAACTGCTAGTCCGGCTGTGAGAGTTATATGCTGGAATAGATTCTGCTCCCACTTTCTCCTAAGCAGAAATTTTTTTTTTTAATCATTTCACTCCGAGCAAGGCGGAAACGCCACTGGTGTGCAGGGGGTTACATAAATGTAAAAAGATTAATTAGAAACGAGTGAGGAGTACAAGCTAGTTAGAAAGGAACAATAGAAAGCTGAGAAAGAAGGTGCGATGACAGATACATAGATGGAGAGAAAGGGAGGGTTATACAGGGGAGGGGAGAGAGCTAGAGTCCAGTGGTTAGTAGATGAGTATTAACTTTGCATTTAAATTTCTGGAGGTTGTAGCCGTCAGGAAAGCAAGAATACGGGAGTGAGTTCCACAGGCGGGAAGTGCGAGAGAGGAAGCTGCAGGAGTAGAATTGTCGTCTGCATTTGGCTAACCTGACTGTGAATGGGTGGGACCCAGTTGCCAGTCTGGTTGCACGGGTAAACACCTGTTGAGGAGGCATCAGTGACTTAAGCTCATCCGAGCAGAAGCCATGAAAGTATTTATAGAAGAGACAGAGGGAGGCCACATTTCGACGATGGGAAAGTGGCTGCAGTCGAGTCGCCAGATCAATACCTATCACATTACAGACTCTCCTTTTGAGCTTGTCAAGAACACTGAGGAGAACGGCAGGGGCACCTGACCATAAATGGCAGCAGTACTCCATGCATGGACGGATGGTTGACTTGTATATATGCAGGATGGATTCAGGTGGAAAAAACATCCTGGATCGACATGGTGACCCAATCTTTTTAGCAGTAGATTTTGCTATGGATTCAATATAGTGGTTCCATTTGAGGTCTGAGGACAGGGTAAGGCCGAGGAGGCGTAGTGTATTACTCTCCGGGAGAATCACTTGGTCCATGCTTATGGGAGGCAAAAGAGGTTGCCTGTAATGGTTGACAGACAAGAGCTTGGTCTTAGAGGAATTGAAGTTGACAAGCCACTTCTTGCTCCAGTTCACCACAGAGTGTAGATCCCGCTCAAGGTCAGCAGCGAGATTATATCTGTCCGCCACGACAGGTTTCTTACTGGAGCGGGAGTATATTGTAATGTCATCTGCGTAGATGCCTACTTGATCTCATCTGGGAGGTCGTTGATGAAAATAAGGAAGAGCGTCGGGCCCAGGGTAGAGCCCTGTGGGACACCAGCATTCGTGCTGTAGGACGAAGAGGCACGCCCATTCAGAACGACCTTATGCTGCTTATATATAGTTTGGAAGAGTTCAATGTGTCATATTGGTAAGTCACCATAACAAAATTGCACACGGATTAATTACATTCACTTACGAGAAAATCTTCTTCTTCGTATGCCGTGTCCCTTCAGGACGTAGGCTATCAAAGACTTCCACTTGGCTCTGTCTCTTGTCGCTCTCAATAATTTCCCTCTTGGTATCTCTCCCAAACCCCGCTCCCCCATCCATTTGCTCAGACCCATCAAGTAGTTCTCGCGTTGCTTGCCTCTGTCTCTCTTTCCTTCTAACCGTCCTATGAGTATTAAATTCTTTAAGCCTTCCTTCCTCATTATGTGTCCCAGTAACCTCATCTGTCATGTTCTTTTCGTTTACATCCTCTCCAACACCTTGTCGTTGCTCACGTGCTAAGTCCATAGTATCCTCATCATCCTTCTGTAGAAACACATTTCTGCTGCCTCAATTTTCTCCTTCATCCTTGATGAGATCGTCCAACTTTTATTTTAATACTTTCTGTATTAGATATCACATAACAATCACATAATAGATATTTCTGTATTAGATATCACATAACAATCCAGCACTCTTTTCCTTGTTTCTAATGAGGTTTTCCTGTCTATCAGTACTCTGGCTAGCTTTTGAAATGCGTCCTTAGCCATGTAAATGCGTCTTTGGATTTCAGCGTCACACTTTTCATCCTCTGTCAGAACGCTTCCCAAGTATTTAAATTTCTGTGCTTGTTTGTGGCTATCATCACACATTACAGCAAAGGTCAGAAAAATCTACGTTTCGTGATTAAGAAAAATTATTCTAAACTTATTCTAAATTTTCTGCTATAAATCGTTAATGCTTGTGCAAACCGAGAATTAACTTTTGTTTACAAATGTGTCGATCGCCCCAAAATGGCCTAAAATTTAAAAAAATTTTAAAATAGAAAATTTTTAAATTCTAGTCCATATAAATGTTTGTTTAAAATACATCAGAGTATTTTTTAGATAATTTTTTTTTATAACTAGCTTGAAGGCATACAATTGTGTCTATATTTCATAAATGAGGTATTGTAACTATTTAAATTGTTCGGACTGTTTTCCTCTTCTTTATTGTCATATTTACGACGCTTAAGTCGTTGTACGCTCCGACCTACTTCAGGTGATATTAATTGGAATTAGTTTACTGAAACTAAGATATAAAAAAAAAAGGCATGGAACGTGGAATTAAAACAATCTAATCCGTGGATTAAATAAAGGATTCGGTTCGAAATTTCAACTAATATCACCTGAAGAAGGCCGGAGCATACAATGACTGAAACGTCTTGAATATTTTAATATTTGTTTTCAAAATATTTAAATTTCATCATTAAATAACCAATGCAGGATGATATGCCGATTAACAAAAGCAATTAACGAATCAAAAATAGAGGGAGAATACTCAGAGACAAACTTCAATAAAACAAGTTATTTTTTTTTTTCATAAGCGTTTCACCCCGAGCAAGGCATGTCACTGCCACTACTGCGCAGGGGGCTACATAGAGTGGAGAAAGGATGATTAAATATAGGAAATGTCAGAGGGTGGGTGATAGGCGGGTAAGGATACCGAGAGTGAGGGTTGGGTAGATGAGAGTGTTCTGAGAATAATTGGGAGTTAGTGTGATAGGAGGTGTCTATTGAACCTACATTTAAACACCTGGAGATTGTAACTGTCGGGAAAGCAGACTTGTGGAAGGGAGTTCCACAGGCGGGAAGAGCGAGAAAAGAAGCTGTTGGAGTAGAATTTACGGTTACATCTTATTTGTTTAACTGTAAAAGGGTGGGACCTAGTTGCTAATCTAGTATCTCGTGTAAATTCGTGCTTAGGCGGCACCAGTGATCTAAGCTCATCGGAGCAGAAGCCATGAAAGTACTTGTAGAAGAGGCACAGGGAAGCCACATCACGCCGATGAGAGACATATCCGACCCCAAATCTCGAAAGGAGTCGTTACTCCTTGGTGTCGGAGTCAAAAGGAGCGGTTATTATAGTAATCTGCTAACAGCAACAGGATTGTTGAAGGAAGCAGAAATCTCCCAAATGATAAGAGCAAAAATGAGAAAATATTCGAGTTTGAGTAGGAACAATCCCATTTCAATGACATTCCCATCATCCTGTTTTTCTTTCCGACCATCTGTTGCAGACGACCAAGCGTTAACAGTCAGAAAATACAATTACTAAACATCTAGACAGCCAACACTATCACATTTTACAAAATATCTTTGTCGAGTCGATTTGGTATGATCTGAGTTGACCATTAGTCATACTAATTACAAGTGCTTTATTCTGGGCATTTTGTAAGAGCTCAAAGGAGCTCTTATGCTTATCTCAGTGATTATCTAAATAAAGTTTATCATTATAAAATTTCCGTGCCATAGAAGGTGTATGTGTAGGTGCGTGTGTGTGGTTTGTATGTGTGTGTGCCCGCGCATGCTTAGGGCCGGGGAAGAAAAAATCTGAAGTGGTGCATTTCGTTCCGAAAAAAGAGCTTTCGTAAGCTAATAACATTTATAATGATGGAATCCATCTTAGAAATAAAATGGTGGGAAAGATTGTTTGATTGCATTAATAAGATCATTATTACACTGAAGAAGTATTAATTGTTACTTATAAGTACATTTTTTAACTTGTCATTTACTTAACTATAATTCTGATATAAAAGTTGAACTGTTATTATTTATTTTGCCTTGGACATCAGAATATTGTTCCAGTAAAAGTTAAACTACATATTATTCTACCTCGAACGAAATAAATAGAACAGTTCAAAATTCACTAAAACAATATTCTGATGCCCCAAACATATATATATATATAGATATAGATATATAAGCAAACATCCACCCACGCATGCACCAAAAAGCAATACAAATAATAAAAATAGGAATAAAAAGGGAAAATAAACAAAAAAAGAAAGAAAATTAATTATAAATAAGATCACTTCTACAAAAATCACACTATGCTCTAATATAAACAAGAAAAAAACGGCACTCAACAGCAAACCAGCCCTGACGAGTGAGAACATCATAACGGTGTTCTCACAAAACTTCGAAGTAGGCATGAACCTGCTCAGTTAAAGTGAAAAACTCTTTGTGATTATCAACGCTCTATCTCTAACCCGATAGCAAGCACTTTACGATAAAAAAAACTTGCTTGCCAAAATTCATTTTATCAGTACAGGCACTGAAAAACAACAACCTTGGCGCTAAACATTATCACAACTCACTATATATATATATTATCCTACGTCTATGGCACGACTCGAAGTTTCATGCGGTATGTAATCCTCAAGTGCATATTTCAAACTGACAGTTTAATTTCAATCGATGTTCATGGAAATTAAATCTTATAGAGTAAAGGTACTGCATTTTTAATAGCAAAATTAAACATTTAAATATTCTAAAGTTAAATGTAGATAAAAATTTCCAATTTAAATTTTAAATTTTAAATTCAAATAAAAAATATTCAAAACAATAAAATGCCAGGAGAAGAAATCAAAGGGGCGAAAATCATGAAACGTAAAAATTTAAATATTCAAATATTACACTTAGATAAGAAATTAACATTTTAAAATTTTAAATAAAATAAAATTAAAATTAAAATTAAAAATTAAAATGTAAAATTTAGAATTAATATTAAAAATTAAACAATGTAGAGAGCTAAAAATAAAGGGTCTAATTTATAATTGTTAGTATTGCGGGGAAAAGAAAGACGGAAAGAAAGGGGCTAACATAGAGGAAAGTTAATAACAGATCATTCTGTCTGAGATGAAGGAGTATTTACAGTATTTACATTATAAGGACTATTGTCCTCATCTTTGTTGCCATTTGTACGACGATTAATTATAGATCATTCTATTTGTCTATATTTCTGAGATGAGGGAGTATTTACAGTATTTACATTATTCGGACTATTGTCCTCATCTTTGTTGCCATTTGTACGACGATTAATTATAGATCATTCTATTTGTCTATATTTCTGAGATGAAGGAGTATTTACAGTATTTACATTATTCAGACTATTGTCCTCATCTTTGTTGCCATTTGTACGACGATTAATTATAGATCATTCTATTTGTCTATATTTCTGAGATGAGGGAGTATTTACAGTATTTACATTATAAGGACTATTGTCCTCATCTTTGTTGCCATTTGTACGACGATTAATTATAGATCATTCTATTTGTCTATATTTCTGAGATGAGGTAGTATTTACAGTATTTACATTATAAGGACTATTGTCCTCATCTTTGTTGCCATTTGTACGACGATTAATTATAGATCATTCTATTTGTCTATATTTCTGAGATGAGGTAGTATTTACAGTATTTACATTATAAGGACTATTGTCCTCATCTTTGTTGCCATTTGTACGACGATTAATTATAGATCATTCTATTTGTCTATATTTCTGAGATGAGGTAGTATTTACAGTATTTACATTATAAGGACTATTGTCCTCATCTTTGTTGCCATTTGTACGACGATTAATTATAGATCATTCTATTTGTCTATATTTCTGAGATGAAGGAGTATTTACAGTATTTACATTATTCAGACTATTGTCCTCATCTTTGTTGCCATTTGTACGACGATTAATTATAGATCATTCTATTTGTCTATATTTCTGAGATGAAGGAGTATTTACAGTATTTACATTATTCAGACTTTTGTCCTCATCTTTGTTGCCATTTGTTTTATCAATAATTATAGATCATTCCATTTGTCTATATTTCTGAGATGAAGGAGTATTTACAGTATTTACATTATTCAGACTATTGTCCTCATCTTTGTTGCCATTTGTACGACGATTAATTATAGATCATTCTATTTGTCTATATTTCTGAGATGAGGTAGTATTTACAGTATTTACATTATAAGGACTATTGTCCTCATCTTTGTTGCCATTTGTACGACGATTAATTATAGATCATTCTATTTGTCTATATTTCTGAGATGAGGTAGTATTTACAGTATTTACATTATAAGGACTATTGTCCTCATCTTTGTTGCCATTTGTACGACGATTAATTATAGATCATTCTATTTGTCTATATTTGAGATGAGGTAGTATTTACAGTATTTACATTATAAGGACTATTGTCCTCATCTTTGTTGCCATTTGTACGACGATTAATTATAGATCATTCTATTTGTCTATATTTCGGAGATGAGGTAGTATTTGTTATATTTACATTATAAGGACTATTGTCCTCATCTTTGTTGCCATTTGTACGACGATTAATTATAGATCATTCTATTTGTCTATTTATGATGAAGGAGTATTTACAGTATTTACATTATTCAGACTATTGTCCTCATCTTTGTTGCCATTTGTACGACGATTAATTATAGATCATTCTATTTGTCTATATTTCTGAGATGAAGGAGTATTTACAGTATTTACATTATTCAGACTATTGTCCTCATCTTTGTTGCCATTTGTACGACGATTAATTATAGATCATTCTATTTGTCTATATTTCTGAGATGAGGTAGTATTTACAGCATTTACTATAAGGACTATTGTCCTCATCTTTGTTGCCATTTGTACGACGATTAATTATAGATCATTCTATTTGTCTATATTTCTGAGATGAAGGAGTATTTACAGTATTTACATTATTCAGACTATTGTCCTCATCTTTGTTGCCATTTGTACGACGATTAATTATAGATCAATGACCATATTTCTGAGATGAAGGAGTATTTACAGTATTTACATTATTCAGACTATTGTCCTCATCTTTGTTGCCATTTGTACGACGATTAATTATAGATCATTCTATTTGTCTATATTTCTGAGATGAGGGAGTATTTACAGTATTTACATTATAAGGACTATTGTCCTCATCTTTGTTGCCATATTTGTACGACGATTAATTATAGATCATTCTATTTGTCTATATTTCTGAGATGAGGTAGTATTTACAGTATTTACATTATAAGGACTATTGTCCTCATCTTTATTGCCATTTGTACGACGATTAATTATAGATCATTCTATTTGTCTATATTTTGGAGATGAGGTAGTATTTACAGTATTTACATTATAAGGACTATTGTCCTCATCTTTGTTGCCATTTGTACGACGATTAATTATAGATCATTCTATTTGTCTATATTTCTGAGATGAGGTAGTATTTACAGTATTTACATTATAAGGACTATTGTCCTCATCTTTGTTGCCATTTGTACGACGATTAATTATAGATCATTCTATTTGTCTTGTATTTCTGAGATGAAGGAGTATTTACAGTATTTACATTATTCAGACTATTGTCCTCATCTTGTTGCCATTTGTACGACGATTAATTATAGATCATTCTATTTGTCTATATTTCTGAGATGAAGGAGTATTTACAGTATTTACATTATTCAGACTATTGTCCTCATCTTTGTTGCCATTTGTACGACGATTAATTATAGATCATTCTATTTGTCTATATTTCTGAGATGAAGGAGTATTTACAGTATTTACATTATTCAGACTATTGTCCTCATCTTTGCTGTTGCCATTTGTACGACGATTAATTATAGATCATTCTATTTGTCTATATTTCTGAGATGAGGTAGTATTTACAGTATTTACATTATAAGGACTATTGTCCTCATCTTTGTTGCCATTTGTACGACGATTAATTATAGATCATTCTATTTGTCTATATTTCTGAGATGAGTAGTATTTACAGTATTTACATTATAGTGACTATTGTCCTCATCTTTGTTGCCATTTGTACGACGATTAATTATAGATCATTCTATTTGTCTATATTTCTGAGATGAGGTAGTATTTACAGTATTTACATTATAAGGACTATTGTCCTCATCTTTGTTGCCATTTGTACGACGATTAATTATAGATCATTCTATTTGTCTATATTTCTGAGATGAGGTAGTATTTACAGTATTTACATTATAAGGACTATTGTCCTCATCTTTGTTGCCATTTGTACGACGATTAATTATAGATCATTCTATTTGTCTATATTTCTGAGATGAAGGAGTATTTACAGTATTTACATTATTCAGACTATTGTCCTCATCTGCCATTTGTACGACGATTAATTATAGATCATTCTATTTGTCTATATTTCTGAGATGAAGGAGTATTTACAGTATTTACATTATTCAGACTATTGTCCTCATCTTTGTTGCCATTTGTACGACGATTAATTATAGATCATTCTATTCGTCTATATTTCTGAGATGAGGTAGTATTTACAGTATTTACATTATAAGGACTATTGTCCTCATCTTTGTTGCCATTTGTACGACGATTAATTATAGATCATTCTATTTGTCTATATTTCTGAGATGAAGGAGTATTTACAGTATTTACATTATTCAGACTATTGTCCTCATCTTTGTTGCCATTTGTACGACGATTAATTATAGATCATTCTATTTGTCTATATTTCTGAGATGAAGGAGTATTTACAGTATTTACATTATTCAGACTATTGTCCTCATCTTTGTTGCCATTTGTACGACGATTAATTATAGATCATTCTATTTGTCTATATTTCTGAGATGAAGGAGTATTTACAGTATTTACGTTATTCGGACTATTGTCCTCAAATTTGTTGCCATTTGTAAGACGTTTAATAATAGATCATTCTATTTGTCTATATTTCTGAGATGAAGGAGTATTTACAGTATTTACGTTATTCGGACTATTGTCCTCATCTTTGTTGCCATTTGTAAGACGTTTAATAATAGATCATTCATTTGTCTATATTTCTGAGATGAGGGAGTATTTACAGTATTTACGTTATTCGACTATTGTCCTCATCTTTGTTGCCATTTGTAAGACGTTTAATAATAGATCATTCTATTTGTCTATATTTCTGAGATGAGTGGAGTATTTACAGTATTTACGTTATTCGGACTATTGTCCTCATCTTCTTTGCTTAAGTTGCCATTTGTAAGACGTTTAATAATAGATCATTCTATTTGGTTCATATTTCTGAGATGAGGGAGTATTTACAGTATTTACGTTATTCGGACTATTGTCCTCATCTTTGTTGCCATTTGTAAGACGTTTAATAATAGATCATTCTATTTGTCTATATTTCTGAGATGAGGAGTATTTACAGTATTTACGTTATTCGGACTATTGTCCTCAAATTTGTTGCCATTTGTAAGACGTTTAATAATAGATCATAATATTTGTCTATATTTCTGAGATGAGGGAGTATTTTGATTATTTTTTACATTATTCGGACTATTGTCCTCCATTTTTGTTGCCATTTGTACGACGTTTAATAATAGATCATAATATTTGTCTATATTTCTGAGATGAGGGAGTATTTACACTATTTACATTATTCGGACTATTGTCCTCATCTTTGTTGCCATTTGTAAGACGTTTAATAATAGACTTATTTTGTCTATATTTCTGAGATGAGGGAGTATTTACAGTATTTACGTTATTCCGACTATTGTCCTCATCTTTGTTGCCATTTGTAAGACGTTTAATAGATCATTCTATTTGTCTATATTTCTGAGATGAGGGAGTATTTACAGTATTTACGTTATTCGGACTATTGTCCTCATCTTTGTTGCCATTTGTAAGACGTTTAATAATAGATCATTCTATTTGTCTATATTTCTGAGATGAGGGAGTATTTACAGTATTTACGTTATTCGGATTATTGTCCTCATCTTTGTTGCCATTTGTAAGACGTTTAATAATAGATCATTCTATTTGTCTATATTTCTGAGATGAGGTAGTATTTACAGTATTGACATTATTCGGACTATTGTCCTCATCTTTGTTGCCATTTGTAAGACGTTTAATAATAGATCATTCTATTTGTCTATATTTCTGAGATGAGGGAGTATTTACAGTATTTACGTTATTCGGACTATTGTCCTCAAATTTGTTGCCATTTGTAAGACGTTTAATAATAGATCATAATATTTGTCTATATTTCTGAGATGAGGGAGTATTTACGGTTTTTACATTATTCGGACTATTGTCCTCATTTTTGTTGCCATTTGTACGACGTTTAATAATAGATCATAATATTTGTCTATATTTCTGAGATGAGGTAGTATTTACAGTATTTACATTATAAGGACTATTGTCCTCATCTTTGTTGCCATTTGTAAGACGTTTAATAATAGATCATTCTATTTGTCTATATTTCTGAGATGAGGGAGTATTTACGGTTTTTACATTATTCGGACTATTGTCCTCATCTTTGTTGCCATTTGTAAGACGTTTAATAATAGATCATTCTATTTGTCTATATTTCTGAGATGAGGGAGTATTTACGGTTTTTACATTATTCGGACTATTGTCCTCATTTTTGTTACCATTTGTACGACGTTTAATAATAGATCATAATATTTGTCTATATTTCTGAGATGAGGGAGTATTTACACTATTTACATTATTCGGACTATTGTCCTCATCTTTGTTGCCATTTGTAAGACGTTTAATAATAGATCATTCTGTTTGTCTATATTTCTGAGATGAGGTAGTATTTACAGTATTGACATTATTCGGACTATTGTCCTCATCTTTGTTGCCATTTGTAAGACGTTTAATAATAGATCATTCTATTTGTCTATATTTCTGAGATGAGGGAGTATTTACACTATTTACATTATTCGGACTATTGTCCTCATCTTTGTTGCCATTTGTACGACGTTTAATAATAGATCATTCTATTTGTTTATATTTCTGAGATGAGGTAGTATTTACAGTATTTGCATTATTCGGACTATTGTCCGCATCTTTGTTGCCATTTGTATGACGTTTAATAATAGATCATTCTATTTGTCTATATTTCTGAGATGAGGTGGCATTTACAGTATTGACATTATTCTGACTATTGTCCTCATCTTTGTTGCCAATTGTACGACGTTTCGGCCGTTGTACGCTCCGGCCTTCTTCAGGTGCTAAAATTTTTGAACCGAAACTTTTATTACAATCACTGGGGTATATCATCATCATTCATTGCGTAAATGCTCAATTGGAAGTCATGAGTTATCTCCCTCTAACCCTGTAAGTTACTTGTTCACCACTGCTGTAGCCTGATATTGAAGTCACAACTCTAAGAGTCTATATCCACTGGGCCATGTGTCCTTAAGGATATAGACGTAGGTTAGTTCCTGACGTGACTCTTAATAATACACCTAACAATATTGATGATATTAATAATAATAATGTACGTCAAAATAAACATAACAATATTAACTTATACTATTGCAACCAAATGCAAAATAATTACAAACAAGATGAAACAACACTCAAAAACATAATACGTAGAAATGTTAAATCAATCAATAATAATAATCAAATTAAGCTCATCATATATAAAATTTAAAACAATTGACCTTATAGTCTCTAATAACCCTAAAACCACACAACTAAATCCTCTACAGAAAACCAATGTAGTGTATCAATTTACATGCCTGTTCAGAGATTGTATCTCTGGTACTAAAAATAAACCCACTACATATATTGGTTTTACTACAACCACGCTCTCCCGTATACTTACCTGTCACCTTTCTGATCAAAGTTCAATTAAACAACATTTCTTAGAAAAAACATAGTCATGTAGGTCATATTAGACAGATTTTAGTCGATAACACAATAATACTCACTCATACACACAGTAAAATAACCTTCAGATATTGGAGGCCATCTACATTAAATCAAAACAACCTTAATAAAATCACATTTCAATCTGGTCCTAACACATTGCATTGCATTTAGACATATGATTCTGTTAACATTTCGGTCTCTCACTGCGTCTGTTATTCGGCAACTATTATCGTTGCATAGCAATGTTTTATATCAACACAAATTAAAATCATTTTTGATGGTGGATGTCTTTAAATTAACGTCTCTGTAACCTCTCTGAAGTTGGCTCATGTGAGTCGAAAGTTTAGAACCAGCGTGATGAAAAAATATCCAAATGTTGGACAAATTTTGTCTTTATTTTCACCTGAAATTAAAGCCAAACGGCTCATGATTAAACATAACATTCATTGTCTCTTTTATTTAACAGCATATGTTTAGAAAATTATCTGCTACCTCTGAACACTATATATATATATATATATATATATATATATATATATATATATATATTAAAGGGAAACTCAACACGTCATTCAAATTGGTTATAAATTATAATTTCTATGAGCTTAATTAGCTCATTTCATCAGACTACACAATATTCCTTCCATTTGGTACAAAAAAAATTGCCAGAATAAGCATTTTCTTTAACTGAAGAGAAGGATAAAAAATATAAAAATAAGAAGAAGGAAAAGAGAAAAAAGAAAAGAGAGTCAGGACTTGGGCATTGGCGTCAGATCTGGCTGGGAGCGTTCAGACCGTCGTGAAGAGCTTGACCTCTGAAGAAATTTCTAATTCCATGGATACTGGAGTTTGTGTGACCCCATAAACTAACCCACCCATTTATACTAACTTATATCCATCTATACATATGTGTACATTCCCACATATACTTACAAACGGGACTTTGTTTATGCTTATATATACTTACCGACCTATCCTTTCTTTTGTCTTTTATGAGGCATCAAAATAAAGTTTAAAATAACTCCTGTCCTAACACTTTTGCACACTACCGGTAGTATACAAAAGTATTAGGACAAGGATTTATTTACCAACAAGGCAATGACCCTAAACATACTTCAAACCTTTGTAAGAATTCAGTCAGTTAAGTGCCATACGTGATACATGATTTGGGCGACCATCTCTCGAAAGAGACATGACTGACTGGGCAGATTATTCTGCAATAGGTTGCAATGCTTTCTGTGGTAGACTGGTTACCAGTCAAGGCTATAGAACCCAATCTGTCCTATTATTTAACCAATAACTGGAGGGAAGAGACGGATTTATACATTTCCCAAGGGTATTTGCGTGTAAGTGAATGCAAGAAATTCAACTGGAATTCGAACTCGGCTCCCCGATTTCTCGTTCCGAACCGATATCCACTGCCCTACAACGCACGTTTTGTCAATTATTTAACTATAAAAGAATAGGAAGGAAGGCTTCGGAATTTGAATTAGCCCCACAAAGACCTGATCTCAATCCTATAAAACATCTATGGGATATTTTGGATAAAAACAAAATTGATAAATCCAATGTTACTTTGCAAGACACACTTTGGGAACAAATACAAGCTGCTTGGCAGGAGATACCATTAGATACATTGAAGAAGCTTGTGATGTCAATGCCTGATAAAATGAAGGCTGTGATCGAAGTAAAAGGCTATTATTCTAAATATTAAATTTTTTTTGTAACAAGAATTTTTTCTTGTTAAAGCATTTGTTGAGTAAATTAAAGAAAATTACTTTAATTAAATTGATTATTTTCTGTCAATATGCATCATAAAAGATAAAATAGTTCTTTCCCTAATACTTTTGCACAGTACTGTATATATATATATATATATATATATATATATATACATACTAGGTGCGATTGGTAAATTGTCGCAATTAATTGTATTATTTCAAAGCGAAAGACTATTATACTAAATATTAATTTTTTTTTTGTAACAAGTATTTTTTTCTTGTTAAAGCATTTGTTGAGTAAATCAAATAAAATTACTTAAATTAAATTGATTATTTTCTGTCAATATTCCCCATAAAAAGATAAAATAGCTCTTGTCCTAATACTTTTGCACAGTATTATATATATATATATATATATATATATATATATATATATATATATATATATATATATGTAAGCGCTCGGATAAATAAAACATTTGAACAATTTTTATATAATTTATGTCCTCAAAAAAAAAAATCATAAGATTACATGAAATGTTACATAAAAAACTTAACCATCACACATAATGACAATAAAAAACTTATCTTAGCCAACGCATTTGTTCTCTGATGGACGTCATCAAGGCTAATGTTAAAATTTTATTTTGTAACAAGTTTTTTATAAGCCAAATTGTAAAAACATTAATTATGCTGTGACAGTTGTGAGAGTTTATTTTATATTAACCAGCTTATGTCGATTTATATAAAATTAACTGTCACAACTGCTCCTCATAATTAATTAGAGACACTTGAAGGAATTGAAAAAAGTATTAATAATGAGCCACAAAGATTGAGAATTCTCAATAGCAATTGTTGTGGGTTATTCTCTACTTGCAGCAAAATGCCTGCATACGGACAGGTAACAAATTCAGCAGTTATCTAAACTTATTTATGAATGGAACTGTGTCTGTGTGTGTGTGTGTGTGTGTGTGTGTGTGTGTCCGTTACCTATAGACACCGAAAAGGCTGAACGGATTTTCTTGAAAATTTACACAGTTGTACTATAAGCGTCTGCGAGTGTTCTTAGCTAGGTTTTGTGTCGAGGTACCCCCGATAAATATCGAAAATCGATAATCGTAAAAAATCGAGTTATAGAAGGAGTGGTCCAATTTTAATCAAATTCGATACACTCATAGACAAAGACATAAGAAACGATATTCAGAAGTTTCAAGGTTGCAGTTCTTACAATAGTGCAGAAAATCCACAAATTCCGACACTTAGAAGCATGTAAATTAATAATCTTAAACAGCGGTTTTCCAAAAAGAGTGAACATCAAACTGAAGAGAATGAAATATAACAAGAAACACAAAACATAGTTTAGCGTTTTACAAGAATAACGTTGAAATTTGTAAATTCTAGAAGCCTTCATTTGATTCGTTTAAATGACTCGTCCTAGTCGCGTATTTATAACAAATAAATCATATTTTTTTCAATGCTTAATAGTTTCTTTCAAACTATATAAATTTACACATAGAAAAGCAATAAAAAAAAAGCTTAAGTTGTCTGAAATACTTCGAGGAGGTATTGCCATTATTATTCATCTTTGACTCGTCTTTCTTTCATCTTATTTCTATTGCCTGTTTACTCTTATCTAATCTAAACTTATTTATAAATGAAACTTTGTCTGTGTGTGTGTGCCCGTTACCTATAGACTCCAAAATGGCTGAACCGATTTTCTTGAAAATTTACACAGTTGTACTATAAGCGTCTGCGAGTGTTCTTAGCTAGGTTTTGTGTCGAGGTACCCCCAATAAATATCAAAAATCGATAATCGAAAAAATCGGGTTATAGAAGGAGTGGTCCAATTTTAATCAAATTTGATACACTCATAGACAAAGAGATAAGAAACGATATTCAGAATTTTCAAGGTTGCAGTTCTTACAACAGTGGAGAAAATCGATAATATATATATATATATATAAAAGGTAAGATGTTTGTGTGTGTGTCTGTTTATCTGTCTGTATGTCCTTTATACAAATCTCCAATTTTTATCCGATTCTCACCAATATTCTTTAGGCTGAGTTTGAGCTCCAGGACGATGGATTAGTTTTAAAGCTTTCATTACACTCGAGCAACGCCGGGCTATACTGCTAGTATATATATATATATATATATATATATATATATATATATATTTGGATATATACATCGAGCCTGGTTAGTACTTAAATGAGTGACCATTAAGGAATACTAGGTGCTGTAAACGTAAAGACCAAGAATGGTCCACCGGTCCTTCAGGTTTGGGGTTGGGTGCAGGGTTAACAACCCTGCCCCGTAAAAAAGTTGCTGCCCTATGCACCATCTGGGTGTGATGGATAAAGAGAGAGAATGTATTAAAATGTTCTTAATAACATAATAATTCTTAGTGATGACAGATATTCTTAATAAAGTCAGCCAGTTAAATACTATACGTGATACGCGCTTGGGCGATCATGTCTCGAAAGAGACATGACTGACTGGGAAGAAGATTTTTCCGCAGTAGTTTGCCATCGCTTTCTGCAGTAGACTGGTTGCCGACCAAGGCTATAGAACCCAATCTGTTCTGTTATTTGACTCATAGCTAAAGGAGGAAGAGATGTATTATATTATTATGTAGTAATTCGTGGGGGATCAGTTTATTACTTCATATCAATATAAAACTGACCCCCACATTATGCCCAGTAGAAGCCTTAATCGTTTTTCCAACTATTATATTCAGTCAGTCAAGTCCTATACGTGATCCACGCTTTGGGCGATCATATCCCGAAAGAGACATGACTGACTGGGCAGAACATTATCCCGCAGTAGGTTGTCATTGCTTTATGCGATAGACTAGTTGCAAACCAATGCTATAGAACCTAATTTTTTCTGTTATTTAACCCATAGTTGGAGGGAGAAAAAACAGATTAATATCATATTAAAAGGATATTTGTACGTAAGGGAATGCAAGGAATTCAACTGGAATTCAGTTCTCCAATTTCTGGTTTGAGCTAATTTGCGAAATAACACTTATTTTTAAAAAGTCGATGTGTGACGTCGCCCTCGGGTCGCTAGTCGTCTGATGGCCTCGACACAGTAGATGGTCTTCAAGACGTCTCTTATAACTGCGCTCGCCCTTGCCCACGCTGTGAATTCTGATCCAAGGAAGGTACGCCGAAATCTTGCTAGCTGTATTTTTTTACCCCAGGCCGGACGCGCGCGTACATTTGGTTAACAAAAAATATTACGGTACCAAAAATAAAAAATAAATAAATAATTTCGAGAATTCCTGAATAAGTTGCGAAAAGTGTCTATTTATATATTTAAAAAAATAGAAATAAATAATTAGCAACAGAAGCAGAGTATACAGTCGTCGAATTCAATTTTTACAACGGAGCGAAAGTTTTCGTTTAAGAATAATCAGAGCTTTCAATTTTCCAAATAAAAAGTCTTTTCGGGGCACTTTACCAAAGCTTTACGGAAACGGCCGAAGTGGGGTGATGGGTGGCGACAGTGCAGTAAATTCGTCTTGTCTCTTTCGCTCGACAGCTCCTACTGATTTGGCTCGCCGGGGTCTCAATTTTTATACTTGTCCCAAATTCTCTTGGGAGGTGCGGAGAGACCTAAGGTATCAATGCAAATCAAATCTTTGACCAATAAGATTACTTCCACCTCCGCATTTCGACTTATCTTAAAAAATGTGTTCTGATAATTAAAGATATTAAATGCGTAATAATATAATAAAAGTTATAATATAACATCAGAACAACTAAATGATTAAAATAATGAATATATATATATATATATATATATATATATATATATATATATATATATATATCCAGGTAAATAGGACCCAAAGTTTTTACAATTTTGAGTTACCTGGTATTTACTTTTTATAAGAAGTACTCAAGACAATAAATATTTTAGAGTATAATATAATCATATAATGATGAATTAAAAGTACATTGCGGCACGGAAATTTCTATGTTTCGAGATTTCTATCTTGTCAAAGTCTTTAAAGGACCCATGTCAGTTGTGTCTATAGGAAAAATTATATATTATTAAATCACTAAATAATTTAAGAATAAAAATCTATTAAATAAACGTAATGAAAATTATTTTAAAATTTAAATTTTAAAATCATTTGTTTCTGATGAAAGGCCGAGGACGGTCTGAAATATCAAATATAATAATAGAAATAAATAAATACTGTCAAAAAAGACATTTTTAAACTTACAACTTTTTAGTAGTTTTTCCTATATATATATATATATATATATATATATATAGTAAAAACTATATATATATATATATATATATATAAGCGGAAAGGCGATAGTTTACTTCGTTCTTGAACACAATCTCCAGACCTGAGGATTGCATCTGAGCATGAAATAGACTATTGCCAATCTATATGCACACTAGATCCTTTCATAAGAACACGCACGTCCCTCAAGACGCTATCCTAGGACCCACGCTTTTTCTGATTTTCATCAATGATCTTCCTGATATAATCAATTCCCAAGCAGAGATCTATGCAGATGACCCCACAATTTGCTCCCGTCTCAATATTAAATTTACCAAGGCTGACATGTGATGGAATGGGGTAGAAAATGGCTCGTAAATTTTTATGCAAAACTAAGTTGCTCTCCTTTAACCACCATTGAAATTTTCCTACCTACCAACAATAAGGATGAAGCTAAACTCTGTTACAGAGTAACACACTGCACCTCTTTGGCCTCACTCTCTCAACCGACCTCAAATGAAACGACTGCATCGAATCTATAACTATATCCACTGCGAGGAAGGTTGAATCACTGTGCCGGTTCAAGAAGTTTTTCTCGCCATAATCCACTTTGCAAATTTATAAATCTACCATTCGTTCGTGCATTGAATACCGTTGCCATTTGTGCTATTTATCTTAAGATTCCCGGTAAAATCCAAAGGACGATCTGCAATATAATCGATCCTGACTTGGCAGCCTCCCTTCAGTCACTTTCTCGCCGGCGTGATGTGGATTACATTTGATTTTTCTATAAGTATTTTCATGACTACTGCTCCGACCACATCTATTTACGCGTGCTACTAGATTGTCATCGAGGTCCCACCATTTTATAGTTAAATGTAACCGCTTCTTTTACTCTAATTGATTTTTTCTCGCATTTCTCGTTTGTGTAACTCCCTTTTAATTAATTGCTTCTCTGATAGCTACAATCTCAAAAAGTTTAAATGCAACGTCAACTGCCATCTTATATCTGCTTGATACCCGTCCTTTTCTTCTTGTCCTTCGTCGACATACCCTGTACCATGTTGTTGTTTTTTTGTTTTTTTCTCACTGTAGCACCCTGCGCACCAGTGGTGGTTCTGCCTTGCCTGGGGTGAAAAGATTATAAAAATAATCCTGTATATAGAGCATCTTTAACGTATAAATGCCTTTAAAATATATTTTATCACACACACACACACACACAGACATGTATACGTATATATATATATATATATATATATACAGGGAGAGAGAGAGAGAGAGATTTTTAAATCATTCGTCTTAAAAAACTCTCTGAAGAAGCGTGTTAAAAGTAAAACACGTTATATTAAAGACACTTTTCCTACTAGTTCCTTACTTATTTTATTTTATATATATATGTAACTGATATATATATATATATATATATATATATATATATATATATATATATATATATAATTCCAAGTGAAGAGGACTCAAGTTTTTTTTTATTTTGAGTACTCTGGCATTTATTTTATTATAAACAGTGCTCAATATAATGAGTAATACAGAGCTTAATATATAATATAATATAATATAATATAATATAATATAATTATATAGTTATGTATCAACTAGCAGTATAGCCCGGCGTTGCTCGGGCGTAATTAAAGCTTTAAAACTAATCCATGGTCCTGGAGCTCAGACTCTTTGGACGTTGGCACGAAAGACTAAAAAGCAATAGTTGTTTCCAGTTAAAGCGAAACCGTAGACTGAAAGAAAAATGAATGGATGTAAGTCAAATTTTGAAGTTTGGTGAGAATCGGATAAAATTTTGGATTTGTATAAAGGACATACAGACAGATAAACAGACACACACACAAACATCTTGCCTTTTATATATATATATTATCAATTTTCTGCACTATTTTAAGAATTGCAACCTTGAAACTTCTGAATATCGTTTCGTATGTCTTTGTCTATGAGTGTATTAAATTTGATTAAAATCGGACCACTCCTTCTATAACCCGATTTTTTCGATTATCGATTTTCGACACAAAACCTAGCTAAGAACACTGGCAGACGCTTATAGTAGAACTGTGTAAATTTTCAAGACAATTGGTTCAGCCGTTTTGGAGTCTATAGGTAACGGACACACACACACACACACACACACACACACACACACACACAGAGACAAAGTTACATTTATAAATAAGTTTATATTTTACATTGCGACATGGAAATTTCTATGTTTCGAGATAGGTTCTCATGATCAGGCAATGTTCATGTGGTTGTGCAGATGATTTACATTTAAAATCTTAAAATTTACATTTTAAATGTAAATCATCTGCACAACCACACTAACATTGCCTGATGATGAAAACCTATCTCGAAACAGAAATTTCCATGTCGCAATGTAAAATTGATACATAACTATATATATATATATATATATATATTATTTACATTATTTAGAAATGCTGTCTATTATCATTCCTCCATAATGTGAAAATATAGGGAGGGGCACAGCAACATGACCTATCAGTGAAATATTTGCTTAACAAGCGAGTATCAAAGTATTTGGTTGGAGTGGATATCAGACAATAAACGGGGAAAAGGAGCGAAGGACAAGCCTAGGGGAAGGTCTGTTCAGACTTTTTTTTAGTTTACACTCACTCTGTAGTTATTACGCAAATTACATAAACCGCAACAGCAACAATTTCTACTTCTTCATGTACCGTGTCCTTTCAGGTCGTAGGCGATCATGGACTTCCCCTTGTCTCTGTCCGTTGCCGCTCTTAACATTTTTCCTCTTGGTATCCCTTCCAAAACACATTCCGCCATCCGCTTGCTCAAGCCCATCAAATAGGTCTTGTGCTGCTTTCCCCTGTCTGTCATTACTTCTATCCGTCCTGCGAGTATTACATTCTCAAAGCACTCCTTCCTCAGTTAAGTGCAATACGAGATACACGCTTTTTTGGACGATCATATCGCGAAAGAGACATGACTGACTGGGCAGAAGACTATCTCGCAGTAGGTTGCAATTGCTTTATACGGTAGACTGGTTGCCAGCCAAGACTATAGAACCCAATCTGTTCTATTATTTAACCCACAACTGGAGGGAAGAGATGGATTAATACCTTTCCCAAGGATGCCTTCCCACCACCTGCTCACCACCTGCTCACCACCTGCTCACCACCTGAGCACCACTAGTCGCTTACAGACCTTAATACCATTTAATTCTTCTTAAATTTATGGATTAAATAAATGCATAAAATCTAATAATTATTTTGCATTATTGAACATGTTTAAGGGTAAGAATATAAAATCTGGTCAGTCAGTTAAGTGCCATACGTGATACACGCTTGGGCGATCATGTCTCAAAAGAGACATGACTGACTGGGCAGAAGATTATCCCGCAGTAGGTTGCCATTGCTTTCTGTGGTAAACTGGTTGCTGACCAAGGCTATAGAACCCAATCTGTCCTATTATTTAACCCACAACTGTAGGGAAGAGATGGATTAATAACTTTTCCAAGGGTATTTGTGCGAATTCGAATTCGGCACCCCGACCTCATTCTTCTTTATCTATGTGCCCTGTCCCTTCAGGACGTAGGCGATCATGGCTTTCCACGTTTCCCTATCTCTGGTGGCTCTGAGCACGCCTTCTGTTACACCATGCAATCCTCGTTCAGTCATCCACCTGATTAGGTCCTTCAAATATGTTATCCGCTGCTTTCCCCCGTCTCTTCTCCCCTCTATCTGGCCTGTTAGTATCAGATTCTCCAGGCCCTCCTTCCTCATTGCGTGTCCCAGGACCTTCAGCTGTCTCTTCCTGATGCTCAGTATTAATTTCCTTTTCGTTTTCATCATTTCCAAAACCTCATCATTGCTCACATGCCCGATCCATGATATTCGAAGCATCCTTCTGTAGAACCACATTTCAGTTGCTTCTACATGTCAAAAACTCACCTGTCTCTTCTTAATGCTTAGTGTAAGTTTCCTTTTTGTTTGTATCCTATCTAGAACCTTCTCGTTGCTCACATGTTCAGTCTATTGTATCATCAGTATCCTTCTGTAAAACCACATTTACGTTGTTTCGAGTCTTTCTTTCATCTTTGATGAGATTGTCCAGCATTCACTGCCATATTGAAGGAAAGATATCACATAGCAATCCATTAATCTCTTCTTTGTTTCCAGCGACATTTTCCAGTCTCTTAATACTCTACTCAGCTTCTGGAATGCATCCTTGTGCTTTTATATATATATTATCGACTTTCTGCACTATTGTAAGAACTGCAACTTTAAAACTTCTGAATATCGTTTCGTATGTCTTTGTCTATGAGTGTATCAAATTTGATTAAAGTAGGATCACTCCTTCTAAAACCCGATTTTTTCGATTATCGATTTTTTTATATTCATCGGGGGTACCTCGACACAAAACCTAGTTAAGAACACTCGCAGATGCTTATAGTACAACTGTGTAAATTTTCAAGAAAATCGGTTCATTCGATTTGGAGTCTATAGGTAATGGACACACACACACACACACACACAGACACACACACATACATACACAGGCACAAAGTTCAATTTATAAATAAGTTTATATATATATATATATATATATATATATATATATATATATATATTCCATACATATATATATATATATATATATATAACCTTATTAAAGATACATGTTTTTTCTACTATCAGCTGATACTAATCTCGGGAATCCGTATTATGTTCGTCTATAAGTGGTTATTTGGACTTCTACTAAGTATCTACTTAATATTTACACTCCTTTGTTATTATTCAAAAGGATGAACAGATAGGTAAATCACAAAAACCGATCCTAATTAATATCAATTTCATTAATATTAAAATTGATCAAGGTGGTGGGCTCGATGAAAATATTCTATTCTATTTACAGAGCCATATATATATATATATATATATATATATATATATATATATATATATATATATATATAAAGTAGACTCATTAAAATTTGTTAAGGTAAATTCCAATAGTGACAGACTCCAAAGTGAACTCGATGTTGTTTTATTGCTAAATTTAACAGAGTATTATAACCAAGAAACAAAAGTTAGATATTTTTACAAATCCATTACAAATACGGTGTTTCGCGGTCCCAGCCGCTTTTCAAAACATAATTCATGCAACAGTGAATGTCTTAAATTTGTCAAGACGAAGTCACGTGGGATAGAAAAAGAAAAAGAAAAGTATACTTAAGTTATTTGATTCCATCTCTGGGCAACGTCTTTAACCTAGATATACAATATATATATATATATATATGTATATATATATATATATATATATATATATATATATAAGCATGCGGTGTAGATATAAAATAATCCAAAGGAGTATCCTGTACATACAATGGTAAGATAACTCTCTAAGAAAGCTCTAAATATATATGTATATAAATATAGAGAGAGCAAATATAAGAAAAATTTAGGCAGACACGTTATTTCATGGGAAATCGGAAGAATAGGCCTATTTCAGGCGAACCATCATCAGCTTCCGTCTTTATTTTACATTGACTGTAAAGAAGTGAACATTAGCAGTCGTCCAGTGAGGAAGACAAAAAGTAGAGTTGGGAGTCAAGATCAAAAATCCCTGTTGGTTTGATGAGATTGTCAGGACGCCGAGGTCGACTCGTGTCTCTTAACGGTTGGTATAAAATTTTTGTACAAATATATATATATATCGTGTAAAATTTTCTGTACAACAAAGACGGAAGCTGATGATGCTTCGCCTGAAATAAGCCCATACTTCCGATTTAACATCAAATAACGTGTCTGCCTAATTTTTTTCTTATATATATATATATATATATATATATATATATAAGAGAGAATGAAAGAGAAATGATAAAAATTGAACAGATTCATACAAGTATATTTTAATATCTATTTTCTTAAGCTTTCTAAAATATCATATAATATAAATTCACGGACCGCACTGATTTCAATGAACGATTCAAATGTTGAAACCAAATTGAAATTTGCGGAGATCTACTGAGTAAGTGAAACTTACAGCCGTTTCCCTTTAACGCGAATTGAGGTGTACAAGTCGACTTTTCAAACCTAAAAAAATAGGGTGTCGACTTATATGGCGGATATAAAATGCAAAACTTTACTACAAGGTTATAAACAACTGAGACGGCACTCCTAACAATTATTTTACATCGCTTACCCCAACCAAATTTTACGTCACTTACCCCAAAGTGCGTTGTGGAGCATTGGATATCGGCTCGGAACGAGAAATCGGGGAGCCGAGTTCGAATTCCAGCCGAATTCATTGCATTCACTTACACGCAAATACCCTTGGGAAAGGTATTAATCCGTCTATTCCTTCCAGTTATGGGTTAAATAACAGGACAGATTGGGTTCTATAGCCTTGGTCGGCAACCAGTCTACCGCAGAAAGCAATGGCAACCTACTGCGGAATAATCTTCTGCCCAGTCAGTCATGTCTCTTTCGAGACATGGTCGCCCAAGCGTGTATCACGTATGGCACTTAAACTAAACTGACTGACCCCAACCAAACAGGCTGCCACTAATATATCCCATTTAGACTTGGCTTTTTAACACAGATATTTATATAAAATAGTAACACAAATTCAGTGTTATATTTACGCTACAGCAAATACCGCCTTCAACAGGGGATACACTAAGTGTAAACACTAACCGAATGTTTGAGGGTCGACCTATATGGTAGAATTTTGTGTTAAAAATCTTAAAGTCGACTTGTACACCGCAATTTATGATGGTTCAATAGAGTCCCATTAAATCTGAAGATAAAAATATCTACTTCCTTATATCTTCATTTTTTTGTTTTATAAGGGGACCAAAATTTGGAGGTACCTCTAGTCTTGGGACACTGACTCTGGGCATCTGTCACGCGTGGTAACAGAAAGAGAGAAGGACATGGAGATTAAAACAAAAAAGGGAAAAGGACCTAGAGAGATAAACAGAGGATGAGTCACAGAAATGGATCATAGGAGGCGGGCAGTTCTTTGTTGTGAAGGATTAAACCATGTTACGTGACCTATGCTATGGTCATTATTTGTCTTTGTTTCTTAGATGAGGTAGGATTTACTCTATTATTCGGACTATTGTGAGTTCAATACCAGGCTACAGCAGTGGTGAACAAATAACTTGGAGAGTTGAGTTAAAGCGTTGGTTAGTTCCAATGACTTGACCCGAAGAGTTGTGAGTTCAATACCTGGCTACAGCAGTGGTGAACAAATAACTTGGAGAGTTGAGTTAAAGCGTTGGTTAGTTCCAATGACTTGACCCGAAGAGTTGTGAGTTCAATACCTGGCTACAGCAGTGGTGAACAAATAACTTGGAGAGTTGAGTTAAAGCGTTGGTTAGTTCCAATGACTTGACCCGAAGAGTTGTTGAGGTTCAATTACCGGCTTACAGCCAAGTGGTGAACAAATAACTTGGAGAGTTGAGTTAAACGTTGGTTAGTTCCAATGACTTGACCCGAAGAGTTGTGAGTTCAATACCTGGCTACAGCAGTGGTGAACAAATAACTTGGAGAGTTGAGTTAAAGCGTTGGTTAGTTCCAATGACTTGACCCGAAGAGTTGTGAGTTCAATACCTGGCTACAGCAGTGGTGAACAAATAACTTGGAGAGTTGAGTTAAAGCGTTGGTTAGTTCCAATGACTTGACCCGAAGAGTTGTGAGTTCAATACCTGGCTACAGCAGTGGTGAACAAATAACTTGGAGAGTTGAGTTAAAGCGTTGGTTAGTTCCAATGACTTGACCCGAAGAGTTGTTAGTTCAATACCTGGCTACAGCAGTGGTGAACAAGTAACTTACAATTTGTTTTGTCGTTTGGATATGCGGATAGATAGGACTTCAGAAAGAGAAATCGATGTGCGAAGTTTGTTATGTTCACATTTCTATCTTCCCCCAGTTATGGGTTAAATAAGCAGTGTTGATTAGGCTCTCTAGGATACCCGTAGCGATGCTTTTGCCAGTAATAAAGCTCATCCTGTGCTAATTGCGCAATCTAATACAGGCGAAGATAGCGCTTACTTTTTCTTGTATAATTTGATATTCAAATTAGCATTAATTTAATTAAACACCCCCCAGCATGGATCAGGCTAGTCTACCTGAAAGAAAAACACTGCGCCTCTTCGGCTTAACTCTCACAACAGGCCTCAAGTGAAATGACGATTCAGAATCCATAGCTAAACCCGCTGCTAAGAAAGTCGGTTCTCTGTGTAGGGCCAGTAAGTTTTTTTCCGCCTGAAACAATCCTGCACATATATAAATCTACCATCCGCCCGTGCATTGAATATTGCTACCATATCTGGTCGGGTGCTCCTGCTATCCACCTAGGTGTGCTTGACAAAATCCAACGGAGAATCTGCAATGTGATAGATCCCGACTTGGCAGGTCAGATACAGTCACTTTCTCACAGGCGCAATATGGCTTCCCTGTGTCTCTTCTACAAATACTTTCACGGCTTCTGCTCCGATGAACTTAGCTCACTGGTGTCCCCTATATATAAATTTACTCGAGCCGCAAGATTAGCAACTAGGTCCCACCCTTTTACTGTGAAACCAATAAATTGCAAATGCAAATTCTGCTCTTACAGCTTCTTTTCTCGCACTTCCCACCTATGGAATTCCCTTCCGCATACTTGCTTTCCCAACAGCTAGAATCTCAAAGAATTTTAATGTAAAGTCAATAGTCATCTCCTCTCTCACTAACCTGCATCCTTTCTCTCATGCTCCTTTCTCCGTCCACTCCACTTTCATCAGTATTCTCATCCTTCTCTTACCCTCTTCCTGACACCCCCTATCACCTGTTACTCTTTCTCATAACTTTCCTCCTATGTACCCCCCCTGCAAAACAATGGCAGTAAAATGCCTTGCTTGGAGCGATATAATTATAAAAAAAATAATAATAAAAATAAAGATGCAAGAAAGAGGGCCAGTTTCTTGTTCCACTCCAGTAAGGACCTGACTCCTGGTGGTATACTCTACCTTTACAAGAGCCAGATCATGCCTAAAATGAAGTACAGTCGGGAGGGAGTTGATAAGCTCTCACTCCCCGGTCTTGATAGAGTTCAAAAGAGTCTCAGAGTCCTTGTAGATGACAAATTATTTACCACTCCCCAAGCTATCTCCCACCGACGGAATGTGGCAAGCCTCTTACTGTCCTATCGCTACTTCCATGGAATGTGATCGGACAAAATACACTACTTGTTTCTGGTAATTCTTGGCTTCACGGCCAAGACCGGCTACACTCCGCAGATTGTAGCAGACCACTCGCGTTCCCTCCGTATTTCATGAGTGAGAAGCTTCACTCAAACAGCTTCTTCCTGCGAACCGTTGATCTGTGGAACTGACTCCCAAGAGGACCACAATCTTATCTTCCCTACTTATATGCATGAACTACATTTTCCTGTAATGCACAACTTCGAGTGGATCCCGGGCCTTGTACAGGCTTACCCTAACTGTAAAAAAAAGTCGTCGACATCATCATCATCATCATCATCATCATCATCATCATCAATAATATGACCAAATTTGGTCTTAGGGTAATTGTGTAGCATAGCACTTGATCATCTCCCTCCATATATCGCGGTTTTATGTCAATTGAGTCTCTCCTAAGGATACCCTAGTCCATTATGAGACGTGGTTTACTCATTTTTCCTCTTCTTTTTTTGGCTAGGGTTGTAGGCTTGGCAGTTGCATGATTCTTGGTTGTTATGGCGTATCCGTAGCATTTCGGGGTTTTTTTTTTGGGGGGGGGGGGGTCCTGTTGGTGATGATGAGGTCTTACTTGATAGCGACCTGCACTGTGAATTATTTGTGATGCAGACGACATACAAGAGGACTAGGATGGTTTTGTAACCTCTCATATCTACCGATTGGATTCTCTCGCTGTGATTTTGCTGTTAATGTCCAATTTTGATTAAAAAATAGTTAACATAAACAAGGAATTGCAGCGCAGCATGAAAAGCACTTCTAAAAATAATTCTTGGCGGACCTGAAGGAGACTCCAACCACCACCTTTAAATGGCGGACCTGAAGGAAACTACCACCACCTTTAAATTTGTTGTTTTTCATTTTTTTTTTTTATAATTTTTTCAGCGAAGTCTTATCAGTTACTACATAAAGTTTTTGATTATCAAAGAAATTTGAAAAAAATGTCAATATTTAAACAATTTTAGGTGGGGGCTCAGTTTCTCATACAACGTTATAGTAAATCGATCCTCCATTTTGGAACCACGTGCGTTGGGGTCGCTTTGTTTTTTATTTCTTTGGGACGAGTTGTTGTTTTTGTTTTTGTTCTTTTCAAGTTTTCTTTAGTTCTTACGATGGCATCTTCCTCGGAAACTCCAAGAATGGCTTTATTCAAAAATTTCGCAAAGTATTCAGTTGTTGAATATGCGCAAGAAAAAAAAGTTAATTGCACAGGATCGATTTACTATAAGGTTATATGAAAAACTGAGCCCCCACCAAATTGTTTAAATGTTGAAATTTTTACAAATTTTTTTGTCAATAGAAAAGTTTAGGATTTATTTAATCGATAAGATTGCACTGAAAAAAGTAAAAAGAAATTAATAATTAACTAATTTACAAATGAAAAATGAAAAACAACAAATTTAAAGATGGTGGTAGTCTCCTTCAGGTCCGCCTAATCCTTTTTTATTGTTTTTTTATTATTATTTTAAAGTTTGTTTGTTTTTTTGTTTTTTTCTTAACAATACGTGTGTAAGCAAAAATGATGGAAATCCTCTCACACGATTAAAGGGAAATAACTCTGATCAAACATTGTCCTTCCAACTCAATTTCAAAATGAATAATAATTTCGTAGATTCGGGATAACAAATTGCGTTCTTAGTTGTATTTCTCTAGCCAGTGAGACTACCTGGTGATACCCAGCTCTTAATCGAAGAAATATATATGATACGATGGTATAGATCACATGGTCTCAGCTAAAGAAAATGATATCTGATCTGTGTATCATGTTTTAAAACTGCCTTCTCGTAGAAACTACTTGAAATTTTACTTTTACTATTGCATGTGTAATTTTATAAGTATCTCCTCTCATTTTCGATACCTAACATTTAGATTGAATTTTTTTTAAATAAAAGCTTTCTTGAAGCTTTTATTTTAGCTTTAATTGAAAGATAAATGATTAAATTTACTATTTCTAGTAAGCAAAATACTCTTGTATATTTCAAACAGAAATTATATTCATTGGAATCTAACATTTTTCAATTTTTAAAGGTTTTCAAATTTTCGGTAATTTTTGAGTGATCGACACATTTGTAAACAAAATTTAATTCACAGTTTTAGAAATATCGCAAAACGAAAATATACATCTCTGACCCATTATTTTGGGAAAATTAGCAAATTTAAAGTTAAATCTGATTTACACCAGTATTACTTTTGTATAGAATGAAATTTAGAATAAAAGTACTTCTTAATCACCTAGGTAAGGTATGAAATAATTGATAGCAGTTAGATGCCAGATGAAAGCTTAATAAGGTTGACCAGAATTGACATAACTGTCCAATTTTTTTTTCTGTAAGGAATAGAAACCGTGAAACACGTGGCCTTTTAATATAACAGAGAAAATACCAAACTTAAAAAAAACTTCCTGTAGATAAATTCGTTTTTAATTATTTTAAAAATCTATTGGCTCGATTATTTGGATTAAACTTTCCAGTTTTAGATTAGTAAAATAACTTAATAACCTAACCACAACAAGACTTTGTAGATTTTGTTTTAATTTGAAATTTTATAAATTATTATCATTAAAAAAATGAAAAATTGGAGTAGATAGATCTATCTATCGCCCGATTCACACTCCACCCACGTTTATTGAACAGGTTAAGAGGCTCATCCCTTGTTCCCTGTTTAGGATGTGGTTTCCGGCTTTCTCTTTTCCAATCTTTTCACTTCTTTTTCTTTTTTTTCTTTTTTTCAATTGCAGTAGATAGACTAAACTATCGCACGGTTCACGCTCCACCCACGTCTATTGAACAGGTGAAGAGGCCCATACCTTGTCTCCTGCTTAGGATGTAGTTTCCGGCTTTCTCTTTTCCAATCTTTTCACTCCTTTTCCTTTTTTTTTTTTTTTTTTTTTTTTCAAGTGGAGTAGATAGATCTATCTATCGCCCGGTTCACACTCCACTCACATCTATCGAACAGGTTAAGAGGCTCACCCCTTGTTCCCTGTTTAGGATGTGGTTTCCGGCTTTCTCTTTTCCAATCTTTTCACTCCTTTTCCTTTTTTTTTTTTTTTTTTTTTTTTTTTCAAGTGGAGTAGATAGATCTATCTATCGCCCGGTTCACACTCCACTCACATCTATCGAACAGGTTAAGAGGCTCACCCCTTGTTCCCTGTTTAGGATGTGGTTTCCGGCTTTCTCTTTTCCAATCTTTTCACTATTACATAGCCCCCTGCACATCAGTGGCGTTACCGCCTTGCTCGGGGTGATACGATTTTTAAAAAAATATTCTAAAAACTAATTTTTAATAGAAAAATTGTTTTGTTTTTTTTCAGACTATAATGTCCTTAATATTTTTTTATTAAAAACAGTCAAAGGCTTATTTAATTAAATAATGTCATAGTTTTATTGCATTTTTATTTACTTGTTGGAATAGATTTTCGGAAATCGCTTACCTGTTTTAAAAAATATTAAATGATTTAAGAAGTCCTGCGATTAACTAATAACACAAATTTTCGATATAAAATTGAATTTCTTAAAATTTTTTGAATTTACGTGGAGATTGGGGGATAACAAACGTTATATATATATATATATATATATATATATGATGACGCCGATTCGATCGGGTTTCAATTCTGGGTTAGGAAGCGACCGGAGTCTAAGCCGTAATACAACGAAACAGATCTGTCTGCGGATGACTATAGTATTTACGCTCTGACACCCTGATTGAGCACTCTGAAAGAGTGGGAGACTTTGTAAACAGTAGCTACTCCGGCATTTACGCACCGCTCATTCGATAATGAATTGGAGCACTCTAGTTATTGGGCGTGTTTATACGAGCTAAAAGGCCTGCCTTCTTCTACTGGACGCTCGTGATCTAGGGGTAGAATCGCCGACTGACGCCAATTTGGTCGGGTTTCAATCCTGGGTTAGGAAGCAACCGTAGTCTAAGCCGTACTGATGAGGTATAATACAGCGAAACAGATCTGTCTGTGGATGACTACAGTGTATATATATATATATATATATATATATATATATATATATATATATATCAAGATTTTCTGAAAAAATAATTTCATTCATTTGTAAATGAGTCCTGAAATTTTCATTAAAATCCGGCAATTATTTGATTTTTGCAAGAATTTCCAAATTAATGCATTTTTCTCCGGAGAAAATTGAGTTACATAATATTGCCTTATCTATTGTAAGCTCTGGTAACAATTTGGATTTTTTTTAAATTTTAAAATAATTATTACTTTGATTTTTCTTCTTAATAATAGCATAAAAATTTTGGTCGAAAAACTTTTTTCTTCATACTATCCTGTTTCTTTATTTTTATTTTTATTTATGTTTTGTTTTGTTTTTTGTTTTTTGTTTGTTTGTTTGTTTGTTTTTTTCTGCGAATTAATGGAGGTACCTATTTAAATATAATGACAAATGCATCTCTGTCGATGACAAGGGAGTTCAAATTTCTCAAAGAAAAACACCGTTGGGAGCTTTGAGCTTTTACGGCCGGTAGAACTGAAAAATATAGACAATCAAAACACGTCGAAAACTTTTGATGAGGTTAAGGAAGGTCAGATCTATGATTCCTGAATTTTGCTGGGAAAAGATTTGAAAATTTGAAAACTTGAATAAATGTAATCGGGAAGAAGAAAAGAAATTACGTCAATAGAAATATTGCTATTTCATTGGTTAAACCAAAGTAATAAAATCACTCCGCTTCATGATGCGAGCTGGGAAAATCGCATCGCTTAAAGATTTGATTTGCATGGACACCCCGTGTCCGTCATGCACCTACCAAGAGACTTTGGGACACCCATTAAAACCAGAGCCTAGAAGGCTAACGTCAGTTGCAGTTGGAGTTGGACTTGGGACCAGTCGAGATGTAACGACTAAGGGAGAAGTGTTCCCAACCGGGAGCCATGCTGTTTGGGTGCCAGCCGTACAGACAGTGACGGTTGCCGTACCGAGAAGGCCAACCGTAGAGACAGTGACGATTGCCACCGATAGCTCCTGACTGAAGATGTATGGAAACAGAAAGAGTTAAACTTGAAGCCAGATCAGTTGTTGCTGCCGCACCGGGCTAAGGCAGACAAGACTAATATACAACCGTCATCACAAAGACCCATCTTCGGCTGTTTCCACAAGACTTCTGTGAAAAGCTCTGATAACACTTTTTGAACCGTCAAAACTTGAAAAAAAAAGAAAACTTGAAATCTCCGATGGGAATGAACAAACATTGTTAGTAACAATAGGAATTCGGAGACTGTTATATTCTATTTCTGTTTACTTTTTTTTTTTGTTTTTTGTTTTTTGTATGTAAAGACTTTTTCTGCAACTTATCATCGAATTTTTTTTTTTTTTTTTTTTTTGTGCCGTTCTTTTTTTATCAACGTGTGTCCGGTCTGGTTTGAAGTGATAGAGAAACGGCTACAGGGTCTTCAACATGTCTTCCTTGAAATCAAAATAATCAAATGGGCAGGGAGGAACACCGTTGTAAGAGAAAACTCGAAGACCAGCTACTGTGACGAGGCTATCACGACTAGCGACCTGAGAACATCGTCATAATTGGTGCCGTGCCGACAGCATAAACCCTGACTCAGGTTCCGGACCTGATCATAATTGGTTTCCGTGACGGGGTTGGACACAGCCAGCCGGACTGGACCGTGTTACACATATCCAATGGCTGTAACTGTAAAAAAAAGGGTGGGGGAGAAAGAAAGGAAGAAAAATTGTTTGTAAAACTAAAATGGATATATATTATTTTTCCTCTTATAATTCTACGTATCTAATATATCAATACCATTCAAGTTCCATTGATGATTATCCTTCATTAAAGAAAAATGGTCACAGTTAAAAGGCAAAAAGGAATTAACGACAATAGGATATAAAATGATAAAAAAAAACAATTATTTCCAATATTTTGTTAAAGTTGTTAAACTAAAATAGTTAATGATACAATACTGAAGTTTCCACAGGTAATTTATCGTCGTGAAAGTCGCCATTAAATTAAGAATTATGACTCATTAGGAAATTCGAAAGAGGAAAAAATTTCACGAGTACCGCAAGTTAAGTATTAAATAGTGAACTAAGTATAATAAATATGTATAAATGAATACATTAAATATAATATAAACATATTAACTATAATACACAGATTTTTCACGCTTCACCATATTTATCATTGGTAAAAATACCTAAACATTATGAATGGTAATGGTAATACTTACCATTTTTAATAAAGAAAAAAATTGACATTCGTAGACCGAGCAGCCATTGTTACTTTCAGTAGAAATTTATTAAATTTTTCTCTTAAAACAATTTTTCAGAAAATGTTAAATATTCGTTGGTACAATATTTTTGGGCAGTATGGATTTGTTGCAGTGAAGTGAATTTGAGCTTAGTAACGCAGATATTTTGAAATTTGAATAAAATGTGTTTTTGTTGAAAAATGTCAACCACGTGCGGATGAGGAAAACATGTTCGGATTCGGAGTTTTTATATGTCTACCAGGGTCAGAAGGTTCTGCCCCAGATTCAGGTTTGTACAGGAAGACAGCTGCCAGGGGAGTAGAAATGACGTCAAACTGACAGTTGTGAAGTAAAATATGAGTTTGATTTTAAGAGTCTATTCGCAACCGTCCAAGGAGTCGGTTGGCTAAATCGGGTCTCCCGATGTTGCTTGGGGGGGGGGGGGGTGCAAAATGTAAAATGAAATAAAAATCATTATAAAACTACAAGTATTGTCACCCCAAGAGGATGTCAAATACAATCATATGTACCTAACAATACTTTCAAGTGTAAAATGAAATAAAAATCATTATAAAACTATAAATATTTCTGTTTTTTTTTTAAATCGTGATGATCGGAAAATTAGATAAATTTCTTCAATTACAGCTTCATTAAGAGTAGGACATACTTCTTCTCCTTCTTCTTCTTCTTCTATGTGCCCTGTCCCTTCAGGACGTAGGCGATCATGGTTCTCCAAGTCTCCCTATCCCTTGTAGCTCTTAGTATGTTTGCTCCTGTTACTCCTGGCAACCCCCGTTCCGTCATCCACCTGATCAGGCCCTGCAAATATGTTATCCGCTGCCTTCCTCTGTCTCTTTTTCCCTCTATCTGGCCCGTCAGTATCAGGTTCTCCAGGCCCTCCTTCCTCATTGCGTGTCCCAGGAACTTCAGTTGTCTCTTCCTGATGCTCAGTATTAATTTCGTTTTGGTTGCCATTCTTTCCAACACCTCATCGTTGCTTGCATGCTCAGTCCACGATATCCGCAGCATCCTTCTGTAGAACCACGTTTCCACTGCTTCCAGTTGTGTCCTCATCTTCGATGATATTGTCCAGCATTCACTGCCGTATTGAAGAACTGACATCACATAGCAATCCAGCACTCTTTTCTTTGTTTCTAGTGAAATTTTCCTGTGTGTTAGTACTTTAAAGCCAACAGCGTGAAGGGGGTTGCTTCCTAAGGAAACAACTCCTCGCTCGGTAAGGACCTGCATGTGCAACAGGACATGCTTGCCGTAATTAAATTGAAGAGGTATAATTTATAGGGTTTGATAAACAAACAAGGGGTGCGCATTATGTGTGAGTAGAAGTATTTTCCCACACTTTCAGCACAATTTTAGGTGGGTCCATTATGGATGAAGGCATATTATGCCTGGGAAAATAAGGCAATTATCACTGAAAGAAGATACATGAGATGCGTAGGATTATAAAAGACGAAAATAATATATGTGCATTTTAGCGTTAGTAGAGATAGGTTTTAATTAATTTCATCTTGTATATATTTAAATGTCCAGGTATCGATTACAAGAAACGTCGTGTTGTTGAGCAGAATTCAAGTATACATAAGCGAGATGTCGTTTAAACATTTTTTAACTCATCCGTTATGAGTCATATAAGTTGATAACGTCAAAGTAGATTATTTCATCATTTTATTGTAACAGATAACATTAATGATTAGAGATGGGCGAAAGTACTCGAAAAAATAAGCATTATGAACTTTGTATACCTAAACTTATTTATAAATGGAACTTTGTCTCTCTGTGTGTCTGTGTGTGTGTGTGTCCGTTACCTATAGACTCCAAAATGGCTGAACTGATTTTCTTAAAAACTTACACAATTGTACTATAAGCATCTGCGAGTGTTCTTAGCTAGGCTTTGTGTCGAGGTACCCACGATAAATATCGAAAATCGATAATCGAAAAAATCGGGTTATAGAAGGAATGGTTGAATTTTAATCAAATTTGATATACTCATAGACAAAGACATAAGAAACGCTATTCAGAAGTTTCAAGGTTGCAGTTCTTACAATAGTGCAGAAAATCAATAATATATATATATATATATATATATATATATATATATAAGGCAAGATGTTTGTGTGTGTGTGTGTGTGTGTGTGTGTGTGTGTGTGTGTGTGTGTGTGTGTGTTTATCTGCTTGTATGTCTGTATTTTTTCAGCCCTTTTATTTTAGTTTTTGCTTCGGGTTTGACTCTAAGTAGGTATAATTGTAGTTCTTAGTCTCAGCCATGATACCATTTACTCAGAGGACTTATTTAGCCTTCAAAATTCAGTTTACGACGAAAAAAACTTATTTGATATCGATACCAGGAAATCAAAGTTTGACTTACATCCATTCATTTTTTTTCATTCTACGGTTTAGCTTTAACTGGAAACATCTATTACTTTTTAGTATTTCGTGCCAACGTCCAAAGAGTCTGAGCTCCAGAACCATGGAACCATTAGTTTTAAAGCTTTCATTACACCCGAGCAACGCCGGGCTATACAGCTAGTTCTCATCATTAATTTTATCTTGATGCGAAACTACTTCAAAACCGACAGGTAAAATAAAATAAAAAACTTATACACATTGTCTAAATAAAGCATGGTTGAATATAAGTACGTGTGCGTATGTGCCTATATCCATTTCACTTGATGAATGCATAGTGCATGAAACTCCGATATATATATATATATATATATATATATATATATATATATATATATTGATTGATTGATTGATTGATTGATTGATTGTTTAATTACTTACTTTTTGGTCATAATAAAATTAGACCAGTGCACATTTGAATTAAAAAGTGTTCAATACAATTATATTGTAGAACTTTTGAATACTCTTCATTTACACTTATTGCAAATCACCTAAAGATACCACATGGTAGAAACCTAGGTCGCGTAATAACTCGTTTACAAATGAAGAATATATATATATATATATATATATATATATATATATATAAGGCAAGATGTTTGTGTGTGTGTCTGTCTATCTTTCTGTCTGTCTGTCCTTTATACAATTCCACAATTTTTATCCGACTCTCACCAAACTTCCCACAAATATTCTTTAGGCTTCTGGTCAGGCCATGGGCGACTCACTTTTTCCTATTTCCCTCCGATATCGGAAATCGATACCCCGATATCCGATCAGGTCTGATCAAGATCATGATTTCAGCCCTTTTATCGTGGTTTTTGCTGCAGAATTTGCTCTAACATGGTAAAATTATAGTTTTTAGTCTCAAACATTAGTTGATCTTCTCAGACGACTCATTTTCCCGATATCGAAAATCGATACCCCCGATATTCTATCGAATCTGATCAAAAACCTATATTCAGGCTCAATATGGCTCATTTTCTTCAATTTTACTCCCGATAGGTACGATAAGTTTTCATGGACTTACTTAAGTTAGTTTATCCTTGGATAACTTATTTGACTCCAATATTGGAAATCGATACTCTGATATCCTATCAAAATCAGGTTTTCAGCCCTTTTATTTTGGTTTTTGCTTCGGGTTTTGCTCTAAGTAGGTATAATTGTAGTTCTTAGTCTAAGCTATGATACCATTTACTCAGAGGACTTATTTAGCCTTCAAAATGCAATTTGCGACGGAAAACTTATTTGATATCGATACCAGGAAATCAAAATTTGACTTAATGCATTCATTTTTCTTTCAGTCTACGGTTTCACTTTAACTGGAAACAACTATTGCTTTTTAGTCTTTCGTTCCAACGTCCAAAGATTCTGGGCTCCAGGACCATGGATTAGTTTTAAAGCTTCCATTACACCAGAGCAACGCCGGGCTATGCTGCTAGTATATATATATATTCTGCATTTGTAAACGAGTTATTTAGCTTATAAAGAATATTCAAAGGTTCTACAATGTAATTGTATTGAACACTTTTATTACAAATGTGTACTGGTCTAATTTTATTATGACCAAAAACTAACAATATATGTGTGTGTGTGTGTGTGTGTGTGTGTGTGTGTGTGTGTGGAGAGAGAGAGTGAGAGTGTGTGTGTTCGTGAAAGTTAAATCTTATAATGATAGGGTAATATATTTTAATTTATCAAGCATATAAATAACCAAATAAATACACTATTTTAACACCGGAATACTATTTCCATACATGTGTGTATTCCCATATGTATACTTATTAATTCACACACACACACACACACACATTTTATATATATATATATATATATATTGTTAAATCCGCTTAGCTCATGCATTATTTTCGCATACATACACCTACATTTAAAATAAACATTTATTGCTTTTATTACACGTGGCACACACATAAACAGGCAGAAGATTTTTCTAAATTTAAAACTGTTCATGTATTGCTTTATTACACATGCCTCGTATCTGACCAGTGAAATCAAACCTGTCTCTTTAATTTTTTGAAAAAATTTTAAAAACTTTTGAAATCATTCATCTTTTAAAAAATCTTTGAAGAAAGATATTAAAGTGAAATGTGTTACATTAAAGACACTTTTTCCTATCTGTTCTTTATTTATTCTATTCATACTTATATATATATATATATATATATATATATATATATATATATATATATATATATATTACTTAGAGGAAGAACAAATGGAGCGATCCACAGTTTGTAGCATTTATTTTTTAAAACTGCTCGATACAAAGTAGAGTAATATTATTATTGTAATAATTTTATTAAAAGTAGTTATAATTTTTAAAAAGTGACGTTGCCACACAAAAGTTATCGTGTTTCAGTATTAATAATTGTACTTCATCAGGCGATGGTTGAACACTGGTGTTGAGTATGAATGGAAATTTAAAAACAAAAAATCATTTCCAACATCAGTGACCAACCATCGCCTGACGAAGTCCAAATAATAGAACTGAAACATGATAACTTTTGTGTAGCGATGTAAAATTATTTTCCTATAACTACTTATAATAAAAATATTGCAATTATATATATATATATATATATATATATAGTGACGTAAATTAATAAATATACATAGGTATTGATAAAACAGTGCTCAATATATGAATAATTAAACAATATACAGATTATCTTACGTCTATGGCACTACTCGGAATTTTATGCATTATGCAATCATCAGATGCATATTTCAAACTGACAGTTTAATAGATTTGAATTTCAGTTCACTTGATGTTCAGGGGAATTAAATCTAATAAAGTTGAGTTACTACTTTTTTATTAAAAATTTAAATATTCTCCGATTACATGTGGATAAAAATTTTAGAATTAAAATTAAAATAAAAACAACAAAATGCAGAGAGGAAAAAAAACAAATTTTGTCGCTAACTCCGAGATAAATAGCAGGAGCACCCAACCAGATGTGTAAAACTATTCAATGCATGAATGAATGATAGATTTATAGATGTGCAAGGTGGGTTCTGACATGACAAACTTCCTGGTCCAGCACAGTGACCCAACCTTTTTAGCAATTTTATCTTAGAAGCCAAATACTTGGATGTGCTCTTATTCGTCTTTAACTCTTTCGCCAAATCCCTTAAACTAGATTTTGATATATTCTTCAGACACACACAAAAACAATTCGGAACCGGAGCTGAAAGAGGAAAGAATAAATTGTATAAAATAATTTATTTATTGTATACATGAGCATCTATCATACAACAAAAAAAGAAAGGAAAAAACTCTTTCTATAAATATTTTCAGGATATTTGTTCTGGTAAGGGTTTCTGTTTGGTACATCGACTTTGAGAATTTAAGCGAACTACTAGATTGGCAGTTAGGTCCCATCGTTTTGGCATTGAAATTGCTAAATGTAACGGCAATTTCTAATAGTTTCTTCTCTTGCACTTCTTGCCTATGGAACTCTCTTCCATATTCTTGCTTTTTCCCCTTTCTCATCGGTAACGTTTTTTTTTTTTTTTTTTTTTTCAGTTTCCTTCCCTTTGTTGCCATTCATCCTCATTAACTCCTTACACGTTAGTGGTTTTATTGCCTTGCATGGGGTGAAGTAATTATAAAAAAAGATGAAGAAATTGAAAATAAGGCAAAGGCTTCCAACTTCCAACACGCATTCCTCCTGAGTTTATCGTATACTCTAAAAGAATTTAAGATTAATATGTTTGTGGGATAGGAAATTAAGAATTAAAAGCAACCTTCTTTTTTCACTTTTACAAAAATTCACAATGACGTGTGAAATCCTGGTTTGGCCGCATAGAAAAAGGATTAACCTCGTGCTTACAGAAAAAGTTGAAGCCAGATTTCGCGAGTAGATGTTAAATCGATTTTCTGACCAATAGAAGCGATTTGCAAGACCAAAAAGGACAGCGATCCAGTACGAAAAATCTAGATAACTATAAATGACTTCGATCAACGTCAGTCAGACATAGAGATGGGAGCAGCGAAAATGTAACGGGAGAAACTTCAACCACGACCCGAATATAAGGTTACGTTGCACATCGTCCCCTTTCTCCTTCTTTCTCGTGTGCTGATTCCTTTTACTTCATTTTCTTAATCCAAAGACATTCCTACCAAACAAACGCTCATACATCATCCAGATGCAAGATAAACTAAGTGTCTATGGTGATTACCAGTGACATAATTGTCCAAATGTTTTTCCTGATAGGAGAAGAAACCGTTAAACACATAACCTTCTAATGTACACACAGAAATTATCATTCAAAAAAAGGAACTTCAAATACAGAAAACATAATAATTAAAAATTATTTTTAAAATACGAAGGCATGACTATTTGTACTAAACTTTTCAATTTTCGATTAGTGAATATAGTTTTCACTTAATAACTTAATAACACCAACAAATCTTTAAAGTACTTTAAAAATATTTTTGAAACTTTATAATTATAATTTTAAAAAATGAAAGCAATTCTTTCAAAATTTCATTATTCATCAAACTTTTGTTTCTTCAGACTATAATGTTTGACATTTATATTATTTGTTAAAACAAATAAAAGCTGGTCTAATTAAATAATGTCGTATTTTTATTGCATTTTTTGTTTTACTATTAGGAGCAGGAAATAAAGGCAAAGTGTATGTAAAGAATAATAGAAGATTTCCATTCCCCAATGATACCCATGTAAAACTAATTTTCCCAACAAATATACGTGAAGTGGGGATAAGAGATGTTAAAAGAAATTTACTAAGATTTTTAAAAAAATAATAATTTCAAAAATAATTTCATTCGTTTGTAAATAAGTACTTAAGATTCATTACCATCCGACAATTATGATTTTTTCACGTATTTCCAAATTAATGTGTTTTTCACCGGAAAAAAAAACTAAGTAACGTAATATTACATTATTGTAAATTTTCCGATAACAAAAATCAAAACGAGATCTTTTATCAAAATTTCAAACGTGTTAGAAAGGATAAAAAATAATTAAAAATAATTTAAAAAAAGAACACTTTGATTTTTCCTCATAATAATAACAAACATTTTGATTGAAAAAACTTCGTTTTTATTAAGTGTGGGCCTTTTCTCTTCATCGTTGTGGTACAGTGGATATCGGCTCGGAACGAGAAACCGGGGAGCCGAGTTCGAATTCCAGTTGAATCCATTGTATTCACTTACGCGCAAATACCCTTGGGAAAGGTATTAATCCGTCTCTTCCTTCCAGTTATGGGTTAAATAGCAGAACAGACTGGGTTCTATAGCCTTGGTCGGCAACCAGTCTACCGCAGAAAGCAATGGCAACCTACTGCTGGATAATCTTCTGCCCAGTCAGTCATGTCTCTTTCGAGACATGGTCGCCCAAGCGTGTATCACGTATGGCACTTAACTGACTGACCTATTTAAAATCGTGGGGGGGGGGGGGATTTCTTCCAGTTTATGCTGCTTATTAGCAGCCGTAGAAAGTAAACATTTCTCCCACTTCCCGCCTGTGGAACTCGCTTCCTTATTCTTGCTTTCCTGACGGCTACAACCTCCAGAAATTTAAATGCAATGTCAATACTCATCTATTAAGCACTAGTTCTTTCACCACCCCGTATATCCTTTCCTTTCTCTCCACCCTTGCAACTGTCATCACACCTGTATTCCCATCCTTCTCTTGCTCCTTTTTAACTGGTTCGTCTTTCTCTTCACTCTCTTCTAATTAATCTTTTTACAATTATGTAGCCCCCTGCATATCAGTGGCATTACCGCCTTGCCCGGGGTGATACGATTAAAAAAAAAAAAGAGAGAGAAAATAAAAATAAGATAAAAATGAACTAACTAAAGAATTAATAATAATAAAATTGATCATAAAAAATTCAAACAACTTAAGATTATAACGTCCTATTATTATTAACTAGAAGTATAGCCCGGCGTTGTAATGAAGGCTTTAAAACTAATCCATGGTCCTGGAGCTCAGACTCTTTGGACGTTGGCACGAAAGACTAAAAAGCAATAGTTGTTTCCAGTTAAAGGGAAACCGTAGACTGAAAGAAAAATGATTGGATGTAAGTCAAATTTTGATTTTCTGGTATCGATATCAAATAAGTTTTTTTCGTCGTAAACTGAATTTGAAAGCTAAATAAATCCTCTGAGTAAATGGTATCATGGCTGAGACTAAGAACTATAATTATACCTACTTAGAGCCAAACCCGAAGCAAAACTAAAATAAAAGGGCTGAAAAAATACAGACATACAGGCAGATAAACAGACACACACACAAACATCTTTCCTTTTATATATTATCGATTTTCTGCACAATTGTAAGAACTGCAACCTTGAAACTTCTGAATATCGTTTCTTATGTCTTTGTCTATGAGTATATCAAATTTGATTAAAATCGGACCATTCCTTCTATAACCCGATTTTTATCGATTATCGATATTTATCGGGTGTACCTCGACGCAAAACCTAGCTAAGAACACTCGCAGACGCTTATAGTAGAACTGTGTAAATTTTCAAGAAAATCCGTTCAGCCTTTTCGGTGTCTATAGGTAACTGACACACTCACAAAGTTCCATTTATAAATAGGTTTAGATTAGCTAAGAGTAAACAGGCAATAGAAATAAGATGAAAGAAAGACGAGTCAAAAATGAATAATAATGGCAATACCTCCTCTAAGTATTTCAGACAACTTAAGCCTTTTTTATTGCTTTTATTTACTTACTTTATTTATTTATGTAATTTGAAAGAAACTATGAAGCATTGAAAAAAAATGATTTATTTGTTATAAATACGCGATTAGGACGAGTCATTTAAATGAATCAAATGAAGGCTTCTAGAATTTACAAATTTCAACGTTATTCTTGTAAACGCTAAACTATGTTTTGTGTTTCTTGTTACATTTCATTCTCTTCAGTTTGATGTTCACTCTTTTTGGAAAACCGCTGTTTAAGATCAACTGTTCTTATTTTGTGTATTAATTTACATGCTTCTAAGTGTCGGAATTTGTGGAATTTTAGCAGGTCCAGATGGGATCGTAACAGATATACTTTATATTAATAGAGTAGCAATGAGTACCCGGCGTTACACGGGATGAGAAAAGTAAGAATTCCCATGGGCAGTTTAAGCGTTGGTCTTTGAAAGGGGAAATGTACCACGATGCAAAAGGTGCATAGTTGGCAGTGGCTATTTGTAGCGCTGATCGGTGCAAATTCAGTCGACGCAGTAGAATAAAATGGGGCTGGGTAAATGTTGGGGGTTTGCTACTGGGTTGGCTGCGCGAAACGAATGTCTGGTTGAATAAATTTGCAAGGGGTGTGTAAGTGTGTAAACTATTCGGATGAAAAATGTGGAAGTGTATGTTAACAGAAATCAGCGAGGATACACACGACTACATACACACACATTTTCAATAATATATATATATATATATATATATATATATATATATATATATATAAATCCGAAAAGAAGCAGCTTGAAGGAAAATTCAGTATTTATTATATAGAAATATATATATATAATTCCAAATGAAGAGGACTCAAGGTTTTTTTTTATTTTGAGTATTCCGGCATTTATTACTGTTTATATATATATATATATATATATATATATATATATATATATAGTAGACTTTGTAAACAGTAGCTACCCCGGCATTTACGCATCGCTCATTCGACAATGAATTGGAGCACTCTAGCTATTGGGCGTGTTTATACGCGCTAAAAAGCCTGCCTTCTTCTACTGGACGCTCGTGGTCTAGGGGTAGACTGACGCCAATTCGGTCGGGTTTCAATCCTGGGTTAGGAAGCGACCGGAGTCTAAGCCGTATTATATCACTGTAATACAGCGAAACAGATCTGTCTGCAGATGACTATATATATATATATATATAACTTATTTATAAATGGAACTTTGTGTGTGTATCTGTTACCAATAGACACCGAAAAGGCAGAACCGATTTTCTTGAAAATTTAGACAGTTGTACTATAAGCGTCTGCGAGTGTTATTAGCTAGGTTTTGTGTCGAGGTACCCCCCGATAAATATCGATAATCGAAAAAATCGGGTTATGGAAGGAGTGGTCCGATTTTAATCAAATTTGATACACTCATAGACAAAGACATAAGAAACGATATTCAGAAGTTTCAAGGTTGCAGTTCTTACAATAGTGCAGAAAATCGATAATATATATATATATATATATATATATATATATATATAAATCGATACCAGGAAATCAAAATTTGACTTACATCCATTCATTTTTCTTTCAGTCTACGGTTTCGCTTTAACTGGAAACATTTTAGTCTTTCGTGCCAACGTCCAAAGAGTCTGAGCTCCAGGATCATGGATTAGTTTTAAAGCTTTCATTACACCCGAGCAACGCCGGGCTATATATATATATATATATGAAATGTTTTGAATGCAGTTTCAGGTTTATTCAAACTTCTTCAGAATAAAAATTGAAGGGACTCATGTTGATGGTTAAAAACTGAGTATATATATATATTCAAAACATTTCAGACAATTATAGTCATTTCTTTCTGATCAAAACCTTCTCAGACTTTTTGCTTTAATTTTTAATCCATAAAATTCAGGATACTCGACAGAAATTTTAAGCTTTAAAACTTCAGAATTAAAAACTCTTTCATTCGTTAACCGCATTAAACAGCTGGAATACAATTAGCTTAAAACATCTACAGATATTAAATAGGGGAGACAACTCTTCTCTTCTTTGTAAGAGTCATTCTATATGTAAAAGTTACTGGATTGAAATTACCCTTAACAAAAAACCTTGAAATTAAGAAATTAAAACAAAATTAAGCTGAAAGCCACGCGCAATATTCTTTTTTTTTTTTCGTTGTGTAGAATAATACATTTACATGGGGTGTGTAAGTTTTGAAACAAATCTGATGAAAAATGTAGACATGTTAACAGAATCAGTGCGAATACACTCACGGATATACACACACACACAGAAATCTTCAGTTTTATTCATATAGATATAGATTATTTCGGCGTCGACAAGAACACAGAAATAACAAACAAAATAACACGACAGTGGTGACATACCGAATGGCCTCAGAAAATCCATTTCCTTAACATTATCTAAGGAACTTAGTGCAAATGAATGCGAGATCCAACGGACAAACAACTTAATGAGCTAGTCAGTCATTCAAGTGCCGTACGTGATACACGCTTGGATGATCACGTCTCAAAAGAGACATGACTGGACAGAAGATTTTCCTGCAGTAGATTGCCATTACCTTTTGCGGTAAAGTGAATGCCAAACAAGGCGAAATGACCCACTCTGTTCTGCTATTTAACCCATAGCTGGAGAGAGAAGCGATGGATTAATATCTTTCCCAAGGATATTTGTGTGTATGTGAATGCAACAAATTAACTAGAATTCAAATTCGTTGCATTCACCTACGCACAAATACCATTAGGAATGAACCCAGCTTATAAAACCAATTTTGACGAATAGTGCACGAAGCAGAATTAGTCTGAAAATAATAGTATGGTAAGATGCATATTTATTTTTATTGATCACGCAAAAGCATTTGACAAGGTACGGCACAAGGATCTATATGAATTGATAGGAAAACTCGGTCTGTTTGAAATAGATGTTAGAATAATCCAAAACTTATAACGAGACAAGCCACTTGCATACAAATAGAAAATGAATTGAGTCGGTACACAAAAATAGAATGGGGCGTGAGACAGATTTATTCAACCTCTACAACGAAGCTATCCTGAGGCAGTTGAATACCCTATCAGGATTTGTTGCTGGTCGGTGTAATCTTAGTAATATATGACACACATATGATAGTGTTGATGACTGACGTAGAAAGAAAAAAAAAGGGGAACTCCTGAACAAGAAAAAAAAACTGAGAAAAAGTGACTAACCATCAACTACAAAGAAAAAAGAAACAGAAAATATCGTCATCAGCAAGAGAAAAATCTCAAGATGGGAACTACGAATTGGGGACATAAAGATCAAACAAGTAGAGAAGTTTAAATATCTGGGAAGTGTTTTAACAGAGGCAGGGCCGTGCTTAGGTCCCCGCAGACCTGCAATTGCGGGCGGGGAGGGTAAGTTCCCTAAGGGCCGCAAGGCCCCGGGATCCCGCAAGGCTCCTTCGCTCAGCAGATCTATTATAATGAAAAAAAAATTAACAAAATAATTATTAGGATTAACTGGAAAATTATTATTATCATACTTGTATGTTGAAATAGACATTTATCAACACGTCTCTCTCTCTCTCTCTCATTAAATATTAATCTGAATATTAAAGATTATATATATATATATATATATATATATATATAATCTTTAATAGAGGCCCCTTCCGGCCCGGAAGTGGCCGCAAATCATTTGTAATTAAAAGCATATTCTGACACTCCCTCTCCATTTTTAAATAAAAGCCTAAAGTTCAATTTTTGACAGTATATCTAACTTTCTGTAGCAAAATGCTTTTGAAATTTGGGTTTAGAATTTTTGAAATTTCCTTGAAAATCTTGGAGAAGATTCAGAGCCGAAACGCACTGGAAAGGCTATAGAAATGCGTAGGAAATCACCAAAAAGTAGCTAAAAGTTGTTAAAACGTTCGTAATGTATGGCTTCAAAACGCCTATTCCGCGATTTCTTCCGTTTGTTCGTGATCACGGAATATCTGCGTTCCGAGAGTATGTTAATTGGTTTAAAGTACCATTTATTGCGAGTTCAGTATGTTGGGGGTTGCAGTTTGCGGGTAGACGGGCCGCAAGGCGCATTCTGCGGGGCGTGGGGCATGTTGCTAAGCACGGCACCGAACAGAGGATGAAAAAAGAAACACCGAAATCTGAATTAGCAAAAGTTAAATTCGAAAATCTAAACAAATTACGAAGAAACAAAACATATAAACGATAGACACCCTTGTGTGGCTATACAGAATGTATAGCTGCATCAACGGCTAAGAAAGTTGGGTCACTGTGTCAGGCCAGGAAGAAGTTTCTCTCGTGAGAATCCATTCTGCACATTTATAAATTTGCCATTCGTCTGTAGATTGAATACTGTTGCCATATCTGGTCGGATGCTTCTGCTATTCATCTTGAGGTTCTCGTCAGAATCCATTTCGCACATTTGTAAATCTACCATTCGTCCATACATTGAATACTGTTGCCATATCTGGTCGGATGCTTCTGCTATTCATCTTGAGGTTCTCATCAGAATCCATCTGACACGTTTATAAATCTACCATTCGTCTGTACGTTGAATACTGTTGCCATATATAGTCGGGTGCTCTTGCTATTCATCTTTAGGTTCGCGATAAAATCCAAAGGAGGATATGCAATATAATCGATCCGGACTTAGCAGATCGCCTGCAGTCACTTTCTCACCGACGTGATGTGGCTTCCCTCTTTCTTTTCTACAACTGTTTTCATGGTAATGACTCTGACGAGCTTTTTTCTTGCTGTCCCGACCACATATATTTACATGTGTTACTAGACTGGCATCAATGTCCCACCCTTTCACCGTCGAAGTAGTTAAATGTAACCTCCTCTTCTACTCAAACAGTTTCTTTTTTCGCACTTCTCGCTTGTGGAACTCCCTATCGTTTGCTTGCTTCAAAGATGTTCAAACGAGTTACAATCCTTTGTTTAATCAGATCAGACCTTCGTAGCCAGAACTTGTCATTCTATGTTCGTGGTGGCAAAGTATCTCCATTCCCTTGGTCTTCCATTGATAAGGAGGAAGTTCCACTGAGATATATTCTTCGAGACAGAACTGTTACTTTGTAGAAAAAAAACAAACAAACAAAAAAAAAAGAACAAATCTTAAATAATAATTGATACGTACCTGTATTGACGGCGAGGAAACTGTTGCACCTGGTCACAAGTTACTATTTTCTCCAGGTAAATTAGTAAAATAGATACGCGGTAAAGTAATGGATAGCGACTCGGATTAAGGAATCGGGGAGCCGAATTCAAATTCCATTGGTATCCACTTACGGGCTAATACCATTGGAAAAGGTATAATTCCATCTCTTCTCCCCCCAGCTATGGGTAAATAGCAGGACAGACTGGTTTCTATAGCCTTAGATGGCAACTAGTGTAGGAGAAGGAAAACTGAATTCAAAATCAGGTAGAGGGTAGGGCTCCGTCAGGTTCTCAAAAAAGCACCACTTCTACTACGGCTGCAGTACATATTGGTGCCCCAAACTATTCTGATGAGTTATGGGATAAAACAGAAGAAAGCGTGCTAAGAACCACCAGGGATAGGGAGATGTGGAGAGCCATGGTCACCTACATCCTGAAAGGACATGGAACATAGAAGAAAAATATATATGACAACTGTTCGAAAAATTATAATGTGGTTATAAAATGGGGGATCAATTCTATATTATAATCAATATATAAACTGATCCCTCATTTTGTGGCCATGCTAGTTTCTATACATTTATATTCCAGATTTATAGGCTTGAGCTAATGAATGGCAGAGCGGGGTTTTGGGTGGTGTAACAGGAGAAAGCGTGCTAAGAGTCACCAGGGATAGGGAGACGTGGAAAGGCATGATCGCCTACGTCCTGAAAGGACAGGGCACATAGAAGAATATATATGACAACTGATTATGAGAAATTATAATATGGATATAAAGTGGGGGATCAATTCTATATTATAATCAATATATAAACTGATCCCTCATTTTGTGGCCATGCTAGTTTCTATACATTTATATTCTAGATTTATAGTTTTGACCTAGTGGATGGCAGAGAGGGGTTTTGGGTGGTGTAACAGGAGAAAGCGTGCTAAGAGTCACCAGGGATAGGGAGACGTGAAAAACCATGATCGCCTACGTCCTGAAAGGACAGGGCACATAGAAGAATATATATGACAACTGATTATGAGAAATTATAATATGGATATAAAGTGGGGGATCAATTCTATATTATAATCAATATATAAACTGATCCCTCATTTTGTGGCCATGCTAGTTTCTATACATTTATATTCTAGATTTATAGTCTTGACCTAGTGGATGGCAGAGCGGAGTTTTGGGTGGTGTAACAGGAGAAAGCGTGCTAAGAGTCACCAGGGATAGGGAGACGTGAAAAACCATGATCGCCTACGTCCTGAAAGGACAGGGCACATAAAAGAAGAATTTTTCATTATGGCTACTCTCTAACAAGTCGTACGACCTCAAACTTTTAGTCGAGTTCGAATTGCAGCCTTTACTGTGGTGTTCACATTCTTACAAATGCCCAATCCGTCTCTTCAAATAGCTATGAGTTAATTAGTAGATCGGGCTCTCTAGCATACGGTGACAACCAGTCTATGAGAAGGAAAACTCTAAATTTCAAACCGTGGAGAATGCAATGCAAAACCGCTCCATTATCTTGTTCAAGAATACATGACAGCTCACAGATAATAAAGGAACCCGCAGAGAGTCATGATCACCCACGTCTTGGTAGAACATGTCATTAAGATTTTGTAGGAATATTTTCTCGCAAATTACTCGAATATCGGGCCAGAAAAAGAAAATGCCGAAAATTCAAATCGCCGGTCCAATATCGCGAACTGCTATCCACCTAACCAGTCAGACCCAAAAACATTTTCCCCCGCTTCGAGAACAACGACTGATTTATCGGCCGATCAATTTTTCCATTGGCTGACAACTCAGAGAGGACGCCAAATATTTGCATATAATCCCATAGCGACTCCTACGAGGGACTTTTTTTTTTTTTTTTAAATATTCATTCTTCAGCATGTTATGCAGAATATGTTCCCCTTTTTTTCTGTTTGGGTCTGTAATTTTCTTTGTCGCCGCATTTTCCGTCGTAGTATTAACGCGTCGCGCTGTCGCTTGGTTTGACGAGGTAAGCCGCCGTTTTCTTCGCTATACCCGCCCCCATGATCTCTATTTGACCAGCACTTACCTCTACCAATGTTTTTCTTCAATACAGACGACAGAATACATATATTGTCAACATAAGGTGCAGCCAAACATGCGAATTACAAACTGGGAACATTAAAATCAGGCCAGTATAAAAATATAAATACTTAGAAAATGTTTGAATAGAAAACATCCGAAGGCTCTTCGGATCAGCGAAAGAAACCTTCTAGAAGCTAAGAAAAATAATAAGAAACAAGAAACAAATTCGTTAGAAACAAAGAAAAGTGCTGAATTGATATGTAAAATCTATATGGCAGTGAATGCCGGACAATCTCAGCTGAAGGGACTTGAAGCAAAACGATGCTGAAAATCTCACGGACTGAATATGTGAACAATGACGAAGTTTTAAGGAATATGGAAACAAAAAGGACATGTATTTAGAATCAGAAAAACACAGTTGAATTTTTTTATTTCGCATAATGAAGAAAGAAGGCTTAGAAAAGTTGATACTCAAAGGATATACTGAAAGAAAAAAGAAAGCAACAAATGACATACGCAACGAACTTGTATGGAAGAAGAAGATATAACAAAACAATAATGATTGCTAAAAGGAAGGGAAGTTGTGAAGAACCATAATAACCCGTGCTCTGAAAAGATATTACCCATTGAAGAAGAGTGAGAGAAGAAAATTAGGCGAATCTGTACGACATTTTACAACTACCTGTAAATTTATTGATTATCTTTTTTTTTTTTTTTTACTTTTTTCAGTGCATTCTTATTGATTAGTACGTAAAGTTTCAGATTTTTAAAAAAATTGGAAAAAATTCAATATTTAAAGATTTTAGTGGGTGCTCAATTTCTCATACAAAGTTATAGTAAATCGATCATCCATTTTGGAAGTACTCGCTTCGAGTTATTGCCCTTTTCCTTTTTTTTTCCAAAATTTGTAGGAAATTAAGGGAAAAAATTGTTTCGGAAATATGTTTTTATTCAATTTTTTTTTTTAATGTTTTATATGTCATATTTCTCTTCCCAAATTTTTTTAGAACAGGAATTATTTTAAAGAAACCTTGTCCAAAACTTTTTTTATGTTTTCAATAACTTATTTTTTATTGATATGAAGTAGAAATAATTAAAAAGCGACATCAAAGCGACCCCAACGCAAGCATTCCCAAAATGGAGGATCGATTTACTATAAGGTTGTATAAGAAACTGAGCACCCATTAAAAATCTTAAATAATGAATTTTTTTCCATTTTCTTTTTTTTTTTTTTTTTCTAATCGGAAAGATTAGGGTCTAATCGATGATATTGCATTGAAAAAATAAAACAAAATGATAATCAATAAATTTACAAGTGGTGGTAATGTCGTACAGGTCCGCCGAAAATTGATTTGAACTCAGATTACTTTGACGAATCTGGTAAGAGTTATCATGACGTGGCGTTTGTTTGAAACGTTTGCACTCAGATATTTCTCGGTCAATCGATTATCCCCACCCCGGCTTCTATGATTTTAAAAGGTATTAAGAAATTATTATTTGGCTGGATCAATTGAATCGTTTACATTCTAATCCAGTTTCTCTTTTCTAATCCACTTTTCCTTTCTTAATCTCAATCCGCCATGTTTTTACGTTCTCTTCATCTTTTTCTCTCTTGCAAATTTTTCTTTTTCTTCTCCATCATCTTTTGCTTTTTCTCTTTTTCTCTCTTCCGTTTCCTTCTTTCTATTTTCCTCTTTCATTTTATCTCTTTTTGCCTTTGTCATATTTTCTCTCTCTCTCTCTCTCTCTCTCTCTCTCTCTCTCTTGCAATTTTTATCTTTTTCTTTCTCTTTTATATCTTTCTCCTTTCTATTTTTCTCGTTTTCATTCTTTCTTTCTTTTTTCTCTCTTTATTTGTAAATAAATTTTTATCTCATGGGTGTTACTCCGTTTTTTAGGCACCGTTTTTTAGGCTCCCCTGTGAATTTGTGGTATTATGGTGTTTGTAGGATTGTACAACGATGAACGTTGTGGTAAAAGGAGAAATTGTTAAGAATGATTGGGTCGTGGTTGCGGGTCGTGAGAGGAAGTAAGATTTCTGAGCTAGGTGAGCGAAAGCACGTTTTCGCAGTTGCGAGGGGAAGGTTGAATTTCTGATTCGATTTATATTACTACCTTGTCTGATGGACTGTTCACACTAGATCTACGATTTAAGTTAGTGTTGGAACACGGATTTTGTTTCTATTTTTGTTACAGAATGAAGTCTACTGGTTGAAATTTTGTAGCTTAAAAAGTCATCTCAACAATTGAGGATACAAATTTAAATATGGTCGAAAGTTTATTTGTTTTAAGATTCATTTAGCTTACTTAATGGTTGTAAAATTTAAAAACGACCTAGAAGTTGCGATAAAAAGCAACAGTAATAAGATAAAGGAGGAAAATAACCAAAAATAAAAAATCTCAAACCTTCGTCTATGACAGTGGTTATCAACCATTTTTCCCAATACACTCTTTTCATCATAATTCAGAATGTCATTCCGCCTCTTTCCAAGATCGTTAGACTCAAAAAATGTTTCCAAATAATATGAATATATTATTGAAAGTCTTTATTCTTTTCTATAGTAGAACAAATACATTTCCATGGATTATTTTTATAGGAAAATTTTATAAATTTAATAATAATAGAAAACAATGATGGATTTTAAAACTTGAAAACATGTACAGTAATTTGTTTTATATCATAACTAATTATTAAACATGTACAGTAATTTGTTTTATATCATAACTAATTATTAAACATGTACAGTAATTTGTTTTATATCATAACTAATTATTAAACATGTACAGTAATTTGTTTTATATCATAACTAATTATTAAACATGTACAGTAATTTGTTTTATATCATAACTAATTATTAAACAAATAAACTGAAGCATACTTCATTGAATAAAAAGTTCTAGGCAATTGTAATTGAATAAACAAAAGACAAGAAAAAGTAAAAGATTCTTTCTTTCCCTACCCTGGAACCCTGAAATCCCCTAGTATTGAATTTCCTCCTGGTTCCGGTGTGCGGAATTCGAACAACTATTTCGCTTGTTTAGTTTTAGTATCATTACAAGAAATTCAAAGAATGAGGCGTGAGAGAGATGTTTATTATTTAAGTCTAGCTTAGTATGGAATAACTTGAGACAGAGTTAAGTATACTCACCGGGTTTATTTAATATTTACATTGAGGCAATTTGAAGAGAATTAGAAATCCTATTTAACTTTGTAACACAGAAATCCGAAGGCGCATTTAAATACCGAAAGAAAGAGTGCTGAACTGCTATATAACATTAGTTAGTTAAGTGCCATACCTGATACACGTTTGGGCGATCCTGTCTTGAAAGAGACATGACTGACTTGGCAGAAGATTTTCCCGCAGTAGGTTGCCATTACTTTCTATGGTAGACTGGTTGCCAGCCAATGTTATATAGAACCCAGTCTGTCCTGTTATTTAATCCATAACTAGAGGGAAGAGACGGATTAATACCTTTCCCAAGGATATTTGTGAGTAAGTGAATGCAAGGAATTCAACTGGAATTCGAACTCGGCTCTCCAATTTGTGACAGAGAATGCCGGGCAACTTCCTCACTGATGAAGAGGAAACTTGAAGTTACAGTGACGTTGTTTTACAGAAGGATGCTGAGAATGCAATGGACGGAGACTGTATAGTGGCAATAGAAGGCTGACAAGAGAATTCAACACTTACGGTAGGTACGGGGCGTTGTATTTAAGGAAACAGTCTTTGAACTTTCCGCTCCTTAGGTCAGTAAGTAGTTTTGAGACAGCGAAAGATAAGATGAGAGGTGTAAGGGAGGCGAACATAGTAAGCCGCTTCACTTGGGTCAAGGGGGCTACTAATTACATTCCTCTCTCTCTCGAGTCAGTCTGCCTGTCTTTCACTCTGGCGATGCTTTCTGTATCGGCTTTTTATATCTTCTTTTTGGATCGCAGCAGATCATTTGGGAATTCATATCCGTATTTGATTCTGGGCTTCCCATTGGCCGATAAATAAAATTCGCGTGGCTCGCGAACTGGAATTTAATGTTTAATTAATTTTTGGTTTTCAACCGGAACATCTGCGCGAACCCGGATGCGCACCGACGAGTTTTGGTCATTTGCTTTCTGGTCGTTAGAGTGCAAACATTCGGTCTCTTGCTTTTGCTCGGTCGGTATCACCACAACTGTAAACAGCGGGGAAGTTTTAAGGAAAATGGGAACGGAAATTATGTTTATACTTAGAATCAAAACGAGACGAAGATTTATCGAGCAAATAATGAGGAAAGATGGCATAGTTTAAAACGAACCTGTGTCTCACTTTTTTTCACTGAAAACTGTCTATGTCATTGTTTTTATTGCAAACCTGGCCTTTGTCTACCGTTTTCAATCAAATATAAATTTAATGTATGTCTCATTTTGTCTTGGGTGTGTTGTGTCGAGGCTCGTACCATATGACATCCGCTCGCCCGGATGTATAAATAACAATGTGCGCTTAGCACAGGGGAGTTTTGTCATTATCATGGACTTCAGGAAGTAACACCTACTACTGCGAGAGATTGTAAATATTGTATAAACATCTTGGTTGTACCACTCTGTTAATAAAGTAGTTTATCTACATTTCTCGGTGTATCTCTTCATTTCACGATACAACAGGGTGTAAACCGGATTTCTATCTACTTTTTTTCACTTAACTGAAAATTGCACGTATGTCAATCTTTTTTTTCTTTAGTATAAACCGGACCGGTGTCCCCCTTTTTGTCTTTAGTGTAAACTGGACCGGTGTCTCCTTTTTTGTCTTTAGTGTAAACTGGACCAGTGTCTCCTTTCTTCGCTCGGCTCTAAATTGAAATTATGTTTGCATTTCTGCCTTTAGTAAAAGCCAAACCTATGTCCGCCATTTTATTCAGCTATAATTTGAACTTATGCTTATTTTTTTTTATTCTTGTGTAAACCAGATCTAGGTCTACCTTTTTGTATCTAGTGTAAACCGAACTAATGTTTACTTTTACGACATTACCGTAACCCACTAATTAGCATATCCCATAAGAGAATTGAAGATATTTTGCATAATGATTATGACCAAGGCTTCTGCTCTGTAGATATCCCATCTTTTGGTTTCTGATCAAAAGATCACGGACTGACCACATCCGGCATTATTTGAGGCAGATCCAGCTGGTTTCCTTGAACGTTAGGAAACGTTCAAGGAAACCAGAATGAGTGTTGGTTTCATCACTTTGTATTATAGATAAAGAGAAAATCCATGCAGTGGAAACACCACTACTCATCTGATCGAAACAAAATAGCCAAGGTCATTTCGTATGCAAAGAAGGTGATGGACTCAGTTTTTTGGGATGGAAAAGGCATTGTTTGTATGGACTATCGTCAAAACAGCCACACCATCGACGGTAAGTACAATGCGAATTTGCCAAGACAGTTACGAAATTCTATCAAGTTCAAACACCAAAGAGACCTAATGAAAGGGCTTTGTTTCATCAGGTCAATGCCAGGACACAGATTTCAATAGCTGCTATGAATGACTGTGGCTTTGAACTGGTTGATCACCCTCCCTATTTTTTTGTTGTGGCTCTATCTGAATATCATCTGTTCCCTAACATTAAAAAACACTTGGGACTCAGTATCGCAGTGATGATAGTGTCATATTGTTTTTTTTCTTTTTTTGTTTTGTTTTGTTTTGTTTTTTTACCAACAAGATAAAAGTTTTTACGCCAATGAGATCCAAGCATTACAACCCCGCCAGAAAAGTGTGTGAACTGCGCCGGGAGGGTGTATTAAGAAAAACTCATTTAGTCCCATTCCATTAGAGTATCTTGGTCAACCTATGAACTTTTCAACCGACTCTCGTAATTAGACTTTAATTTAAAGAAAGTAGCGATTGATAAACCAATATCCGACGTATTTTTAATTTACGTATGGTGTCAGGAAGAGTACGTTTTTAGACAGTGTTATGGTGAAACACACCTATTCCTCAGATAATGGACTCTCCCTCCTATATTAATAAGAGTTAACAGGAAGTTAACTGGAGGTGTTCTTGGGAAGTTATGGGTTTAGTTAGATCTTCACAGAGTGTATTGAGGCATTATGGTGTTTGTAGCAAGAATGGTACGTAAGAATGTGATGTTTTGGTGCAAGGGATATTGTATTGTCTGTTTGGGTTAGTGAGTGAGGCTAGCTAAGTTAATGTAAGACAGACCGGTTTTCTATTTTCCAATCTTCTCACTTTTTTTTTCAATTGGAGTAGATAGACTAAACTATCGCCCGGTTCACACTCCACCCACGTCTATTGAACAGGTGAAGAGGCTCATCCCTTGTTTCCTGTTTAGGATGCGGTTTCCGATTTTCTCTTTTCCAATCTTTGCACTCTTATGTAGCCCCCTGCACATCAGTGGCGTTACCGCCTTGCTCGGGGTGATATGATAAAAAAAAAAAAAAACAGACGAAGACCAGTCATTCCCCAGCCCCCTTTTGCCCTTGTGCCGCATTTTTTTGTATTTTTACAAAAATAAATATTGAAGTTATTGGGAAATTCTAGAGAGTTCTTTAGAGTTCTATTGGAGTTCAGTAGAACTACTAGGCAGTTGATTAGTCGGTAGTTAGCCGAATACTAAGTGTAATATAATAATCTGGCCCCACCCGAAGAAGGCGATGAAGCGTGGGTGTTTCCGGTCATTGAAAGGAACGGGTGTTTGTTTGGCCCTATTTCCGACAGATGCGGAAGTGACTCTGAGAAATTACGTAGGCGTCGAGTAGGCGTCGCGAATCGAGGCAAAACTTGGAAGATATATAAAGGCCTCGAAACAAGAAGTCACAGACGAGTCTCCAGAAGTCGACAGTAGAAGAGAAGTCGAACCCAGTCAGTCTTGACGGTCTCCAGAAGTAGACAAGAAGAGAAGTCGAAGAAGAAGGCAGTCAGCCTCGACAGAAGAGTCTCGAGAAGTCGAAGAAGAAGCTAGACGAGTTAAGCAGAGAGAGGCTACACTCACGTCGAACCCCACGTCAGCCCCTGGAAGCGCTCCCTCAACTCTCTGTTCCTAGGCGACACGGTCCATCGTCGTTAATAAAAATATAATATATATTTTTATATATACCCCCGTGTTGGTCTGTTTATTGGTATATAACATAAGGAGTCAGCTTTCAGTGGAAGATTACCAAGTTCCTAACATTTTGGGTGCGTTAAGTCGATTAGCAACCGATCACAACCTTCGGTACGAAAGTTATTCCACAACAGACAGTTCCGCCAATTTGGATTAATATGAGTCGGCTTTTACATAGTTGAATTTCTCATTATTTTAGAAGCAATCTAAATGATTGGAAGAAATCAAAAGAGACAGTCTTTCTATATCAATGACAACTCTGGCAGTTAGAGAAATTTCGACTGACGGTCAGGCAAGATCTCTGTCAAAAACAAAATGGGTGAATCCTGATTCACTACTTGTTGGCGTCTTCACAACTGCACAAACCCTAAACAACATCCTGGCTCTTGTAGCTCTTAGCAAGGTTTGTGTTCTTATTATCGTCCCAATTTCTGTTTGGATGCATTTTTTCAGTGAGCCCACGTACTTACCAAATGTAACACAAGGTCAGTTTAAAGTGGGTTTAAAGCAATACCATGGAAAAAAATGATCGAGCTCTCTCGACATTTCTAATTTTAGGAAGGGGTCGGGCAATAAACTCAGACCCTTTCCAAAAAAGAGATATACCACCTAAGAACGCATCGAGGCTTGAACTAAAATTATTTCTTACAAGATCTGGTTAGATTGTAGCTGTTGGGGAGCTGGTTAATGTTTATTTAATTCGGCCTTGTGTCAGACATGACCAAACTCTCTACAGCTTACAAGTTTTATGCAGAATCATCATCAGAAGGTTTTTCATCATCAGAAGGTTGGTTTTCAGTTGGAGTGTGTGGATTAGTGTAGAAGAGTGGATTAGTGTAGAAGAGTGGAATAATGAAATATACGTTTTGAATGTTAAAATAGAAATCTTAATCTTAACCTTTTTATAAATGGAACTTTGTGTGTGTGTGTGTGTGTGTGTGTGTGTGTGTGTGTGTGTGTGTGTGTGTCCGTTACCTATAGACTCCGAAACGGCTGAACCGATTTTCTTGAAAATTTACACAGTTGTACTATAGGCGTCTGCGAGTTTTCTTAGCTAGGTTTTGTGTCGAGGTACCCCCTATAAATATCGAAAATCGATAATCGAAAAAATCGGGTTATAGAAGGAGTGGTCCGATTTTAATCAAATTTGAGACACTCATAGACAAAACCATAAGAAACGATATTTAGAAGTTTTAAGGTTGCAGTTCTTAAAATAGTGCAGAAAATCGATAATATATATAAAAGTCAAGATGTTTGTGTGTGTGCTTTGGGTTTGGCTCTAAGTAGGTATAATTGTAGTTCTTAGTCTCAGCGATGATACCATTTACTCAGAGCACTTATTTAGCCTTCAAAATTCAGTTTACGACAAAAAATTCGGCCTTGTGTCATACATAAAGCTCCCGGATTTATGCAGAATTATCAGCATCAGAATTATCATCAGAAGGTTTTTCATCATCAGAAGGTTGGTTGTCAGTTGGAATGTGTGGATTAGTGTAGAAGAGTGGAATAATAAAACATACATTTTGAATGTTAAAATAGAAATTTATTAAAGGAGGAATAACAAGAATTCGTAGAAATTTATGTTCACTGAGAAAGTTAAGGTATCAAGAGTTCGTACAAAACGGTTGTAGTAGTAATTGTTGAAAGAGATCAGGAGAAAGAGAAAGAGGACAATGTCCGGGTCCCTTCAAGTTTGAGGTTACATTTTAGATGTGTGTCTCTCTTTCGGTGCTCCCATCTCTCTTGACTGGCGCCGAGGTATATACGCTGGCAACACTACGGTTTACTCTCAGCTCGATCAAAAATCTATCGAGGCTGACAAAGCAAACCTCGCTACCGAGCTTGAAAAGGGCCTCCAATCCGTGGTGGACTAGGGTAAGAAATTGCTCGCAAATTTTAATTCTTCCAAAACGAAGCTGCTATCTATTAACCATCACAGACAATTGTTACTCCCGCCCAATAACACGGATCAGGCTTCTCTCCCTGAAAGTAAAACACTGCGCCTTCTCGGATTAACTCTCACATCAGACCTCAAGTAGAATAACTATATAGAATCTATAGCTAAATCCGCTGATAAGAAATCGGTTCTCTCTGTAGGACCAGGAAGTTTTTCCCGTCCGAAATAATTCTGCACTTATACAAATCTACCATCCGCCCGTGCACTGAATATTACTGCCATATCTAGTCGGGTGCTCCTACTATCTACCTAGGTGTCCTTGACCAATTACAACAGAGAATTTGTAATGTGATCGATCCCGACTTTGCAGCTAGGATACAGTCGCTTTCTCACCGATGCAGTGTGGCTTCCCTGTGTCTCTTCTACAAATACTTTCACGGCTTCTGCTCCGATGAGCTTAGCTCACTGGTACCCCCTATATATGAATTTCCTTTGAGCCACAAGATTAGCAACTAGGTTTCAGCCTTTTACTGTGAAACCGAAAAATTTTAAACGCAAATTCTACTCCATCAGCTTCTTTTCTCGCACTTCCTGCCTGTGGAATTCTCTTCCATTTACTTCCTTTCCCGACAGCTACAATCTTCAAGAATTCAAATGTAAAGTCAATAGTCATCTCTTGTCTCACTAACTAACACCCTCTCTCTCTCTCTCGTGTTTTTTCTCCGTCCACCCCACTCTCATCAGTATTTTCTTCCTTCTCATACTCTTTTCCTGATACCCCCTGTAACCTGTCACTCTTTCTCATAATATTCTTCCTATGTAACTCCCTGCACAATAGTGACAGTAAAATGCCTTGTTTGGGGCCACACGATTATTTTTAAAAAGTACTATTTTTACCCTTCTAATAAAATTATCCTGTTTCTTAATCTTAATACTTTGCTTAACTTCTGTAGAACCAACTTTTTTTGTTCCAGATTCCCTCTTTATCCGCGAGAACATTTTTCAGCATTCACCGTAACATAGCAGTTCGGCACTTCTTTTTTATTTCTAATCAATTATTCAGGTTTTTAATACTTTGCTTAGCAAATTGAGACGTATAGTATAAAACTGCCGAAGTTAAAACTTAAAATCCAATATTAAAACTGCCATTAGTCAACATGTGCCTATAATAATAATGCCTGGCCACTCAGATTCAAGGCTAGCTAATCCCTAGTGAAAATAACACTGACATTTCACTTTAACAGATGTATTGGGTGTGATACATAAATTATCGTCTAATTTCTACAATGGGTGGAAGAATTTTAAAAGAGTTGATATGTTTCTCTACCATACTCTATATCTGCTGCGTCCTCGACCCAGTTTGAATTACGTTTCAAGCTCTTTTGACTTAGGAAAAATTCTGAGGATTTTCTACGTCGGGCTCACCTTATTTTTTTAATCGCCAGAAACTATTTTAGTTCTTTTATTCTTCATTTTTTTATAGTTTTTTTTTTTTTTTTTTTTTTTGCTTTCTCTTCCTGGGCCGGTGGAATATGGCAGATGTCTTTCCGTAAACTACCATGTAATTTTGATTTCTTTCTCCTTTCTTTTGTTTCGACAGATGGGATTCTTTGGCTTCACGTGGGCGGTGGCATCGCTTATTTGGGTGGGGATGGACTGGGAGTAGAGTTTGAAGTAGGCGATATTATTTTCATGAAGGGATTGGGATCTCTTCGAAGCAGCATAATTTTGTCAAGTGGATGAGTGTGTAGATGATGATCTTTTCTGTGATTTTGCTACAGAGGGAACAGGTTAAAGATTGAGAAACGTGATGAAAATTTAAATGATGAAGAAATATCAAAAATTTATTCCTCCAATTTCGCCTTCAGTTTTTTTTAATCTTCCCAGTTTTTTCGTACCAGGGGTCATATTTTCGTCGTAGTTCTTCAAATCCGGTCTTCTTAAAGGCTGAGGTATCACTCGTAATTGCTGTTATAGGGAGTAGGGCATTCTCCGTCATTACCTGTGGGGACTATCCCGCTGCTTGGAGCTTCCTTTTGGCCTTACTAACGCCCTGCCATTCCATCTTTTCCTTCTCCGTATTTGGACAAGCAGCGGAAAAAGTCTTTTTGGAGAATGGTCGCCACGCAACAGACTCAATCGCAGATTTTACTACACCAGTCCTGGTAGATGACATTTCTATTACAGACTAGACGTAAAGGACAAACTCGGTCAAAGGGCATTTGGGTCAACGGGGGCCAAAACTCTAAAGGCTCTTTTCTCTGGACGAGAAAAAGGTGACCGGTCTCTTCACACTTCCAACATGTTGGTTTACGGTCGGTTACAATGACCAGCATTTTCTGGCCGTCTACATTCGGACAGTTTAGGACAGAGCTGAAGGCTTTTCGATCTAGCATAATCTCAAAGCACAATCCCCGTTCAGATCGTCGGAGGAAGCACTAAGTATCTGACTATATTGGGCTTGATATACGACCAAGTTATTGTCGACAACAAAGATTTACACAATTCTTTCATTTACCTTCAGTAGCTCCATGTGATGTACCGAGCGCCCATTTTTTTTTAATTTATTTATTTATATTTTTTTTTTTTTTTTGATAAAATGTGCATAGCTTTTTGCTTTCTCGAGGAAATCCATCATGTTGATGATACACTTTGTTGGGTTCTTCCAGCATGAGGACGATTCCCCAAGCCACTTTGTTGTTGTTGTGGTTGCAGATCTCAAATGTTGTTGCTGTTGTTGTTGCTGTTGTTGTTGCTTTTCTCGAAACATCTTCGTTTTCCTGATTTTGGTCAAACATGGAGACCATACTTATTTTTTATTTCCGTCTTCCTTTTTGTCATTCAGTCAATCAGTTAAGTGCCATACGTGATACACGTTTGAGCCGCCATTGTTGATTGAGTCTTTTTATATGTTTAGATCTGAACAGATTTTGTTTTTAATCGACCGATATTTAGCTGTCATTTTTTTAAATGTTTTTTTAAGTTCTTTTAAAAAAAATAAGCAGTATTCTTTTATCAAAAAATAAAAAATAGAAATCAATAAAAAGTTTTTAAAAAATACCAAAATGATAATCTTAAACAAATGCTCCGATGAACTTAGCTCACTGGTGCCCCCTATATATAAATTTACTCGAGCCAGAAGATTAGCAACTAGGTCCCACCCTTTTACCATGTAACCAACAAAATGCAAACGCAAATTCTACTCCATCAGCTTCTTTTCTCGCACCTCCCGCCTGTGGAATTCCCTTCCATTTACTTCCTTTCCCGACAGCTACAATCTCCGAAAATTTAAATGTAAAGTCAATAGTCATCTTTTATCTCAGTAACCTGCACTCTCTCTCTCATGCTCCTTTCTCTGTCCATTCCACTCACATCAGTATTCTCATCTTTCTCTTACCCACTTCCTGACACTCCCTATAACCTGTCACTTTTTCTCATAACTTTCCTCCTATGTAACCCCCTGCAAAATAGTGGCAATAAAATGCCTTGCTTGAGGCGATATGATTAGAAAAAATTAAAAAAACAATGTAACGAAACAGACGAAAAAATACAAAAAAGACCAACATAAAAAAGATGCGACCTACTAAAGTTAATTTTAAAATTTATACAAATTAAAAAAAAAAAAAACTTCTACAAAGAGAAAGAAAATAGTACATTTCACGAGAACAAAGAGAAAGGAAAAACATTTAACGTTTAAAGTAAAAAAAGTAAATCACTCAAATGACAATTAAATACAACGACGTTAAAATGTTTCTTTTTTCTTTTTAATTAGAAATGCAAATAAAAATTATGAAAACAAAATACTACAAAGGAAAGAATAAAAATATACACTTGTAAAAAAAAAATAACAAGTTTTACCAATTAAACAAAATGGCCGACGTAACATGAAAATAACATAAAACCAAACAAATTAAACAACAAAATAATGGAAATGAAAAATTAAACTAGAAACTAAAATAAAGCCAAAAAATGCCTTTCGGTCTGGTTGGGATTAAAGACAAGTAAAAAAGAATAATTAAGCAAAAAGAAAAATTATACAAGAAGAAAACTTCAAAATAACTAAATTCCGGGTTAGGGGTAAGAATAAAAGAAAAACACTGAAATTTCAATTTAATTTACATGAAATTAAAATTAGAGCCGAAGAAAAATGAAAAACGCAAAAGAAAGTTCGAACTTTTCACAAAATCTATCAGTAAAATTAAGCAGGAAAAACCAAAACTTAAAGTTAACGAAACATTAAGTTATCGCAGCAGTTAGAAAGTTTTAGGTACAAGAGAGCTTTTAGTTTGTTGTCGCTTTTAAGGTAGTTAAGTGTCATACGTGATACACGCTTTGAACAATCATGTCTCGAAGGGAGACATGACTGACTGGGCAGAAGATTATCCCACAGTAGGTTGCCATTGCTTTCTGCGGTAGACTAGTTGCCAGCCAAGGCTATAGAACCCAATCTGTCCTATTATTTAACCCATAACTAGAGGGAAGAGACCTTTCCCAAGGGTATTTGTGAGTAAGTGAATGCAAAGAATTCAATTGGAATTCGAATAATTTTAAGGTATATATCGACACTAATTCGATTCTGCTACATTAATTTAAGCGTGCTACTAGATTGAAGGGATGTAACTTGTGGGGCAATGGATATCGGCTCGGAACGAGAAATCGGAAAGCTGAGTTCGGATTCTAATTGAATTCACTTACTCACAAATACCCTTGGGAAAGGTATTAATCCGCCTCTTCCCTCTAGTTATGGGTTAAATAATAGGACAGATTGGGTTCTATAGCCTTGGCTAGCAACCAGTCTACCGCAGAAAGCAATGGCAACCTACTGTGGGATAATCTTCTGCCCAGTCAGTCATGCCTCTTCCGAGACATGATCGCCCAAGAGAGTATCACATATGACACTTAACTGACTGGCTAGATTGAAAGCGATATCCCACCGTTTTATTACTAAAGCTAGCAGTATAGCCCGGCGTTGCTCGGGTGGAATGAAAGCTTTAAAACTAATCCATGGTCCTGGAGCTCAGACTCTTTGGACGTTGACACGAAAGACTAAAAGCAATAGTTGTTTCCACTTAAAGCGAAACCTTAGACTGAAAGAAAAATGAATGGATGTAAGTCAAATTTTGATTTCCTGGTATCGATATCAAATAAGTTTTTTTCATCGTAAACTGAATTTTGAAGGCTAAATAAGTCCTCTGAGTAAATGGTATCATGGCTGAGACTAAGAACTACAATTATACCTACTTAGAGCCAAACCCGAAGCAAAAACTAAAATAAAAGGGCTGAAAAAATACAGACATACAGTCCCATAAACAGACACGCACACAAACATCTTGCCTTTTATATATATATATATATATATATATATATATATTATCTATTTTCTGCAATATTGTAAGAACTACAACCTTTAAACTTCTGATTATCGTTTCTTATGTTTTTGTCTTGAGTGTATCAAATTTAAAATCGAACCACTCCTATAACACGATTTTTTCGATTATCAATTTTTGATATTTATCGGGGGTACCTCAACACAAAACCTAGCTAAGAACACTCGCAGACGCTTATAGTACAACTGTGTAAATTTTCAAGAAAATCGGTTCTGTCATTTCGGAGTCTATAGGTAACAGACGCAGACACACACACACAAAGTTCCATTTATAAATAAGTTTAGATTTAGATAGCTTGAAGCAACTGCCACACCTGTCCCAATAGTTTAATTTCTCGAACTTCCCTCCCACCTGTAGGATCTCCTTTCCGATTTCTATCTTCCCTGCCATCTACAAATTGAAAATAATTAAAATGTAACCTCAGTTGCCATCTTTTATCTTTTCGAACTCTGACCCCCTTTTTATTTTTATTTTTTGTCCTTTCTTCAATTTTCCTCATTCCCAGTCTTCTCTTTCATTTTACCCCCTGCAACCCCCGCCGTTTTATTATCACTATCACTTTCTTCTTCTTCTTCTATGTGCCCTATCCCTTCAAGACGTAGGCGATCATGGTTCTCCACGTCTCCCTATCCCTGGTGGCCCTTAGCATGTTTGCTCCTGTTACACCTCGCAACCCCCGTTTCGTCATCCACCTGTAAATATGTTATCCGCGGACTTCCTCTGTCTCTTGTAATTCGAACTCGGCTCTCCAATTTCTCGTTCCGTGCTGATATTCGCTGCACCACAATGCATAATATAATAATTCTATATAAAGGCTTTATTTCATATCTTTTTCAATATACTATGTCCCTTCAGGACATTGACGATTATAGCTCTTCCCGATTTCCTATGCCTTGTCCTGCTTAACATTATTTGTTAACTCTCCTAAACCCTGTTCTGCTATTCATTTACTCAACCTTGCTAGGTAGGTGAAAGAGAATGAAAAAAATTTAGAAGAAACAGGAAAACTGTCCTCAGACAGGAAACACGGTATATACTCTTATTCCTGTTCAACAGACCGGGGAGGTTTCTGAACCGGATGATAAGCAAACCTATCTATGAATTATGGCGTTTGTAAAAACTTTAAGATGAAATTTGAACTCAAGTGATCTCGTCATAGGGTACGCTAACATTCGAAACCCTCAGCCACACGCCTTCTGTAGCTAATAATGCCGAAAATATTCAGGCAGAAACATTGTGAATTTTGGACAGATACTCCGTAAGTTCGATCCGGACGTGTGGCAACTATTACGCGAAACAGAAAAATAAATAAAATCTTAGCATTCAGACATGAGGTTTGAATTATTTATTGCTACATTTAACATGACTTTATATATACACCAATAAATATGTGTATGCGCAGGAACTGACCAGGTTTTATGTAAATGGATGTCGGAACGGGAACTCGGAGGTATCGTAAAGAGACAAATATGCTTAGAGCTACGAAACATAGGAAGTTGTGGAGAACCATGATCAACCTACTTAATAAGCTTGTGTAATAAATGTCAGAACAAAAAACTAAGCGGGATTGTAAGAAGACAAATATTGCTTCGAGTTATAAAACATAGGAAGTTGTGGAGAACCATGATCAACCTACTTAATGAGCTTATGTAATAAATGTCAGAAGACTAAGAGGAAGCGTAAGGAGACGAAACATAGGAAGTTGTGGAGAACCAGGATCGACTTACTTAATGAGCTTGTGTAATAAATGTCAGAAGACTAAGAGGAATCGTAAGGAGACATTTTTTGCTCAGAGCTACTAAACATAGGAAGTTGTGGAGAACCATGATCGACCTACTTAGTGAGCTTGTGTAATAAATGTCAGAAGACTAAGAGGAATCGTAAGGAGACAATTTTTTGCTCAGAGCTACGAAACATAGGAAGTTGTGGAGAACCATGATCAACCTACTTAATGAGTTATTATCAAAGTACTTAATGAGCTTGTGCAAATGGATGTCTGAATAAGAGTGAGGAGGCATCGTAAGAGAACAAAAGTTGCTTAGACCTACAAAGGATAAGAAATTGCGGAGAGCCATGATCAACCTTATTAATGATTTTGTGCAAATGGATAGCAGTACAAGAATAGAAGGGACTGTAAGTCGAAAATTATTGCTCCGATCTACAAATACGAGGCTCATTCAATAAATAAGGTGAATATTTCGGTATAAGGACTTCTACGAGGCTCATTCAATAAATAAGGTGAATTTTTCGGTATAAGGACTTCTACGAGGGTCATTCAATAAATAAGGTGAATTTGTCGGTATAAGGACTTCTACGACGGTCATTCAATAAATAAGGTGAAATTTTTGGTATAAGGACTTCTACGAGGGTCATTCAATAAATAAGGTGAATTTTTCGGTATAAGGACTTCTACGAGGGTCATTCAATAAATAAGGTGAATTTGTCGGTATAAGGACTTCTACGAGGGTCATTCAATAAATAAGGTGAAATTTTTGGTATAAGGACTTCTACGAGGCTCACTCAATAAATAAGGTGAATTTTTCGGTATAAGGACTTCTACGAGGGTCATTCAATAAATAAGGTGAATTTTTTGGTATAAGGACTTCTACGAGGGTCATTCAATAAATAAGGTGAATTTTTTGGTATAAGGACTTCTACGAGGCTCATTCAATAAATAAGGTGAATTTGTCGGTATCACGACTTCTACGAGGGTCATTCAATAAATAAGGTGAATTTTTTGGTATAAGGACTTCTACGAGGCTCATTCAATAAATAAGGTGAATTTTTCGGTATAAGGACATCTACGAGGGTCATTCAATAAATAAGGTGAATTTTTCGGTATAAGGACTTCTACGAGGGTCATTCAATAAATAAGGTGAATTTTTCGGTATAAGGACTTCTACGAGGGTCATTCAATAAATAAGGTGAATTTTTCGGTATAAGGACTTCTACGAGGGTCATTCAAGAAATAAGGTGAATTTTTCGGTATAAGGACATCTACGAGGGTCATTCAATAAATAAGGTGAATTGTTTAGTATAAGATCTTCTACGAGGGTCATTCAATAAATAAGGTGAATTGTTTAGTATAAGATCTTATACGAGGGTCATTCAATAAATAAGGTGAATTTTTCGGTATAAGGACTTCTACGAGGGTCATTCAATAAATAAGGTGAATTTGTCGGTATAAAGACTTCTACGAGGGTCATTCAATAAATAAGGTGAATTTTTCGGTATAAGGACTTCTACGAGGGTCATTCAATAAATAAGGTGAATTTTTCGGTATAAGGACTTCTACGAGGGTCATTCAATAAAAAGGTGAATTTTTCGGTATAAGGTCTTCTACGAGGGTCATTCAATAAATAAGGTGAATTTTTCGGTATAAGGACTTCTACGAGGCTCATTCAATAAATAAGGTGAATTTTTCGGTATAAGGTCTTCTACGAGGCTCATTCAATAAATAAGGTGAATTTTTCGGTATAAGGTCTTCTGCGAGGGTCATTCAATAAATAAGGTGAATTTTTCGGTATAAGGACTTCTGCGAGGGTCATTCAATAAAAAAGGTGAATTTTTCGGTATAAGGACTTCTGCGAGGGTCATTCAATAAAAAGGTGAATTTTTCGGTATAAGGTCTTCTACGAGGGTCATTCAATAAATAAGGTGAATTTTTCGGTATAAGATCTTCTACGAGGCTCATTCAATAAATAAGGTGAATTTTTCGGTATAAGGCCTTCTACGAGGGTCATTCAATAAATAAGGTGAATTTTTCGGGATAAGGTCTTCTGCGAGGGTCATTCAATAAATAAGGTGAATTTTTCGGTATAAGGACTTCTGCGAGGGTCATTCAATAAAAAAGGTGAATTTTTTGGTATAAGGACTTCTGCGAGGGTCATTCAATAAAAAGGTGAATTTTTCGGTATAAGGTCTTCTACGAGGGTCATTCAATAAATAAGGTGAATTTTTCGGTATAAGATCTTCTACGAGGCTCATTCAATAAATAAGGTGAATTTTTCGGTATAAGGCCTTCTACGAGGGTCATTCAATAAATAAGGTGAATTTTTCGGGATAAGGTCTTCTGCGAGGGTCATTCAATAAATAAGGTGAATTTTTCGGTATAAGGACTTCTGCGAGGGTCATTCAATAAAGAAGGTGAATTTTTCGGTATAAGAACTTCTGCGAGGGTCATTCAATAAATAAGGTGAATTTTATAGTATAAGGACTTCTACGAGAGTCATTCAATAAATAAGGTGAATTTTTCGGTATAAGGTCTTCTGTTATATATCACTGTACGACGACAAACAACGAGAACACGCATATATAAAAATATAAGATTATATTTCTATTCCTGACGACGAGCCTGTGTGGAACAGAGAATGGAAGAGTGAGAGCGCGCATAGAATGAGTCGACGGGAGTGTAAGTCTTGCCTGTGGTGTCTCTCTGCTTCCACTGGCCGTTCTCTGCTGGCGAATCTGTGTGTCGATTTCTTTTTATAGTCTTCTAGAACCGGGACTTTTCCTTCCGGTTTTGTCTCGCCTACGCAACGCCCACGTAATTCCAAGAGACACCTGTTTTGTTTACTTCCGTAGTCATTTCCGCCGCTGTCGGAAATAAGGTCAAACGAGCCCGACTCATAACCCTGCGACATCCGCTCCAGACGCCGACAGGATGTATTTCTCAAACACCTGTCTTGTCGTTCGCTGACCCCTTCATCGACGGGAAATATCATCGATTGCATCAACCTTCTTCGGGTGGGGGCTAGATTGCTATATTACACTTCTACGAGGGTCATTCAATAAATAAGGTGAATTTTTCGGTATAAGATCTTCTACGAGGGTCATTCAATAAATAAGGTGAATTTTTCGGTATAAGGTCTTCTACGAGGCTCATTCAATAAATAAGGTGAATTTTTCGGTATAAGGACTTCTACGAGGCTCATTCAATAAATAAGGTGAATTTTTCGGTATAAGGTCTTCTACGAGGGTCATTCAATAAATAAGGTGAATTTTTCGGTATAAGATCTTCTACGAGGGTCATTCAATAAATAAGGTGAATTTTTCGGTATAAGGCCTTCTACGAGGGTCATTCAATAAATAAGGTGAATTTTTCGGTATAAGGACTTCTACGAGGGTCATTCAATAAAGAAGGTGAATTTTTCGGTATAAGGACTTCTGCGAGGGTCATTCAATAAAAAAGGTGAATTTTTTAGTATAAGGACTTCTACGAGGCTCATTCAAAAAATAAGGTGAATTTTCCAATATAAGGACTTCTAATACAAATAGGAAAATAGAAGCTTACTTTTTAATTTTTTTTCCTTTACTTCTTTTTCAAAGGGATTTAATTTTTTTTTTTTTTTTTTTTTGCAGACTGAAAAAAAACTTTTTTTGGAGATTAACAAAGATGGCCGACCTAGAAGCATGCTCCAGGATGGAACAGAGGTCAGTTATCAAGTTTTTGGTTGCTGAAGGGTGCAAACCAGTTGAAATTCATAGGAGAATGCTACTGTGTATGGTGCCACATGTTTCAGCCAAAAAATTTCTATAAGTGGGCTAAATTGTTTAAAGAAGGGCGGAGAAGTGTTGAGGATGAAGACAGACCTGGGAGGCCTACAGAAGTGAGGTCTCCTGAGGTGATCGAATCAGTCTGACAGAAGGGTGACTGTGGATGACATTGCAAGGACTTTGAGCCTATCTGTTGGGACAGCACACATAATTGCCTCTGATGACCTTGCCTACTCGAAGGTCAGCTGCAAGACCTCACACAGCAGCCCAAACATTGCAGACCATCAACGAGCTGGGCTGGGAACTGCTCCCTCATCCCCCTTACAGTCCAGACCTTGCCCCTTCAGACTTTCACCTGTTTGGTCCCTTGAAAGCGTTCATAAGAGGCACGAAGTTTGAAAGTGACGATAAACTCAAAAGTGCTGTGAGCGATTGGCTGAGACTGAATACCAGGTTCTGTAAGCGTTTAGTGACTGTGGTGCAGTGGATATCGGCTCGGAAAGAGAAATTGGTGAGCCGATTTCGAATTCCCTGCATTCACTTAAGATATTTTTTTTTAATCATATCACCCCGAGCAGGGCGGTAACGCCACTGATGTGCCGGGGGCTACGTAAGAGTGAAAAGATTAGAAGAGAGAAAGCCGGAAACCACATCCTAAACAGGGAACAAGGGATGAGCCTCTACACCTGTTCAATAGACGTGGGTGAAGTGTGAACCGGGCGATAGTTTAGTCTATCTACTCCAATTGAAAAAAAGTGAAGATTGGAAGAGAAAGCCGGAAACCACATCCTAAACAGGGAACAAGGGATGAGCTTCTACACCTGTTCAATAGACGTGGGTGAAGTGTGAACCGGGCGATAGTTTAGTCTATCTACTCCAATTGAAAATTAATCCGTCCCTTTCCTCCAGTTATGGGTTAAATAACAGGGTAGGACTTGGCGACCCTGCTCTTAAAAACAAATCCCAATGAATGTTGATACTCGAAAAGAAAAAAGTAGACACAAAACTGATATAAAAAACAAGAATAAATTGTTGAAAGAAAAAGGTATTACCAGCAATAAATAAATTAAATTTAGTTGGCAATAAATGACCCGCCGAGGTTAATATGCCATAAAACAAAACCAAAACAAAACACAAATGAATGTCAGAACATGTGCTTTAGGAGATCGTAAGGGGACAAACATTGCTTCGAGTTAAAAAGCATATGACTTTCCAGAGAAAAGTGACCAGTGATCACGATAGAGTGAATCAATTTTAGCTAAGTAATGAAGAAGGGGATGTGCGTTGTGGCGCAGTGCATATCGACTCGGAACGAGAAATCGGGAAGCCGAGTTCGAATTCCAGTTGAATTCATTGCATTCACTTACGCGCAAATACCCTTAGGAAAGGTATTAACCCGTCTCTACCCTTCAGTTATGGGTTAAATAATAGAACAGATTGGGTTCTATAGCCTTGGTTGGCAACCAGTCTACCGCAGAAAGTAATGGCCACCTACTGCGGGATAATCTTCGCCCAAGCGTGTATCACATATAGCACTTAACTGACTATAATAGTTGAAAACATGATTAAGGCTTCTACTGGGTATAAAGTGGGGGATCAGTTTTATATTATGAAGTAATAAACTGATCCCCCACTAATTACTACTTAATAATATAATACATCTCTCCCTCCCTCTATCTTTGAGTCAAATAATAGGATAGATTGGGTTCTATAGCCTTGGTAGCCTTGGTTAGCAACGGTAACCCACTGCGGGATAATATTCTGCCCAGTTACGAGACATGATCGCCCAAAGTGTGTATCACTTAACCGACTGAATGAAGAAGACGAGAAAGAAGGCTAGCATACAAGTATCAAGACAGAAACTTATTCTTTATCAGTCAGTTAAGTGCCATTCGTGACACACGACTGAGTGATCATGTCTCGAAAGAGGCATGACTGGACAGATTTTCCAGGATTAGGTTACCATTAATTTCTGCAGTAGACTGATTGCCAACCTAGGCTATATATATATATAACCCAATAAATTCTGCTATTTAGCTCATAGCTGGAGAAAGAAGAGAATGATTAATACCTTCTCCAGTGGAATTTGCTCGTAAGTGAATGCGACGAATTCTCCTGGAATTCGAACTCGGTTCTCCGATTTCTCGTTCCGTGCCGATACACACTGCACCACAATGCACGTCGTATATAATAATTCTATATAGAGGCTTTATTTCATATCTTTTTCTATACACTATGTCCCTTCAGGACATTGACGTTTATAGCTCTTCCTTATTTCCTATGCCTTGTACAGCTTAATATCTTTCTGTTATCTCTCCTAATCCCTGTTCTGCCTTTCATTTACTCAACCTTGCTAGGTAGGTTGTTTTTTCTGTTTCTCTTTCTTTCAATTTGTCGTGTGTGCATCAAATTTTTTAAGCTCTCTTTCATCTAAACTTATTTATAAATGGAACTTTGTCTATGTGTGTGTGTGTGTGTGTGTGTGTGTGTGTGTGTGTGTGTGTGTGTGTGTGTGTGTGTGTCCGTTACCTATGGACTCCGAAATGACAGAACCGATTGAAAATTTACACAGTTGTACTATAAGCGTCTGCGAGTGTTCTTAGCTAGGTTTTGTGTCGAGGTACCCCCGATAAATATCAAAAATCGATAATAGAAAAAATCGGGTTATAGAAGGAGTGATCCGATTTTAAACAAATTTGATACACTCATAGACAAAGACATAAGAAACGATATTCAGAAGTTTCAAGGTTGCAGTTCTTACAATAGTGCAGAAAATCGATAATATATATATATATATAAGGCAAGATGTTTGTGTGTGTGTCTGTTTATCTGTCTGTATGTCCTTTATACAAATCTACAATTTTTATCCGATTCTCACCAAACTTCACACAAATATTCTTTGTCTGAGCTCCACTCCAGGACTATGGATTAGTTTTAAAGCTTTCATTACACCCGAGCAACCTCGGGCTATTCTGCTAGTTATTAAATAATCTAGAAATTTCAACTGTTTATTCTGTATATAGAAATACCTTTAGTATTTCACTTTTTTTTTTAATGTCATCAATGTTCATCAGATTTCAAATGTATTGATCTTCTGACTCTCATACAAATGCTCTTGATTACAATTGGCGTGAAAGCCAAACGAACAAAAAATAATAATAGCAATTCTTTAATATACCGTAACCCATCTGAACATGGGTAATCATGAGTCTCCATAACTTCCTTTACATTTATATCTTATCTTTTCCCTGTTTTGCCATCTACTTACCAGTTTGTTAAATAATTTTACTGTTTCCCTATGTTCCCTTCACCTTCCGTATGGCCCTATGAGTGTCATGTTCTCCAACTCTGCTTTCCTCATTATATCTAAACTTATTTATAAATGGAACTTTGTGTGTTTGTCTGTGTGTGTGTGTGTGTGTGTGTGTGTGTGTGTGTGTGTGTGTGTGTCCGTTACCTATAGACTCCGAAACGGCTGAACCGATTTTCTTGAAAATTTACACAGTTATACTATAAGCGTCTGCGTGTGTTCTTAGCTAGGTTTTGTGTCGAGGTACCCCCGATAAATATCGAAAATCGATAATCGAAAAAATCAGGTTATGGAAGGAGTGGTCCGATTTTAATCAAATTTGATACACTCATTGACAAAAACATAAGAAACGATATTCAGAAGTTTCAAGGTTTCAGTTCTTACTGATTGATAATGTGTGTATATATATATATATATATATATATATATATATATATATATATATATATATATAAAAGGCAAGATGTTTGCGTGTGTCTGTTTATCTGCCTGTATGTCTGTATCTTTTTCAGCCCTTTTATTTTAGTTTTGCTCCGGGTTTGGCTCTAAGTAGGTATAATTGTAGTTCTTAGTCTCAGCTATGATACCATTTACTCAGAGGACTTATTTAGCCTTCAAAATTCAGTTTACGACGAAAAAGCTTATTTGATATCGATACCATGAAATCAAAATTTGACTTACATCCATTCATTTTTCTTTCAGTCTACGGTTTCGCTTTAAGTGGAAACAACTATTGCTTTTTAGTCTTTCGTGTCAACGTCCAAAGAGTCTGAGCTCCAGGACCATGGATTAGTTTTAACATTTCATTATTTCATTACGCCCGAGCAACGCCGGGCTATACTGCTAGTATATATATATATATATATATATATATATATATAGATAGATAGATAGATAGATAGATAGATATTATGTGCGATTGGTAAATTGTCGCAATCATTTTATTATTTCAAATATTCTTTAGGACCATGGATTAGTGTTAAAGCTTTCATTACACCCGAGCAACGCCGGGCTATACTGCTAGTGTCTAATATTTTTAAACTCTTTCTGACTATGTACACTACCGGCCATAATTATTAGGCCAACCCAGTTTTTTAAAAGAAATGATGTATTTCATACTATTCTTAGCATTTATTGCAAAATGGATAATTCTAAATGAAAGTAGAATGGTTCTTTTATTATTTGCAAAATTTTATAAGGCAAGAAAGCAAAGATGAACTCGCCCGAATCACCCTAAATTTTCTTCATTCTTTCTTTGATGAAACTGCAATATAGGTGATTATTAAATATTTATAAATTCATTTGATTAACAAAAGAACCATTCTATTTTCATTTACAATTATTCATTTGGCAATAAATACTAAATGGGCATGACGGTAAACTGCATCGAGCAGCAAGGCCTCTGATTAGAAGGTTGTGAGGAGTAGGAAACCACCTCTTAATTGCTGTTGTTCCCAGGTCCACACTGACCCGGAGTGGTAGCACCTGTTATGGTCCCAGCTATGGGCAAATAATCAACCCTAAAACTGGGCAAATACTCAAACTCAAAACACTATGAAAGTATAAAAATACACTTTTATAGAAATATACACATAAAAATAGACTTTTATAAAATATATATATATATATATATATATATATATATATATATTTTTGAAGAAAAAAAAATTATTCTCAGCAAAACATTTTTGAATACAGAACTAGAATACATTTTCAGTTTTCCAAAATAAAAAAGAATAAAACCAAAAATTTTCATTAAAGTCTGACAAAATAAACTTTCTAACTATAACCGAACTTTTAAAAAATACCTTACAGCCCCACCTTTTTTGCATTAAAAACCCACAGCGGTGTTGATAAAGCCAAATCCTTGGATGTTTCTGATTCTAAGTAAAAGTGACCATTTCGTTCTAATTTTCCCTAAATCATCTATATTGCTCATATAATTCTTCACATTTTCTTCACATATTTAGTTCACCTTTCCATCAAACATCTTTATTGCTCACATATTTCGTTCACATTTCCTTCACACATTTCCTTCACATATTTCGTTCACATTTCCTTCAAACATATTTATTGCTCACATATTTCGTTCACATTTCCTTCAAACATATTTATTGCTCACATATTTCGTTCACATTTCCTTCAAACATATTTATTGCTCACATATTTCGTTCACATTTCCTTCAAACATCTTTATTGCACACTTATTTCTTCACATTTCCTTCACACATTTCCTTCACATATTTCGTTCACATTTCCTTGAAACATCTTTATTGCTCACATATTTCGTTCACATTTCCATCAAACATCTTTATTGCTCACATATTTCGTTCACATTTCCTTCACACATTTCCTTCACATATTTCGTTCACATTTCCTTCAAACATCTTTATTGCTCACATATTTCGTTCACATTTCCTTCAAACATCTTTATTGCACACTTATTTCTTCACATTTCCTTCACACATTTCCTTCACATATTTCGTTCACATTTCCTTGAAACATCTTTATTGCTCACATATTTCGTTCACATTTCCTTCAAACATCTTTATTGCTCACATATTTCGTTCACATTTCCTTCACACATTCTTCACATATTTCCTGCATATTTTCTTCAAATATCTTTTATGCTCACGTATTTCTTCACATTTTTTCACATATTACATTCACATATTTCGTTTACATTTTCTTAAACAACTTTATTGCTCACATATTTCGTTCACATTTCCTTCACACATTTCCTTCATTTTGTTTCGTTTACATTTCCTTCAAACATCTTTATTGCTCACATATTTCCTCACATTTCCTTCACAAATTTCCTTCACATCTTTCCTTTAAATTTCCTTCAAACATCTTTATTGCTCACATATTTCCTCACATTTCCTTCACACATTTCCTTCACATCTTTCCTTTAAATTTCCTTCAAACATCTTTATTGCTCACATATTTCTTCACATTTTCTTCACACATTTCCTTCACATATTTCCTTTACATTTCCTTCAAACATCTTTATTGCTCACATATTTCTTCACATTTCCTTCACAAATTTCCTTCACATATTTCCTTCATTTTGTTTCGTTTACATTTCCTTCAAACATCTTTATTGCTCACATATTTCCTCACATTTCCTTCACAAATTTCCTTCACATCTTTCCTTTAAATTTCCTTCAAACATCTTTATTGTTCACATATTTCTTCACATTTTCTTCACACATTTCCTTCACATATTTCCTTTACATTTCCTTCAAACATCTTTATTGCTCACATATTTCCTCACATTTCCTTCACAAATTTCCTTCACATCTTTCCTTTAAATTTCCTTCAAACATCTTTAATGCTCACATATTTCTTCACATTTTCTTCACACATTTCCTTCACATATTTCCTTTACATTTCCTTCAAACATCTTTATTGCTCACATATTTCCTCACATTTCCTTCACACATTTCCTTCACATATTTCCTTTACATTTCCTTCAAACATCTTTATTGCTCACATATTTCCTCACATTTCCTTCACACATTTCCTTCACATATTTCCTTTACATTTCCTTCAAACATCTTTATTGCTCACATATTTCTTCACATATTCCTGTTTTCCTGTTACTTTTCGTTTCACATATTCCTTAAAATTTTCTCGTTGCTTAATTGTTCCGTCTATGGTATTCACGGTATCTTTGTGCAGAAGCGAATCTCTGTTACCCCACGTCTCCTCTTCACTTGTGAGGAAATTGCCTCGCATTCGTTGATATTACATAACAGTTTAGCACTTATCTTTATTTTCATCGTCCTGTGTATGACAATAAACTACATCCAACAGAAAGACTTCTGATCGGGAGATTTTAAGGAGTGTGGAACCATCTTTTAATTGCTCTTACTCCGAGATCCACCCTGACTCGGGTTGGTAACACCAGTTAGGGTCCCAGGTACGGATAAAAAGTTAGACTCCAATCTGGGGTCAAAACATTATATAATATAAAAATGTTTTATAGTAAAAACACCAGCAATATATTTTCATACGAAAAAAATTATAAGCAATACAATTTTATGAGAAAAACAATTACTGGCAAAAGGTTTCTAGAAAACAAATTACTAAAGCTCCCAAGAAAATTAGATTTCGGCAAAAGTAGTTGATATGCCGTTAAACAAGCAAACAATCTTTATTTTTAACATTTTTTTTTTATTTCTTAATATTTTTTTTAAATTCCAGAAGGCCTCTTCCGTCATTCCACTGTTTCTTCAGATCTCTGTGTTACATTTTCCATTGTCTGTTTTACCAAGTTAATGGTATGTTCTGGTACTAAAAACAAGTTATGATTACAGAAAGGAAGAAAAAATGGATTAAAAAACCGACTGCGAGATAATCTTCAGCCCAGTTATGTCTCTTTCGAATGCGATATTTCAACATGACACTTTATTCAATTAAGTGTCATACGTGATGCACACTGTTGGGAAGCCCGCGCCTATTCGGCTATAATGGACTATTCCATTACTATGTAAAGTAATGGTGGCATCTACGTAAGAGAGTATGCCGAGCAGCTGATCGACAAGTCAGTCGTAGACTTCCGGTGACGACCCGGAAGTACCCATTGCTCATACTACGTCTTACGACGGTTGAGACGATTAACCTTTATTATTGTATTGGATATTAATAACCTTTGTAAATACTATTTTCACGGAATACAACAATTAACCTATTCCTGTTGTTGAGTTATTTATTCTTACTCACGACATAACACACACTTTGGGCGATCATGTCGGAAAAGGGATGTGACTGACTGGGCAGAAGGTTATCTCGCAGTAGATTGCCATTACTTTCTGCGTTAGACTAGTTGCCAGCCAAGGCTATAGAACCCAATCTGTCCTGTTATTTAACCCATAAAGAGAGAAAAGACGGATTAATACCTTTCCCAAGGGTATTTGTGTGTAAGTGAATGCAAGGAATTCAACTGGAATTCGAACTCGGCTCCCTGAATTCTCGTTCTGAATCGTTAACTACTGCACCACAACGCACATCCATAGAATGGCACATATTATGCTTAAAAAGAAGTTTTTTCGTCTTAAAATCCATTCGTCTGGTGACATTTAGAGTTCAGTTCAAGATATTTTTATCGTTTCACCCCAAAGCAAGGCAGTAATGCCACTGATGGGCAGGGGACAACATAAGAGAGAAAGATTAGATAGGAGGAGAGTAAAGAGAAAGACGACCCAGTTACTGGGGGGGGGGTCAGAGAAAGGAGTAAGAGAAGGATGGGAATACAGGTGTGATGACAATTGCAAAAGTAGAGAGAAAGGAAAAGATATACAGGGTATAAAAAGAAAGGGTAGAAAGAACTGGAGTCAAGTGGTTAAGAGATGGATATTGATATTGCATTTAAATTCCTGGAGATTGTAGCCGTCAGGAAAGCAAGAATCTGGAAGAGAGTTCCATAGGCGGGACGTGCGAGAAAAGAAGCTGATGGAGTAGAATTGTCGGCTGCATTTGGTTGATCTAACTGTGAATGGGTGAGATCCAGTTGCCCAGTTGCCCAGCTGGAACCCAGTCAAGGTGCACCAGTGACGTAAGTTCATCGAAGCAGAAGCCATGAAAATATTTATAGAACAGAGGGAAGCCACATCCCGTCGGTGAGAAAGTGGCTGGAGTCGAGCCGCCAAGTCGGTACCTATCATATTACTGATTCTCCTTTGGAGCCTGTCGTGAACACTGAGATGAACAGCGGTATTCCATGCACGAACGGATGATTGATTTGTATATGTGTAAGATGGATTCAGGCGGAAAAAACAACCTGGCCCGACACAGTGACCCAAACTTCCTAGCAGTGGATTTAACTATTGACTCAATGTAATGTTTCCACTTGAGATCGGAAGAGAGGGTAAGTCCGAGGAGGCGCAGTGTATTGCTCTCAGGGAGACTTGCTTGCTCCATGCTTAAGGGAAGCAGGAGAAGTTGCCTGCGATGATTGACAGACAGCATCTTCGTCTTAGACGCAATGAAATTTCCAAGTCACTTTTTTCCCCATTCAACCACTGAGTGTATGTTGAAACTATATAGAACCATTGGGATGGCAAAGCTATTAATGGCCATAATTCTGTTCTAAGAGCTCAGTTCTTAATATCAGTCGTACTATATTTTCGCACTATTCCTTTTATTTTTATGATGAATTATTATTATTATTATTATTATTATTATTATTATTATTATTATTATTATTATTATTATTATTATGTCATTTTTCATTATAATTCGATTTCTGCTATGGTCGCACTACTTACCAAATCTGCAAGAAGACCTAAGGCAGGACGTTGTATTTTGTTATGGCTCCATTTCATATTCTTTCATATCTTTCTAACATCCCTAGCGTTACATAGACAAACTTCACCTTAGTGTATGGGCTGTACTTAACAAGACAATATTTTGTATATCTCTTAAGCTGGGGTTTCCAAGGATTCTTTCAATGTGTTGTTTTGTTATGTTTTTTATAATTCCAAGTGCACCCATGATCACTGGCACGATACTTGTTTTCAATTTCCACATTTTTTTCTATTTCAATTTCCAGGTTTTTATATTTTGACAGTTTTTCAAATTCCTTGATTGCTATGTTACAATCCGCTGGACAAGCCATATCAATTAATAAACAATTTTTCTTTCTGGTTTTTAACAATAATGGCCGGCATATTTGCTTCTATTTTCCTGTCTGTATAGATGGTGTAATCCAATAGAATGGTGACATCTTCTATTTCTGTAACCGGTGCTGGGTGATGTTCATACCAGTGTTTGTTTACATATTTTCCACAGTGTTTGCATATTGTCCAGTTAAATATTGCCCCATGGGTGATGTTCATACCAGTGTTTGTTTACATATTTTCCATAGTGTTTGCATATTGTCCAGTGTAAATATTGCCCCACTCTATTGTGACGATTTTTATATTCATTTGGGGCAAGTACAGAGCAGCCTGAGATTTGATGGTCTCTTGTTTCTTGGTGTTTATCACAAAACCTGCATTTTGGATCTATATTATTATATATAATATTTGCCTGAAATTTTCTAGTGAAAAGACTTTGCTCTTGCGCTGCAAGAATAAAGCCTTCAGTCTCAGATGCACATAACCATCGATGAGTATTAACTTTATTAACATTGGATTTATTGGCACGTTCTGGATATTGGCCATGCAGAGGTTTGTCTTGCCAGCGTTGTTTCATCTGTTCAAGAGCTTTATCTTTGGCTTTCATTTTCATATTTTTTGCCGCAATAGTTGGTTCTTGGCTTCGGTTTAGCTTTTCTACAGAATCTAATAAATGTAAATTTTGTTTGTATTTACTGCCTTCTTTTATTATTGAATATTTATTCTTTCTTTCTTCATGTTGCCTTACTAATTGTATCATCCAGTCCTTTGTTGTTTCTATGTATGTTAGTAAGCCAATAGTTGTTGTCTTGTATGACAATTCTAGCTGAATAAGACCTCTTCCACCTTCTTTACAGCGTATGTATAGACGGTCTACATCAGCCTTTGGATGATGCATCTTATGCTTAGAAAGAAGCTTTCTTGTTTTAGAATCCATTCGCCTGATGTCGTTTAGAGTCCAGTTTAAGATGTTGAAACTATATTGGACAACTGGGATTGCAAGGCTATTAATGGCCATAATTCTGTTCTGAGAATTCAATTCAGTTTTTAATATCATTCGTAGCCTTCTATAGTACTCTTTACGCACTATTTCTTTCATTTTTATGGTGAATTTTTTCACCCTCATTTACACCTAGGTATTTATAAGTTTCTTCTGGCTTTAATTCTTTTATTGTTACAGCAAGGCCTAAGCTAATTGAGGATCTTTCTTGTAGTGATCCACGTAAAACTAGATAGTTTATTTTCTTTTGGCCTATTTTATAACCAGATGGCTTATTTTCTTTTGGTCTATTTTATAACCACAGTCTGTCTTATTAAGTTGACTGGTTAGTGCTATTAATAAGCAGAATAGTAAGGGAGACAAAGAATCACCTTGAAATATATCTCTTTTGATGTTTATTTCATCAGACTTATAGGTTCCATTTATATGATTGAGGTAAAGGGTTGTTTTCTATATAAACATGCACTGTTTGATGAAATTGATGATGACGGGTGATATCTTGTATATATCTAAAGTCTTTAAAATCCAGGAATGTGGCACACTATCGAATGCCTTACGATAATCTATCCAGGCAGTACTAAGATTTTTCTTTGTACTGTTGTACTGTAGCAGTTTTCCAGAATCATTTTGTTAATAAGCAATTGGTCTTTACATCCGTAACAGCCACGTTTGCACCCATGTCATTTCTTTCTAAGAATAAATATGTCTGTTTTGTTAAAACAGATGTTAATAGTTTATATGTTGTCAGAAGGCATGTAATTGGTCTGTAGTTTTTCGGGTTGTTTGTGTCACTATTCTTGGGTAGAAGAAATGTAATTCCTTTGGTCATCCATGCAGAAATTTTAGTGGGGTCGTCAACCATTTCTTGAATTTCTTTTATTATTATTATTATTATTATTATTATTATTATTATTATTATTATTCATGAAATGCGTATATTGCTATTTCTTTCCTCTTCAAGAAAGGCAAAGTGTGTACGAAACTCATTAAATGTTGTAATCTGACGAGTAGAATTTTAATGAGCTTTTGTTTAATCACACACATTAAAACGGTTGTGCCACGGTAATATCGCATTAACCAACTGAGAAATTTGCCGTCGCTTTTGATGATAACAAAGAGTGCCGTATTCTTAGTATTACTTTTCAGAATTGATTTGTTGTTGTAAATCAGAAGTCTCTGTAGTCTAGATACGACTAAGATATATTTTTGCGTGAGATATATCATTGTAAGGCTACCTAGTTATCCTACTAAACCTCTTCGACCTCAGTCAAGATCACAGAACTCAAAACCGCGCACCGCATTTAAATATAAATTTAACAATCTTTTCCATGGCTGCATATTTCGAATTCAGAGTTTTTTTCTTTTAGACTGGTTGCCAAGCACGGCTAAAATCACAGTCTGTCCTGCAATTCAGCCCATAGTGGGGATAATAACAACTTTCGATTTGTGCGAAAATTAATTTAATAAACTCGACTAGAATTTGAAAGTGACTTGCTCATTTTTCACTCCGTGTTGTAAACCATTGCCCTACCTGCCATTGCCCTAATCCTTCCAATCCACAGTCTATGTTAACTTTTTAGGTTTATAGGTCTGACTGAGAAAAAGAATGAGCACGACCAACTGTGTACACTGTTAATTTGTATATATATAAAGGCAAGATGTATGTCTGTCTGTCTGTCCTTTATATAACTCCACAATTTTTATCTGATTCTCACTAAACTGCACACAAATATTCTTTGGGCTTCTGGTTAGATTATGGACTACTTATTTTTTCCGATTTTTCCCCGATATCGGAAATCGATACCCCGATATCTAATCAGGTCTGATCAAGATCAGGATTTCAGCCCTTTTATCGTTATTCTTGCTGCAGAATTTGATCTCACTTGGTAAAATTATAGTTTTTAGTCTCAAACGTTAGTAGATCTTCTCAGACGACACATTTTTCCCTATATCGGAAATCGATACCCCCAATATTCTATTGAATCTGATCAAAATCGATATTCAGCCATCAATATGGCTCATTTTCTCCAATTTTACTCCCGATGGCTACGATAAGTTTTCATGGACTTACTTAGGTTAGTTTATCCTTGGATGACCGATTTGACTCCGATACTGGAAATCGATACCCCGATATCCTATCGGGTCTGATCAAAATCAGGTTTTTAACCCTTTTATTTTGGTTTTTGCTTCGGGTTTTGCTCTAAGTAGGTATAATTGTAGTTCTTAGACTCAGCCATGATATATACTCAGAGGACTAATTTAGACTTTAAAATTCAGTTTGCGACAGGAAACTAATTTGACATCGATACCGGAAATCAAAATTTGACTTACATCCATTGATTTTTCTTTCAGTCTACGGTTTCGCTTTGACTGGAAACAACTATCGCTTTTTTAGTCTTTCTTGCCAACGTCCAAAGAGTCTGAGCTCCAGGACCATGGATTAGTTTTAAAGCTTTTATTATGCCCGACCAACGCCGGGCTCTACTGCTAGTATATATATATATGCTGGTTCGGTCTACTTAGACATTAAATGAGTCCATTGAGAAATTACTGTGTTTTCCGGCCTATTAGGCGCAATTATCCATTCATCATCATCATCATTTATCCGTCATACCCAGATGGTGCATAGGGCAGCAACTTTTTGTTGCTGTTTCTGTAACAAACTGTTTTGTTTTTGTTTTACGGGGCAGGGTTGTTATCCCTGCACCTGGAGGACCGGTGGACCATTCTTGGTCCTTACGTTTACAGCACCTGGTATTCCCAAATGGTCACCCATTTAAGTACTGACCAGGCTCGATGTTGCTTAACTTCGGTGATAGACAATTACGCATTAGATGTACACACATTTTGGCAATGGAATATTTAGGAAAGATAAAGTCACACCTAACAACCAAAAACTCAAAATTATAAAAAATTAAAAATTATAAAAAAAAAAAATTATAACCTTACTCTTTGTGTGACATTCTCACTAACCATCAAGAATCACTTGCAAATTATACTCCGGGGACATTTTTTCTCTTTTAGAAATCAATTAAGGTTTAAATACCAGGATATTTTTTAGAAAAGAAGTATTTTTTTAGCATTTCATCATGCATTTATTGAAAATTGTTTCAGTTATTTTTCAGAGTACAATATCTGCACATCCATCAAATTCATAATAGCTACAAAAAATTTAATAATATCAAACTGATACAAATAGTTATAGGTAAAAAACAAATTAAAAAAAAACAGAAATATAGTCAGTTAAGTGGCATACGTGATACACGCTTTTGGCGATCATGTCTCTTTCGAGACATGACTGACTGGGCAGAAGATGATCCCGCAGTAGGTTGCCATTGATTTCTGCGGTAGATTGGTTGCCAGTCAAGGCAACAAAACACAATCTATCCTGTTATTTGGCTCATAGCTAGAGTGGGAGTGATGTATTATATTAAGTAGTAATTATTGGGGGATCAGTTTATTACTTCATAACAATAGAAAAATGACCCCCACTTTATGATCAGTAGAAGCCTTAATCATGTTTCCAACTATTATATTCAGTCAGTCAGTTAAGCACTAAACCTGGTACACGTTTTGGGCGATCATGTCTCGAAAGAGACATGACTGACTGGGCAGAAAATTATCCCGCGGTAGGTTGCCATTGATTTCTGCGGTAGACTGGTTGCCAGCCATAGCTATAGAAGACAATCTGTCCTATTATTTAACCCGTAACTGGAGGGAAGAGACGGATTAATACCTTTCCCAAGGGTATTTGTGCGTATGTGAATGCAAGGAATTCAACTGGAATTCGGACTCGGTTCCTCAATTTGTCGTTCCGAGTCGATATCCGCTGCACCACAAAGAAATATAGTACTTGTCGGTAAATGAAGTTTCATACCATATATGCAGAAAAGCAAATTCCAATACTAGTATATTAACAGAAACGCACCCAAAGACAGCAGTAATACACCAATCAAAGCAAATATTTCTGTAAAATATGGTATTATGTGCTTCTACAGAAGGACGTTGCGGATATCGTGGACCGAGCATGCAAGCAACGATGAGGTGTTGGACAGAATGGCAACAAAAAGGAAATTAATAGTAAGCATCAGAAAGAGACAACTGAAGTTCCTGGAACATGCAATGAGGAAGGAGGGCTTGGAGAACCTGATACTGACAGGCCAGATAGAAGGAAAAAGAGACAGAGGAAGGCAGCGAACAACATATTTGAAGGGCCTGATCAGGTGGATGACGGAACGGGGGTTGCGAGGTGTAACAGGAGAAAATATACTAAGAGCCACCAGGGATAGGGAGACGTGGAGAACCATGATCGCCTACGTCCTGAAAGGAAAGAGCCCATAGAAGAAGAAGAAGTTTCAGAGTTAAGCTCCGTGCGTGCACTGATTCCTGGTGAACCCCACATTTTATGGTCTTCAAGTCCCTCACGGTCATGGTACTGGTGTATTAAATGCAGAGTAACTTTTTATGCATTTTTTTTAAATCCACGTCTAATAGAAGAGCAAATACGATACTTTGATTTGAAACCGTGTCTACCGCGGGTGTGTAGGCCAATTTTTACATGGTTATTCCTATCACAGCTGCTGTATCAGAAGGCATGTTGGTGATTGTTCGCTGTCGCAACTTCTTTCCTTTTTCTATGACCGGAGGAAAGGTACCACGATCTTTTCTCGAATACCACTCTGATATCAGCACTGACCTTTGTAAACGTCACTGTATTAAACCAGTGAATGAACTACAGGCCAGGAACCCTCGGTGAACCCCGAATATATGATCCCTTTCCGGTTGTAGCGAGTCAATCGTCGCTGATCGAAAAAAGCATAATGCTTGGGATGTTGACACGCTACGCAGTGGCCAGCGGCAATCATAAAATACGTATTTGATGTGCAGAAAAAAAAGTCTTGTTTATTCTCTTTTTCAAAGAGGAATTACTTTTTTATTTCTTGGGCCATAAAACGTGATTGTAGTAAAAATGGAACGTTTGGCCAATCTTTTCATATTTGTCCATAACAAATGGCCCACGTGGCGGGCTTAGAACATACGCGAAATGAAGTGGGGGCATAAATGATTCTATCTGCGTCTGAAGTGTGTTTTTATAACAAGCAGTAAAATCTACGAAACAGGATTTGCGAGGGGGTCATCTACTTGACCAAACAAAAAAAGAAAATAAATGAAACGTTTCGTTGGCACTTGGTCGGAATCGAAAGTTACAAGTTTCCGTTCGGCAGCTTATATAAACGACTAGCAGTATAGCCCGGCGTTGCTCGGGTGTCATGAAAGCGTTAAAACTAATCCATGGTCCTGGAGCTCAGACTCAGCCTGAAGAATATTTGAAGTAATAAAATAATTGCGACAATTTACCAATCGCACCTTATATATATATATATATATATATATATATATATACTAGCAGTATAGCCCGGCGTTGCTCGGGTGTCATGAAAGCGTTAAAACTAATCCATGGTCCTGGAGCTCAGACTCAGCCTAAAGAATATTTGAAGTAATAAAATAATTGCGACCATTTACCAATCGCACCTATATATATATATATATATATATATATATATATATATACTAGCAGTATAGCCCGGCGTTGCTCGGGTGTCATGAAAGCGTTAAAACTAATCCATGGTCTTGGAGCTCAGACTCTTTGGACGTTGGCACAAAAGACTAAAAAGCAATAGTTGTTTCCAGTCAAAGCGAAACTGTAGACTGAAAGAAAAATCAATGGATGTAAGTCAAATTTTGATTTCCTGATATCGATATCAAATAAATTTTTTCGTCGTAAACTGAATTTTGAAGGCTAAAAAAGTCCTCTGAGTAAATGGTATCATGGCTGAGACTAAGAACTACAATTATACCTACTTAGAGCCAAACCTACTTAGAGCCAAAAGCAAAAACTAAAATAAAGGGGCTGAAAAAAAATACAGACACACAGGCAGATAAACAGACACACACACAAACATCTTGCCTTTTATATATATATATATATATATATTATCGATTTTCTGCACTATTGTAAGAACTGCAACCTTGAAACTTCTGAATATCGTTTCTTATGTCTTTGTCTATGAGTGTATCGAATTTGATTAAAACCGGACCACCCCTTCTATAACCCGATTTTTTTTCCATTATCGATTTTCGATATTTATCGGGGGTACCTCGACACAAAACCTAGCTAAGAACACTCGCAGACACTTATAGTACAACTGTGTAAATTTTCAAAAAAATCGGTTCAGCCGTTTTAAAGTCTATAGGTAACGGACACACACAGACAAGTTCCATTTATAAATAAGTTTAGATAGATAGACCATAGTTAAAAACGAGAATAGTTATGAACCTCCAGTTGTCAGGGAGAGACGACCCGACAGAGAGAATTCAAATTCTCCTTGTTAGGGTTGACAGTTGTGCGTCGTGATGGACAGATGGCCAGAGTGTGAAAGAAGAGAGTCAAAGTTCTCAACTGTTGAAAGAAAAAGCTTATTTGTAATCTGTCATTACAGGAATAATAAAAGTTGTCGCAAATTTAAGTTTCCTACATACTGCCCAGTCAGTCATGTCTCGAAAAAGACATGATCGCCCAAGCGTGTATCACGTATGACACTTAACTGACTGACATACCCGAAGCATCCAATTATTTAAAAAAAACTAATATATTAAGAACAAAATTCGTGTCTTTATTTCTGTTGAGGATCACCCCTTTTTGTATATAAGAATGGACTCGCCTGATGTATACATATAATCCTACCTATAAAGAGAGCCGTAGTTATAAAGAGATGGTTAGTGGGTCAGTAAGTTGGTGCAGAGTTAGTTGGAATTGTTTGGATATAGACTCATTAACCGGACATATTCTTTCACTACAAGACTCTGTATATTGATTTCTACCAATAGTATTCCTGAATTGACTAACCCGTTTTCCAGTTTATATATTTTGTTCAAGATAACTTACATTTTCTATCTCCATATCTGTTTTTGTTATATATTATTTTGTGTGGTTTCTTACCCGAAATCCACAACAATTTCTCAGTGACACTAATTTCACCTTTCGTTTTCCTTGTGAAAGGGCAGTGGATCTTTCCCAGTTTTTAAGTACACTGACGTGAATAGAAGCAGAAACAGATATACAAAGATAGAAAGGGACGTAAGACAAGGATGTGTCTTTTCACCGGATCTATTCAACTTGTACAGCGAGACTATTTTTAGGACCCTAGATCTTATGCCAGGATTCCTCATCGGAGACCACAATTTGAACAACATAAAATACGCAGATGATACAGTGCTGACAGACACGGAAAATGATCAGACACGGAAAATAAACTACAAGACCTCCTACAGAAGGTAGCTGAAGAGAGACAAGAAATACCTACAAATAAAATGCAAAAGGACCGAATGCATGGTCATGATCAAAAAGAGCAGACCAAAATGCCAAATACAGGTGGGGGATACTGAAATGAAGCAGGTACAAACATTTAAATACCTGGGAAGGGTTCTAGCAGAAGACGGAAAGTTCGACACAGAGATCCGAATGCATGGCGAAGAAGCTGAGTAAAGTATTAAGAGACAGGAAAATTTCGCTAGAAACAAACAAAAAGGTACTGGATTGCTATGTGATGTCAGTTCTTCAATATGGCAGTGAATGTTGAACAATATCAACAAAGATGAAGGAACAACTTGAAGCAGTTGAAATATGGTTCTACAGAAGGATGCTGCGGATATCATGGACCGAGCACGTGAGCAATGACGAGGTGTTGGAAAGAATGGAAACGTAAAGGAAATTAATATTGAGCATCAGGAAGATACAACTGAAGTTTCTGGGACATGCAATGAGGAAGGAGGGTTTGGAGAATCTGATGCTAACAGGCCAGATAGAGGGGAAAAGAGACAGAGGAAAGCGGCGGATAACATATTTAAAGGCCCTGAGCAGGTGGATAAAAAAACAGGGATTGCGTGGTGTAACAGGAGAAAGCGTGCTAAGAGTGACCAAGGATAGGGAGACGTGGAAAGCCATGATCGCCTACGTCCTGAAAGGACAGGGCACATAGAAGAAGAATATATATGCCAACTGTTTATAAGTCATTATAATGTGGATATAAAGTGTGGGATCAAATCTATTTTATAATCAATATATAAACTGATCCCTCATTTTGTGTCCATGCTTGTTTCTATACATTTATATTCTAGATTTATGAGCTTGAGCTAGTGGAACGAGGGTTGCATGGTGCAACAGGAGAAGGCATGGAATGAGCCACCAGTGATAGGGAGACGTGGAAAGCGATGATCGCCTACGTCCTGAAAAGACAAGGCACATAGAAAAAGAAAACGTGAATAGGAATAAAACGCAACGTGGTGTTAGTCGTCCTGTCAATAAAAAACGAGGGAGGGGACCCAATGTGTGTGTGTGTGGACGGACTATAAAATTGATTTCCAGATTAATGCTTGCTTTCGAATTCAAGGTTCAAGCGTACTGCCCAATATATCTATGTCTGCCCGTAGCAGATTATAAAAGATGCTCTATATTTTTCCTGTCTTCTCTTCTCTTTCTCGGGCACCATGTGGTCGATTTGATACTTTCTTTTCTCACAGCTGCTAAACAAGACTGTTACTCAAGTAAATAACTGTGAATAGACTAGAGTTTTATCGATTTTGTTTCTCGCTGTAAACAATAAGATTTTTATGAAACCCTCTGAAGCAATGAAAGTACGTTGTTAAAAAGATATACGTTTGAAAATAATACTTTTTCATAAGCTACGCTTGTCTTCAAAATAAATTATAAACCTCTTTTCTTAACACCTATATTAAAAGTCAACAAACGTTTTCTAAACATGGTTGCTGTTATGTCGTGAGTAAGAATAAATAACTCAACAACAGGAATAGGTTAATCGTTGTATTCCATGAAAATAGTATTTACAAAGGTTATTAGTATCCAATACAAGAATAGAGGTTAATCGTCTCAACCGTCGTAAGACGTAGTATGAGCAATGGGTACTTCCGGGTCGTCACCGGAAGTCTACGACTGACTTGTCGATCGGCTGCTCGGCACACTCTCCTACGTAGATGCCACCATTACTTTACATAGTAATGAAATAGTCCATTATAGCCGAATAGGCGCGGGCGTCCCAACAGTTGCAATCAATTTCTTCAATAAATTATAAATGCAAATTCTACTACTAATAATTCTCGCACTTCCTGCCTGTGGAATTCCCTTCCATTTACTTGCTTTCCCGACAGAATCTCTAAGAATTTAAATGTAAAGTCAATAGTCATCTCCTATCTCACTAACCGGCATCCTTTCTCTCATGCTTCTTTCTCCGTCCATTCAACTCTCATCAGTATTCTCATCCTTCTCTTACCCACTTCCTGACACCCCCTATAACCTGTCACTCTTTCTCATAACTTTCCTTCTATGTAACCTCCTGCAAAACACTGGCAGTAAAATGCCTTGCTTGAGGCGATATGATTATAAAAAATATCTATACATTTATATTCCAGAGAATGTAAATAAATCTAAAAGACATGCATGTGTAGCTAATAAGTATTTCATTGACTGATTGATTCGTTTTCTACGGCTTATCAACAGACAAGAAATGATTATGTAAATATAAAGTGGAGGATCAATTTTATAATACAATCAATATATAAATTCATCCCTCACTTTATGGCCATAGTCATCCTTCTCTTACCCACTTCCCGACACCCCTATAACCTGTCACTCTTTCTCATAACTTTCCTCCTATGTAACCCCCCGCAAAAAAGTGGCAATAAAATGCGATATGATTATAAAAAATAATAATATTAGCCAAATTATCACTACGGGTTCGTTAATCACACTTTTACTTATTTCTTTATCTGGGACCCCTTTTAAGCGGTATGGCTTATCGGCGACCGAATTGCGCTCTTTCTAATTTCAGTTACCAGCGGAAAATTATCACTGACAGTCAGTTTTACTTATCCGAAAGTAGGCCACAAATAACTGATGGAGATGCTCAGCAGCCTCGACATATTTGGGAAAGACATAAGAGTAATCAAGAATCTCTACTGGCAGCAAACTGCCTGCATATGGACAGGTAACGAATTAAGCAGATATACAAAGATAGAAAGGGGCGTAAGACAAGGATGTGTCTTTTCACCGGATTTATTCAACTTTTAAAGCGAGACTATTTTGAGGACCCTAGATGTTATACCAGAATTTGTCATCGGAGGCCACAATTTGAATAACCTAAGGTACGCAGATGATACAGTGCTGATTGCAGACACAGAAACGAAACTACAAGACCTCCTACAGAAGGTAGCTGAAGAAGTGACAAAAAAGGGACTACAAATAATCTGCAAAATGCATGGTCATCAGTAAAAAGGGCAGCCCAAAATGCCAAATACAGGTGGAGAATACTAAAATCAAGCAAGTACAAAAATTTGAATACCTGGGAAGTGTGCAAACAGAAGACAGAAAGTGTGACACAGAGATCTGAAGGCGAATTTGCATGGTACGTTCTAGAAGTTAAGTAAAGTATTAAGAGACAGGAAAAGTTCACTAGAAACAAAGTAGAGACTACTGGATTGCTATGTGATGTCAATTCTTCAATATGGCAGTGAATGCTGGTCAATATCATCAAACATGGAGGAAAAACTAGAAGCAGCTGAAGTGTGGTTCTTCAGAGGGATGCTGCGGATATCGTGGACCGAGCATGTGAGCAATGACGAGGTTTTGGAAAGGATGGAAACAAAAAAATTAATAGTGAGCATCAGGAAGAGACAGGTGAAGTTCGTAGGACATGCAATGCAGAAGGAATGCTTGGAGAACCTGATACTAACAGGCCAGATAGAAGGGAAAAGGTGACAGAGGAAAGCAGTGGATAACATATTTGAAGGGCCTGAGCAGGTGGATGACAGATCAGGGGTTGCGTGGTGTTACAGGAGAAAGCGTTCTTAGAACCACCAGAAACAGAGTGACATGGAAGGCCATGATCGTCTACATCCCGAAAGAACAAACACATAGAAGAAGAAGAAGAAGAAGAAGAAGAAGAAGAAGAAGAAGAAGAAAGAAAGAAAGAAAGAAAGAAAGAAAGAAAGAAAGAAAGAAAAGGATCGGGAGAAGAAAGAAAGAAAGAAAGAAAGAAACTAAATGGAACAAAAGAAATAAAAAAGGCAAAATTGAAAAGAGGGGAAACAGTATCGCGAATAAGAATGAAAGAAAGAAAGAAAAGAAAGAAAAAGAAAAAAAGAGAGGTAAAAATAGAGATAAGTCGGAAGTGAGGGACTGAATAAATACATTAAAAAATGGTTTACAGCAATTTGATCAGGAAAAGAGAGCTGAAGTTCCTCGGACATGCAATGAGGAAGGAGGGCTTGGAGAACCTGATATTAACAGGTCAGATAGAGGGAAAAATAGAGGGGAAAGCAGCAGATAACATATTTGAAGGGCCTGAGCAGGTGGATGACAGAACGGGCGTTGCGCGGAGTAACAGCAGAAAGCGTGCTAAGAGCCACCAAGGATAGGGAGACGTGGAATGCCACGATCGGTTACGTTCTGAAAGGACAAGGCACATAGAAGAAGAAGAAGAAGAAGAAGAAGCTTTCTATCACTGACGTGGCCTTCAGATGGGGCTGGACGGATTTGACAGATTGTCATCTTTGTGACCTTGGTCTAGAGGAAACGGCTTCACAAGCCTTCTAGCACTGTCTCCAGGTGAACCCGTTCCTGGACTGTCAGTATATACATTGATCTCGCATATGCGTGCGAAAGTGTGTCTCCCCACTGTATTCTGGGAGTAAAACGAATGGTGTTTTTCACGTTGCTAACCATGTCAAGAATGGTTATATGGACGTCGTGAATGCAGGGAATTTTACCATATGAACGCTATTCTTAACGCAGTCAGATCGGATTCTTCCAATCCGCTGGACAAGCAATATCAATTAATAAGCAAGGTTTTTCTTTTTTGTTTTTTAACAATAATGTCCGGTTTATTTGCTTCAGTTTTTCCCTCTGTGTAGATGGTGTAAATCCCATAGAATGGTGACATCCTCTATTTCTGTAACCGGTGCTGGGTGATGTTCATACCAGTGTTTGTTTACATATTTTCCATAGTGTTTGCACATTGTCCAATGTAAATATTATCCCACTCTATTGTGGCGATTTTTATATTCATTTGGAGTTTTATTATTATTATTATTATTAGTAGTAGTAGTAGTAGTAGTAGTAGTAGTAGTAGTAGTAGTAGTAGTAAAAGAGAAAGAAAAACAGTAGAGTTGGTAACCAAAGAATCCGATCTGACTGCGTTAAGAATAGCGTTCATATGGTAAAATTCCCTGCATTCACGACGTCCATATAACCATTCTTGACATGGTTAGCAACGTGAAAAACACCATTCGTTTTACTCCCAGAATACAGTGGGGAGACACACTTTCGCACGCATATGCGAGATCAATGTATATACTGACAGTCCAGGAACGGGTTCACCTGGAGACAGTGCTAGAAGGCTTGTGAAGCCGTTTCCTCTAGACCAAGGTCACAAAGATGACAATCTGTCAAATCCGTCCAGCCCCATCTGAAGGCCACGTCAGTGATAGAAAGCTTCTTCTTCTTCTTCTTCTTCTTCTATGTGCCTTGTCCTTTCAGAACGTAACCGATCGTGGCATTCCACGTCTCCCTATCCTTGGTGGCTCTTAGCACGCTTTCTGCTGTTACTCCGCGCAACGCCCGTTCTGTCATCCACCTGCTCAGGCCCTTCAAATATGTTATCTGCTGCTTTCCCCTCTATTTTTCCCTCTATCTGACCTGTTAATATCAGGTTCTCCAAGCCCTCCTTCCTCATTGCATGTCCGAGGAACTTCAGCTCTCTTTTCCTGATCAAATTGCTGTAAACCATTTTTTAATGTATTTATTAAGTCCCTCACTTCCGACTTATCTCTATTTTTACCTCTCTTTTTTTCTTTTTCTTTCTTTTCTTTCTTTCTTTCATTCTTATTCGCGATACTGTTTCCCCTCCTTTCAATTTTGCCTTTTTTATTTCTTTTGTTCCATTTAGTTTCTTTCTTTCTTTCTTTCTTTCTTCTCCCGATCCTTTTCTTTCTTTTTTTCTTTCTTTCTTTCTTTCTTCTTCTTCTTCTTCTTCTTCTTCTTCTTCTTCTTCTTCTTCTTCTTCTTCTATGTGTTTGTTCTTTCGGGATGTAGACGATCATGGCCTTCCACGTCACTCTGTTTCTGGTGGTTCTAAGAACGCTTTCTCCTGTAACACCACGCAACCCCTGATCTGTCATCCACCTGCTCAGGCCCTTCAAATATGTTATCCACTGCTTTCCTCTGTCACCTTTTCCCTTCTATCTGGCCTGTTAGTATCAGGTTCTCCAAGCATTCCTTCTGCATTGCATGTCCTACGAACTTCACCTGTCTCTTCCTGATGCTCACTATTAATTTTTTTGTTTCCATCCTTTCCAAAACCTCGTCATTGCTCACATGCTCGGTCCACGATATCCGCAGCATCCCTCTGAAGAACCACACTTCAGCTGCTTCTAGTTTTTCCTCCATGTTTGATGATATTGACCAGCATTCACTGCCATATTGAAGAATTGACATCACATAGCAATCCAGTAGTCTCTACTTTGTTTCTAGTGAACTTTTCCTGTCTCTTAATACTTTACATAACTTCTAGAACGTACCATGCAAATTCGCCTTCAGATCTCTGTGTCACACTTTCTGTCTTCTGTTTGCACACGTCCCAGGTATTCAAATATTTATACAAAAAATTGTCTTATTAAGTACAGCCCACACTCTAAGGAGAACTTTGTCTATGTAACGCTAGGGATGATGAGGACGATAGAAAAAACATGAAATGTAGCCATAACAACACGCCACGACCTGCCTTAGGTCTTCCCGCAGACTTGGTTGGTTGTGAGACCAAAGCAGAAATCGAAATATGATAAAAAATGACATAATACAACTAATATAACTATTACTACTAGCTACTATCAATTAACCATCATAGACAACCGCACCTACCTCCCATTAGCATGGACCAGGCTTGCCTCCCAGAGAGTAAAACACTAGGCCTCCTTGGTCTCACACTTTCAGCGGACCTCAAGTGGAATAACTAGATCGAATCCATTGCTAAATCCGCTGCTATGAAAGTCGGTTCTCTGTGCAGGGCCCGGGGGTTTTTTCCGTCTGAATCTATCCTGCACATTTATAAATCTACCATCCGCCCGTGCATTGAATACTGTTGCCATATCTGGTCGGGTGCCCCTGCTATTCTCCTTGGGCTTCTCGACAAGGTACAGCGGAGTGTCTGTAATGCGATCGATACTGACTTGGCAGACCGCCTAAAATTCTCTCTCTCACCGGCGCGACGTGGCTTCCCTGTGTCTCTTCTACAAACACTTTCACGGCTTCTATAAATATTTTCATGGCTTCTGCTCCGATGAACTTAGATCACTGGTGGCCCCTAGGTTCGAATTTGCACGAGATACTAGATTAGCAACTAGATCTCACCCTTTTACAGTGAAACCGATAAAATGCAACCGCAACTTCTACTTCAACAGTTTCTTTTCTCGTACTTCCCGACTGTGGAATTCTCTTCCACAAGACTGCTTCCCCGACGGCTACAATCTCCAGGCGTTTAAATGTAAGGTCAATAGACACCTCCTAACACACTAACTCGCTTCCATTCTTTCAAACACTCTTCCCATCCTCCAAACTATCTATGACCCCACCTTCTGACATTTCCTATATCTAACCACTCTTTCTATTTACCTTCCCCTATGTAGCCCCAAGCGCAATAGTGGCAGTGTAATGCCTTGCTTGGGGTGAAACAATTAACCCTCTAGGGCCATTCGTATCATATTTGATACAGTATGAAAACAAGCCTTGAAAGAAATATTTTCCTGAAAAATTTTTTAAGAGAAATATTTTATAAATTTCAAATGAAAGCAGTACTGACTGCTCAGTCAATGAATACCAAATGTTTCCTTATAGGGAAATACCAAATGTTTCCTTATAGGAAAATACTGTATCAAATATGATACGAATGGCCCTAGAGGGTTAAAAAAATATATATAGATATATATACATTGATTCAAGTGGAATGAAAGATTGAAAAGAATGACTTCATAATCCTAGCTAAACTGATAATTTATTGATATTTGATAAGCTCACAAAGCAATCCAGGTACCCCGTTGAGAAAATGAATTGAGCAAGCAGAAAAAAAAAACAGATAAGGGGTGTAAAACAAGGATGTGTCTTTACACAGGAGGCAATATTTTCAGCGAAGCAATTATGAGATAATGAAAAATCCTACCGGAATTTATTATCGGTGGGTGCAATCTTAATAACATAAGATATACACATGGTATCTTTCTGGTGGTAGTCACAGAAAAAAAAACAGCAGGAACTCCAAGTCAGTTAAGTGCCATACGTGATACACGCTTTGGGCGATCATGTCTCAAAAGAGACATAACTGACTGGACAGATTTTCCTGCAGTAGGTTACCATTATTTTTGCAGTAGACGGTTGCCAACCAAGGCTATAAAATCCAGTCGGTCCTGCTATTTAAATTCATAGCAGGAGGAAGAAAAGACAGATTAATTTCTTTCCCAAGTTATTTGCGCGTAGGTGGGTGCAATAAATTCTACTGCAATTCGAACTCAACTCTCAGAAAATTTAATTGTTGGATTTTATTTAGCGGCAAATCAACATCTCTATGGGTTATTTAATACCGAAATCTAAATATTTCGGAACAATTTCATGGCTTTAAGTAAATATATTTTGCACGCAATTAAATGCATTTTTTTTTCATAGTGCATGTGTCCATGTGTGCGTACGCTCGCTAGCACGAATGTGCGTACATGTCAAATGTGATTATTTGTTCTTTTCGTTGTTGTTTACACACACACACACACACACACACACACACACATATATATATATATTCTTCCGGCTATTTCGGAACCATGCGTCTAACCATCAGTCAGTCAGTTGAGTGCCATACGGGATACACGCTTTGGGCGATCATGTCTCGAAAGAGACATGACTGACTGGGCAGAATATTATTCCGCAGTAGGTTGCCATTGCTTTCTGCCGTAGACTGGTTGCCGACCAAGGCTATAGAACCTAATCTGTCCTGTTATTTGACTCATAACTGGAAGGAAGAGACGGATCAATACCTTTCCCAAGTGTATTTGCACGTAAGTGAATACAATGGATTCAACTGGAATTCGAACTCGACTCTCCGGTTTCTCGTTCCGAGCCGATATCCACTGGACCACAACGCAACTTTCTTTCTCACGAAACAATTTGGGGGATTTTTTTAATCACTATGAACCTCTTTGAACTTGTTTCGCCCAAACAACTAAACAAAAGTCTGTTGACATTGTCACTTAGACAAGAATTTCCGCATCTGCGTTTCTAATATCTATTTTCGAGTCACAGATATTTTCAGGTGACAGAAAATATTTTTGTTATCTGCTTTCTTTTTCTTTTCTGTTTAATGTCAATTTAAATGTCTCTTCTCTGAATCACTAATCCAGTCTTCAACTCGGAATTAGATATTTGTTATCTTATTTCTCTCTACAATTCACGCGAGCAAGACAATGCCTTTGAGTACAATAATAAAATAAAATCTCTTTTCGGTTTTGAACCCGCTTCCCCCTTCAGCACCTGTCTAGTGAAATCTGGTTTGTTTTATGTAGGTACCTCCATTACATCACAAAAAAAATCCAGCATAGTATGATTTAAAAAGGTTCAAAACTTAATAAAACGAACTTTTTCTATCAAAATGTTTATAATATTATTAAGAGGAAAGATCAAAGTAATTTTTATTTATTTTATAAAATTTTTAATCCCTTTTAACATGTTCGAAATTTTAGCAGAAAATTTTGTTTTCATTTGAGTTAGCGTTGCAGAAAATCGAAGAAAATCTTACAATTGTTTACAATCGATTAAGTAAATCTTTTTTTTACGTAACTCACTTTTTCACTTTTACATTAATTTGGAAATTCTCGCAAAAATCAAATAATTGTCGGATTTTAATGAAACTTTCAGTACTCATTCACAAATGAATAAAATTATTTTTGAAATTATTATTGTTTTTAAATATTGATGAAAATGTTTTTTTAGCTCTGTTACCCCCTCCACGTAAATTCATGAAATTTTTATTTTCTGCGATTTACTTTTTTATTAGGTTTTAGATTACTAATGTCCAGCGAAAATAACAATTGAATTTATATATATATATATATATATATATATATATATATATATATATATATATTAGTATTTACGCTCTCACACCCTGATTGAGCACTCTGGAAGAGTGGGAGACTTTGTAAACAGTAGCTAATAATGAATTAGAGCACTCTAGCTATTGGGCGCGTATGTTGATAATATATGCGCTTCTTCTACCGAGCGTTCGTGGCCCAGAGGTGGAATCGCCGACTGACGCCAATTCGGGTTTCAATCCTGGGTTAGGAAGCGATCGGAGTCTAACCGTACTGATGAGCTGTGATACTGCGAAACAGATCTAAGTGCGGATGACTATATATATATATATATATATATATATATATATATATATATATATATATAAAGGTTGCGGACCCCTGATCATTAGAGAGCAGTCAAAATTTGCATTGTGTTTTGATCTCGTACGCACACACTGAATGACTTGAATGCATTATGTTGTGGATTCCGGGTGAGGAACCACACAAAATAACGAACAACAAAACAGATATTTGTGATAGAAAAATAAGTTATATTAAACGTAAAGATATAAACGTCAAACGCAGGTTAGTAATCCAGGAATACGATTAGTAAGGAATATATATATATATATATATATATATATATATATATATTCGGTCGGGTTTCGATCCTGGGTTAGGAAGCGAACGGAATCTAAGCCGTACTGATGAGCTGTGATACAGCGAAACAGATCTGTCTGCGGATGACTATAGTATTTACGCTCTCACACCCTGATTGAGCACTCTGGAAGAGTGGGAGACTTTGTAAACAGTAGCTAATCCGGCATATACGCATCGTTCATTCGATAATGAATTGGAGCACTCTAGCTATTGGTTTAGAATAACAACAGAGAAACACTTGTTATCTTTTGTTTCTTTTGCTTCGTTTATATTCGGAAAACAAAGAATAATTCTTTTAGTACATTTTCTTCTGATCTCTAATAGTAATTAAAAGATTTTCCAGTTATAGTTAATAATTAATTAATAAAATTAATTATCTTCGTTCCGCCCAATATTGTTACATTCTATTCTCATGCAAGTATCCACTAAACATAACGTTTAAACTGATAAAATCTGACTGATTAATAACAAACATAACTTACTGTTGTAGAGGAACATCCTATCCTATTCCGTAATGGATATGGTCTAGTCTATAAAAGACTGTGACTAAGAGCATACGTCACTAGACGGACGCATACGTCACTAAACAGACGCATACGTCATAATCGGAGACATTTTCTACTTGATCGTTATACCCGTTACTATTCGTTGGTTGTTCTTGTACGTCTATTGGTTTATTGTACTGTTGTATAATAGATCTCTTCTGATCTATCTTCAGTGTTAAGTATTATTCTTACACTATTCTTTTCCCTGATATTCCTTCCCGGAATATACCACTTACTTTAGAAAAATATGTGTTGGTGGGGGTGGATGCATAATAGTACCTGAAAAAGTGTATGCTCTCTTTAGTTTCCTCAGTGGTCGTTAAACGGTGGTTCACGAACCACTAGTGGTCCACGTACCGCTAGTGGTCCGTGCTAAATTTTTGATGAACCCCAGAAAAATGGGGAAATTATTTTAGTTCTTATGAAACAACAACATATTTTTGCGAAAAGACATTTCCATCTGCCAGAGCCATTAAAAGTCGGTAATCGGTCTCAGCTTAAAATAAAAACAGCTCTCCGTCTTGCAGTGACGTCATTGGTGCCCAAAAACAATAAACTGATTTCAAACAAACATGAATAAATGTCACACTAAAAATATGTAATATTTAAATAAACTTCAAATTTTAAATTTGTTTTATTTAAATATTTACATTATAACTTTTTTACCTTTAATGGGTGCAGTTCATATTAATAAAATAATTTTTCCAATTAATATTAGATAAATGTATTTATTTCTCTCTCTCTCTCTCTCTCTCTCTCTCTCTCTCTCTCTCTCTCTCTCTCTCTCTCTCTCTCTCTCTAAATTCATATTAGTGGTTCTCTCTCTCTCTCTCTCTCTCTCTCTCTCTAAATTCATATTAGTGGTTCTCTCTCTCTCTAAATTCATATTAGTGGTATAGTTTAAAATTATACATTTAGTGGCCCATGAAATTCAAAAGATTGGCGATGAAGAGTAGCAAATATCGATATGTTCTTTTTTTTTTATTCAGTAAAAAGATTCCTGTTAAAAGCAAGTTCCTTGTTAGTAGAGGTTCTTTGAAGTATTTTTTTTTTTTTCATCTCTTGAGAAGGAGTAAGATTCTAACGGAATAACCAATTTCAGGTCAGTTAGTTCCTAACCTGTGAATCATGGTAAGAGACCATACTTATTTGATATCCTTGATCAACAAATTCATAGAACTCATTCATTAACATCCGATACCGACTCAGAACGAGAAATTGGAGAGCCGAGTTCGAATTCCAGTTGAATTCGTTCCATTCACTTCAGCGAAAAATATTAAATCGTCTCTTCTTCATCCAGATATGGGTTAAATAGCAAAATAGATTGGGTTCTATAGCCTTGGTTGGCAATCAATCTATCGCATAAATTAATGACACCCTTCTGCCCAGTTAGTCATGTTTCTTTTGAGACGTAATCGCCCAAGCGTGTATCATGTATGGCACTTAACTGACTGGGTCAAATGAGAAAGAGTTTTGTTTGAAAATTCGGGGTTTGAGGTCAGCAGATTAAAGCCATTCCCATTCCGGCTTTGTGAAGGGAAAGTGTTGTTCCTTTTTCATTCTTTTTTACTTTTACTTTTAGCTATTTATAACAATCAGTCTGTCAGTTAAGTGCCACACGTGATACACGCTTGGATGATCATGTCTCGAAAGTGACATGACTGACTGGGCAGAAGATTATCCTGCAGTAGACTAGTTGCTATATAACCCAATCTGTCATATTATTTGACTCATAGCTAGAGGTGGAAGACATGTATTATATTATTATGTAGTAATTAATGGGGGATCAGTTTATTACTTCATAACAATATAAAACTGATGTCCCACTTTATGTCCAGTAGAAGACCTTACTCATGTTTCCAACTTTTATATTCAGTCAGTTAAGTGCTACACGTGATACACGCTTGGATGATCATGTCTCGAAAATGACATGACTGACTGGGCAGAAGATTATCCTGCCTATAGACTGGTTGCTATATAACCTAATCTGTCCTATTATTTGACTCATAGCTAGAGGTGGAAGACATGTATTATATTATTATGTAGTAATTAATGGGGGATCAGTTTATTACTTCATAACAATATAAAACGGATGCCCCACTTTATGCCCGGTAGAAGCCATAATCATGTTTCCAACTATTATATTCAGTCAGTTAAGTGCCACACGTGATACACGCTTGGGCGATCATGTCTCGAAAGAGACATGACTGACTGGGCAGAAGATTATCCCGCAGTAGGTTACCATTTTTTTATGCGGTAGTCTGGCTACCAATCTGTCCTATTATTTAACCCATAACTGTAGGGAAGAAACGGATTAATCCCTTACCCAAGGGTATTTGTGCGCAAGTGAATGCAAGGAATTCAACTGAAATTGGAACTTGGCTCCCCGATTTGTCGTTCCGAGTCGATATCCACTGCACCACAACGCGCATTATAACAATCTTCTTCTTCTATGCCCTTTCAGGACGTAGGAGATCATGGCCTTCCACGTCTCCCTATCACTGGTGGCTTTTAGCACGCTTTCTCCTGTAACATCACACAGCCCCCGTTCTGTCAACCACATGCTCAGGCCCTGGAAATTTATTATCTGCTGCTTTCCTCTGTCTCTTTTTCCCTTCTATCTGGCCTGTTAGTATCATGTTCTCCAAGCTCCCCTTCCTCATTGCATGTCCCAGGAACTTTAGTTGTCTCTTCCTGATGCTTAATATTAATTTCCTTTCCGTTTCCATTCTTTCCAAAACCTCCTCATTGCTCACACGCTTGGTCCATGATATCTGCAGCATCCTTCTGTAGAACTACATTTCAGTTGCTTCAAGTTGTTCCTTCATCTCCGTTGATATTGTCCAACATTCACAGCCATATTGAAGAACTGACATCACATAACAATCTAGTATTCTCTTCTTTGTTTCTAGTTAAAGTTTCCTGTGTCTTAATACTTTACTCAGCTTCTGGAACGCGTCCTTCGCCATGCCAATTTGCTTTTGGATCACTGTGTCGCATTTTCCGTCTTCAATTAGAACACTTCCCAGATATTTAAATTTTTGTACCTGCTTGATTTTAATATTCCTACCCTTACCGCCAGAAGGAAAAGTTGCTCCCTCTTCTGACTTGAACTAAAATTAATTTATTTTTATTACATTCCAAATTACATACGGTTTCAGTTTTTAAAAAAACTATGAAATATAGTATAGCGAAACTATATACCAAGGAATTAGGAATTAAATGGCATTTTAACGTTGTCATAAAATCGGTGGATTAAAAATTAGAAAATCCTGAATAAAATGCATTGTTATCTAAACTTATCTAAATAGAACTTTGTCTCTGTGTGTGTGTGTGTGTGTGTGTGTGTGTGTGTGTGTGTGTGTGTGTGTGTGTGCCCGTTACCTATTGACTCCGAAACGGCTGAACCGATTTTCTAGAAAATTTACACAGTTCTACTATAAGCGTCTGCGAGTGTTCTTAGCTAGGTTTTGTGTCGAGGTACCCCTGATAAATATCGAAAATCGATAATCGAAAACAATCGGCTTATACAAGGAGCGGTCCGATTTTAATCAAATTTGATACACTCATAGACAAAGACATAAGAAACGATATTCAGAAGTTTCAAGGTTGTAGTTCTTACAATAGTGCAGAAAATTTGATATCGATACCAGGAAATCAAAATTTGACTTACATCCATTCATTTTTCTTTCAGTCTATGGTTTCGCTTTAACTGGAAACAACTATTGCTTTTAGTCTTTCGTGCCAACGTCCAAAGAGTCTGAGCTCCAGGACCATGGATTAGTTTTAAAGCTTTCATTACACCCGAGCAACACCGGACTATACTGCTAGTATATATATATATATATATATATATATATATATGTGTGTGTGTGTGTGTGTGTGTGTGTGTGTGTGTGTGCGTGTGTGTGTGTGCGTGCGATTGGTAAATTGTCGCAACTATCTTATTAGATGCGATTAGTAAATTGTCGCAATTAATTTATTATTTCAAATATTCTTTAGACCGAGTCTGAGCTCCAGCACCATGGATTTGTTTTAAAGCTTTCATTACACCCGAGCAACGCCGGGCTATACTGCTAGTCATTTATGAGCGAAATAATATTTCATATCACATTCACGGCTTGTGCTTGTTTTGTTTTTTGTTTTTTGTTTTTGTTTTGCTTTTTTAACCTCTTGTCTCAAATTTATTGTCAGCGTCACCTTACTTCGATTATTACTCAAATCTATAAACTATTAAATAAATATGTGTTCAGGCATGACAATCCGATAAGCAAAGAGACTTTTGTTCTCTAGCAAGAACGAATAGAAAACAACACATTATGATTTTTACATGCCGAGGTAAGTTCTTTTCCTTTAATGAAAATTATAATTTTATACACACGATTTCTTAGAAAATTGAATATTTTTGTCATCAAATTTGTTTTCGGTTATCTGAGAAAATGCATTGTTAAATTTTTCGAAACTACACAAAATCTTTTGTCTTTTGAAAGAGATACATTTTTTTTTTGTTGTTTTTGTTTCTTGTGAATTACTTGAAACCCGGTATTCATTAATGATTCTAAGATGGAAAAGAAATACATGAACTATTCAATGTTAGCAGGGCTCGAGGGAAAAAACTATATGAACATATACGGTTAAAAATGGTAAAAATCATTATAATATTAATGGGTCATTATATTACGCAAGCCTTTAGATTGCATTCTATTATCATGATTTATAATAGGTACCTCAACTAAATCGCTGGAAAAAAAATAGTATAGTATTAAGAAAAAGGGTTCCAAACTTAATAAAATCGAACGTTTTCAATCAAAATATTTGTTAATATTAAGAGGAAAGATCAAAGTATTTTGCATTATTTTTTTTTTAAATTTAATCTTTCCTAACAGGTTCAAATTTTGATAAAAATCTTGTTTTGATTTTAGTTAGCGGGTAGCCAAATCGTTACGAGTCTTTACAATGATAAACGTAATAACTTTTTTCCGGTGATAAACATATTAATTTAGAAATTCTTGCAAAAATCAAATAAAAGTCGGAATTTAATGAAACTTTCAGGACTTATGAATTTAAAGTTATTAAAGAAATATATATATATATATATACATGTGTGCGTGTTAACAAAGGAAAAGAGGGCTTTGGTAAAGGAGTTCATATTTTATAAAGATAGACAACTAAATGAGTTAAATTACTTTTTTATGGTTAAGATTTTGAGCTGTTTGTAGAGGTATATTTAGGCGGGAATGAATGGGTTTCAATATAAGATTTTAAAAATTTTTATTTAAGTTTATTTAATTAAACCTTTTAGGTAGATGCGAGCTAAATGCCAATTACAGGAAGTTACCAGTTTAAAAATTATTAGAGAAAAAAATATATGTATACATATATGTGTTAACCAAGGAAAAAGGGGTTTAGCAAAAGAATCCATATTTTGTAAAGATAGGCAATTAAAGAAGGTTGGGATAGGAAGGTAAGGGGGTTAAAATACTTTTTAAGGTTAACGTTAAGGTAAAATTAATATTAAAACTTAAATTGAATCCTTTTAATTTATATTCTAACATGTAGTCAACGGGGACTCCCCCGGCCCATTTGTCCATATGGAATCATCAAAAGTGAGAATGGATTTTATGGCCGCAAAGATAATTTTGTAGTCCCTATCCGAAATGTTCACGTAATTTTTAGCAAATCTTAAACAACTTTCAAGAAGGTCCCTTGATATAGAGGAATAGAAAACGTCTACGCACGGAACACTTTGCTATTTACTACAATCAAACCATGTACTCTAAACTTCTGTGGACATTTCAAATACTTACATTTCTCTTTGAACAATTTTAACTACAAAGCTGCATGTAGCACCCCATATGGAGGTCAGAGCAATTTCTCCGGCGACCGTTCTCCACGCTGTAATTTTCCTGGGGTTGGTTGAAAAAGTCAAAGTCTCAAGCTGGGGGCACAAGATAAACTATTGAAAGAACGAACTTCTCACAACTTGGATGAGTTTAATCGATTCTTTATTTCGTTCAGAGTTAGTCTTTCAGTTGGGGCAGGCGATGTGACACTCAGCTCTAACTCTCTCACACCGGCGTGATGTAGCTTCCCTGTGCCTCTTCTACAAGTACTTTCATGGCTTCTGCTCCGATGAGCTTAGATCACTGGTGCCGCCTAAGCACGAATTTACACGAGATACTAGATTAGCAACTAGGTCCCACCCTTTTACAGTTAAACAAATAAGATGTAACCGTAAATTCTACTCCAACAGCTTCTTATCTCGCGCTTCCCGCCTGTGGAACTCCCTTCCACAAGTCTGCTTTCCCGACAGTTACAATCTCCAGGTGTTTAAATGTAGGGTCAATAGACACCTCCTATCACACTAACTCCCAACTATTCTCACAACACTCTCATCTACCCAACCTTCATTCTCGGTATCCTCACCCGCCTATCACCCACCCTCTGTTATTTCCTATATTTAATCAGCCTTTCTCCACTCTACGTAGCCCCCTGCGCAGTAGTGGCAGTGACATGCCTTGCTCGGGGTGAAACGCTTATAAAAAAAAAAATTAATGGAGATCAAATGCCGAACCGACCGACCGACTCAGACGAACGGAGTTTCCCTTCTTCAGTGTGCCTGACACACGTAGCTACTTCAAGCACACGCCCGGCTGAACTGATCGGCTCGGAAAAATCACTTGTATTTATATTGAAATAATCGGACTACCACTAGACCACCGGGTTAAAACAAAAGATAAGCATTGGTGACTGTAAGTCCAAAATTCCAAGGTACTTAAATTTTGCTTCTTTTGATGTGTAAACATCCCGCAGACATCCCGTCTGCACTCAGCCTCCAACAACGTATTTTCCAGGATTTTTTTATCCTTTTATCTTAATAAAGCTTCGTGTAAAGGCTGTCGGATGTTTTTATAGCCTTGACACTTTACCCGTAACCAGGCGTTTTTTTATTGCCTGGAGAAAAGGAAAATTCTATTATCTTTTCTTTATTTTCTTAATGTGTGGTCAAGATACAGTAAAGACAGTTTTTGACCCAGTCACCTAAAATCTATTTCCTAAATGTTTATCTTTTATCACATCAAATCACTTAGTCAAATATTTTATTGGAAGACTGGTAGGAATTAACAGTAATCTGATGCCCCTTTTCTCTTCCGCAAATTTACTTATAAAAGAAAAAGTGTTTATTTATTTATTTTTTCCTTTTCTTTTTCACTTAGCACTTTTGTTAAATGAAATACATGTTTTTAAACTATTTTTCTATTCTTAACCATTTTCTATTCTTAATCTATTATAATAAAATACATATTTTACAAATTCACCTTAATATACGCCTAGTTATCGTGTCACACTGCATGCATTTTCTCAATGGACATTTTTCTTCTCACAATTTTGTAATTCTGTTAATAAATCTTTACTTTAATGTACAAACGAAATATTTTATCCTCTCACATTTCAACATCTAACCTTCAACCTTCTGATATTTAAATTCTGGGGACTTCGGACGTGTTTGGCACAAGACCAATTTACCAGACATAACCGAGGCCCCTACAAACTTCATAAAGACGTAAAATTTGGTCGTTCAGGACGTAGATAATCATGGCTTTTCACAATTTTTCTGTCCTTTTTAGCTCTTAATAAACTTTCCGATAGACGTATAATTACTTCCAACACCGTGGTTACAAAAAAATTCAAATCAGTGAAAAGTTCAATGTTGCATTATTAGAATTTTTTCATATACGAAATCTGTTTTAACTTCATTGCTGAAAGAACCGGTTTTTAATTCTTTTTGCATTTGACCTTTTTTCAATAATCATTACGATTGTTCTTAAAAGAAAAATAATTTAACAATTGTTTATATTTGAATGGGGGATGTGCGTAGTGGTCCAATGGATATCGGCTCGGAACGAGAAATCGGGGAGCCGAGTTCGAATTCCAGTTGAATTCATTGCATTTACTTACGCGCAAATACCCTTGGGAAAGGTATTAATCTGTCTCTTCCTTCCAGTTATGGGTTAAATAACAGGACAGATTGGGTTCTATAGCCTTGGCTGGCAACCAGTCTACCGCAGAAAGCAATGACAACCTACTGCGGGATAATCTTCTGCCCAGTCAGTCATGTCTCTTTCGAGACGTGATCGCCCAAGCGTGTTTCACGTATGGCACTTAACTGACTGACTGATATTTGAATGAGTTTCGATTTCCTCTTCCTCAAGTGACATTCCGAACAATTGATAACAACATTTGTAATGACTAAGTGTAGCTGTAAGTTCTATGCTAACAGTTTCTTCTCTCACACTTCCTACTTGTGAAACTCTATTTTGTCCTCTTACTTCCCATTGAACTTTAAACTTCAAAAATATAAATGCAATGCCAATCGTTATCTTTTGTTTTTCTAATTCCTGTTCTTTTATTGTTATCTGTCCTTAATAAGGATGTGCGTTGTGGTCCAGTGAATATCGACTCGGAACGAGAAATCGGAGAGCCGAGTTCGAATTCCAGTTGAATTCGTTGCAATCATATACGCACAAATACCCTTGGGAAAGGTATTAATCCGTCTCTTCCCTCCAGCTATGCGTCAAATAACAGGACGGATTGGGTTCTATAGCCTTGGTTGGCAACCAGTCTACCGCAGAAAGCAATGGCAACCTACTGCGGGATAATCTTCTGCCCAGTCAGTCATGTCTCTTTCGAGACATGATCGCCCAAGCGTGTATCACGTATGGCACTTCACTGACTAACTGTCCTTAATAATTTGTTCATCATATTCTTTCACACTCAATAACTACTTGTATCTGAGTGGCTTCATTACCTTTCCTGGGATTAAATTGTTTTTACACGAAGTAACGTTTTTAGTTCGTATTATTGCTAATATTTTTGCCATTTTTTTTTTTATCTTTTCAGTTGCATTTCTTATCTTATTTTTAACGTTTTTCCTTTTCCTGGCGATGAACACATGCAAATTTCGTAAGTATGACAAAAGACCAGCAGTTATTGTTCCAAACACATTCTTCATGTACCCAAAGTCCAAAGAAAGTAAAAGACAGCTATGTATAAATATTATCGGCCGCCTGGGCAACAATATGTTCCTTTTTGCATCTGCGTACGGAATAGCTCATACGAAAGGCATGCAATTGACAATGATTGACAATTATCTTTTTGATCCGTTGTTTTCTATCTTCAACATAACATCCATTCCTCTCGTGCCTGCCTGTCCAAAAGATGGCATTTACGGCAAAATCGGGAGCAAGTTCGAACCAAAGACAATTGCTTTTAAAAACGACAGAAATTTGACGCTCTTCGGCTATTTCCAGTCGTGGGTTTATTTCGCCCATGTCGATAATGAACTTCGCCAGATATTCGTGTTTCACGACGCAATCAAGGAGAAAGCTAACAGCATTCTGCAAACGATTCTCAGCGTTTATCTTAAACGGTCACCCAATATCTTATCGGAACAAGTCTCGTTCGTCGGAATTCACATAAGGAGGGGAGATCTCATTAGCAAAAGGAACGTAGATCTCGGATATCGTACTGCACCGACTGATTATTTTCAAAAAGCTATGCTCTACTTCCGGAAACAGGTCACTAATCCTGTATTTGTCGTCTGCTCTGACGATATTCTATGGTCAAAACAAATTCTCGGCCACAACGATACTTATTACGTGCACGAGAACTTGGGTATAGATATGGCTGTTTTGTCACTGTGTAACCATAGTATCAGTTCTGTTGGAACTTTCAGCTGGTGGTCAGCTTGGTTTACAAAAGGGATTAAAGTATACTATCCGCAACCATATAAACCAGGCTCTTGGTTAGAAAAGCAGTTCTCTCGGCATTTATACGATTTCTTCCCTTTTGATTGGATTCCAATTATATAATTCCGCAACATTTCGCTAACAATCACGGATATAACCCTGATATAAGAGAGTTGTCGAGACCGGATAAAAAGTTATCTTATATTCGGGTTTCTCTTATATCTAGTTTATACTGTACATTACCACAGGCTCTACAGTGTCACCAAGAGAAACTCTGGTATAAGAGATATTTTCTATAGTCACAAATTACAGTGTAACCCTGATATAAGAGAGATGTCGGGCTCGGATAAAAGTTCTCTTGTATCCGAGTTTGGTATATTTTATATACATTACCACAGGCTCTAATTTATGACCTGATAGAACCTCTCTTATAATCGAGTTTCTCTTATATTCGGGTTTCTTATATACAGGTACATTACCACAGGCTGTACATTATAACCCGGATATAATAGAAACCCACATATAAGAGAGTTTTTTATCTGGTCCCAAATTAGAAAATGTGGTAATGTATATAAAATGACCAAACCCGGTTATAAGAGAATTTGTATCAGGTCCCGACAACTCTCTTATATCAAGGTTAGACTGTAATTTGGAACCAGAGAAAATATCTCTTATATCAGGGACTCTTATATCCGGGTTATACTATGCTTTTGTTTCCCTTCTTTTTATCAAGTCAGCAAGAACATACCACTCCAACAAATTTTGAGGAACTGAATAGTAAATCGCGTGTTTATACTTATGTTAATATCACCAAGAGAATATATACCATTAAAATAGTTACAGGTAACCGCTCCTTCTACTCCAATGGCTTATTTTCTCACACCTCCTGCCAGTTGAAATCCCTTCTGTTTACTTACTTTCCTGATAGCTACAATCTCCAAAAAATTTCAATTCAACATCAATTGTCATCAATCTAATTGAATCCCGTCAGTTTTTTATCCTTTCTCCAAAACCCTCTATATCCAGTTTTTTCTCTCACCGTATCCCCCCTCTGAACTAGTGTCGGTCCCCCCCTGCTTGGAGTGAAATGTTTAAAACAAATATAAAACTCCCGGTTAAAACGTCTTGTTAGGAACGTTAATAGATTTACAATGTCATTGACAATATGCAAAGTTATCAATTTGACTCCAGAGGAAACCACTAATTAAAAAAACATTTGCATGGACGTAGTGAAAAACAGGTCACGCGGTATGAAAAATATTTCAACTAATTACAGTTGATGTAAAGTAAATTTTAAAATTTCTAACAGTTTAAAATATATTCAAATACAGTATAACCCTGATATAAGAGAAACTCGGGTATAAGAGAGATTTTCTTTGGTCCCAAATTAGAGCCTGTGGTAATGTATATAAAATAGACCAAACCCGTATATAAGATAAATTTTATCCGGTCCCGACAACTCTCTTATATGAGGGTTGCACTGTATATCTTTTCAGTATTAAATCGCAGTTAACCTAGAGTTAATTCGAAAATTCCAGTTTGAAATGGCCAATTCATCACGACTCAATAATGCCAGATGATCTAGGCCAGTGCTACTCAAAGTGTGGTCGCCGGTACGCGATCCATCGCCTGCCGATACGCGGAGATTTTCCAGAAAAGAAAGAAACAATAGTAAAATTCTATGCCACGGGAGACTGCCAGGATATTTGACTCGTTTTCATTTATTTTTTTTTTTTACATTTTCATTTTAGTTTTATATTATTATGGCTACATTGTTCATTTACTCACTCATGTTAAAAGTTATTGCTATCCAATGGACGAATGCGATATAATGAACAGCAAATATTGCAGTCTCGTTTATTATTGATTGAAGTAACAATTTGCAAACATTCATCTCATTTTGGATTGATAATTATTTTTCGTATATTTTTATTCATTTATTTTTTGTCTTATCGAAAATCATCGTCAAAATAAAAAAAATGGCAAATATTAGAAAAAAAAAGTTTAGTCATATGGATATTTTAAATACGCCTTAAATTAATTAAAATTAATATTTTGTTTTACTGTTTGTCTATTTTTTAGAAGATTAATGCCTTTTATTAAATTCAAATTGCTTACGAAGTATTAATATTAACTTTAAATATTTATTTCTGGATTTTTAAAAATATATACCCTCGAAACCAGTGGCCATAACTAATATAGAACAAATATGGTACCGGTCAATGGCACTCTGGGAAGACATGTTACGTCAAGGATGACTGCCCTTAAAATGAACAAGATATCATGTCCTCATGTTTTTTTTTACAGATAGTCTCAAACTGTCCCTGAAATAGTACATATCTAAAAAAGAAAAAAAAATCCGGGGTTCACAGTCTCTCCCCTCTTACTCAGCTTGATTGGCTTGCCGGTCCCTGGCACATTGAAAAAAAACTACCGGTCTGCCACATCAGATAGTTTGAGAAGCACTGATCTAGGCAACATGGCATTTTACTAAAACTTCCTTTTACGTCAAGCTTGCGTTAAAACATCAAACGACACACGCCATCAACATATGGCATGATTGTGGCGAATATCAGATTTACGCACTAACGACCTTTACAGCGACCAGGGCTAAACTGTGAGTTGGAATATTGTTCTTTATGAAAAAATTCTAATGTTTAACAGCCTTTCCAAGTAATTCTCTTTTCCACGAAAAAGACTGTTCTTTTTTTGCTTTTTTTTAAACTCTGAATTTCATATAAGATTTTATTCTATAAACTGTAGAATGAAATATGCACATACGCACACGCACGCACATTTAAAAGACAATCCATTTTGGTCGTACACTGCGAACTTCTAAATTAGGAAAAACTAAATGAGTAATCTATTTCATTTTGATTTAAGCCAGGAATTGTTTTGTTATTGTAGTTTTGTATCAAACTGTTATTTCTTGTTGAAATGTACATTGCCTGAGTTCACCTTACCGTCAAACATCGGCTGTTTTACACAATATGTATTGCATTTGACATATCCAAGGGATTTATCACAGTCTCTGTACTGACTTGGATAAATTCAAGGATTGCGAAAATCACAATTATGTCCCTTTCTCAAATGTCTATCTCTTCCCTTCCTTTATTTTTTGGTGTATCTATCTACTCTATTTCTATCTGGGTATATCTATCTCTATCGCTGTGTTCTCTACCCCAACCCACGATCGCTGTCAGTTTTTTGTATGTTTTTTTTTTCCATGTATTATCGCAGAGTGCCTTTTACTATAACTCATTTCTAAAAAAAAAATCTAAAACCGTATACTTTTTTTTAAGTTCGCTTAATAAATATGTTTGGGGAATAAATATTTTAGTCTCCTGTTGACCGTTGTAAATACGTTTTTTAAAATGAATTATGCTGAATAAATTTCGTTAAAGTTAAGCCATTTTCTTATATTCTCATTCATTTATTACCATATTACATGGTAAAATTCTAATATATACATTCTGATGAGTGGAATATACGTTCCTGGCGTAAATAGGTCATGACTATGAGCCTTTAGTGAGCGACCACCTGTCGTATACGACTAGTTTTTTATGGCAGTAGGGGTGGACGCATACGACAGGTTCCACTGTATATATATATATATATATATATATATATATATATATATATATATATTCATTGATGCATGTTTAAATAATAGAAACAAGTTGTGTCTATTTATTTTATGTAATCTTTTTTTCATATTGTCTGATAAGCTTAATACCATTATCATTAAATGATGAAAGAAAATCACAATATTGATACATAATTTAGCGGACCTGAAGCAGACTGACACCACGTTTAATTTTATTGTTTTTCATTTTTTTTTTTTTTTTTTTTTTTTTTTTACTTTTTTCAGCTCAGTTCTATCGATTGTTACTTAAACTTTCCGATTATCAAAAAAAAATTGAAAATTAACAATATTTAAACAACTTTTTTGGGGGGGTCAATTTCTCATACAACGTTAAAGTAAATCGATCCTCCATTTTCACCCACCATAAGGTTGTATGAGAAACAGGTCCCCTCCCCTAAAATTGTTTAAATATTGAAATTTTTGCAAATTTTTTTTTGTCATTCGTAAAGTTTAAGGTGTAAAAGATAATTGCACTGAAAAAAAAGTACAAAAAAATTTGATAATTAACACATTTATAGGTGGCGGTAATGTCGTACCGGCGACTAGTTTCAAAATGGAGGCTCGATTTACTATAACGTTGTATGATAAACTGATCCGCCCTGAAAATGTTTAAATATTGAAATTTTTCAAAAAGTTTTGTTTTTTTGTCAGTCTTAAAGCTAAGTGGGTAATCGATCGGACTGCGCTGAAAAAAGTAAAAAATTAAAAACAACGAAATTAAACGTTGTGGTAGTCTGCTTCAGGTCCGCCTATAATTTATTTTATAATCCAGTCTATGCTTTCGGCTTACATAAGCCATTTACAAAGATTTCAAATTACATTATAGATAGTATAACAATTCACAGACAATAATGACAACAATGACAGTCTGTTTTTGTTGACATGGAATATTTCCAAACAACGACAAGAGTGTTCAATTTTTCTTTGTCTATTTCAATTTGCCTTTTCACAAGGCTATATTTATAATTCCAAGTGTTGATAGTTTGGTGAGCTGCTAGATCATGTAATTTAAATTGTGTGTATTTCCAAATTGTATATATATATATATATATATATATATATATATATGTGTGTGTGTGTGTGTGTGTGTGTGTGTGTGTGTGTGTGTGTGTGTGTGTGTGTTATAGTATCACTTCAGAAGTAGCTATTTTGTTTATCAAGTAATGAGGGTTATTTCAACTTGAAAAGTTTTTTAAAAGGTTCAAGACTAGCCAAACACTCTTAATCAGGGAGGTAAATATACAGAAGGATGCTACGGATATCGTGGACTGAGCATGCAAGCAACGATGAGGTGTTGGAAAGAATGGCAACAAAAAGGAAATTGATGCTGAGCATCAGGAAGAGACAACTGAAGTTCCTGGGACATGCAATGAGGAAGGAGAGCCTGGAGAACCTGATACTGACTGGACAGATAGAAGGAAGGAGAGACAGAGGAAGGCAGCGGATAACATATTTGCAGGGCCTGATCAGGTGGATGACGGAACGGGGGTTGTCAGGAGAAACGGGAGCAAACATACTAAGAGCCACAAGGGATAGGGAGACGTGGAGAGCCATGATCGCCTACGTCCTGAAGGGACAGGGCACAAAGAAGAAGAAGAAGAAGAATGTTATATAGAGTGGACCAATCAAAATAAAGTAATTTCTAACTTGAAGAATATGAGAACGAACTCTAAAAACAATTTATTGGGCATTAATATTAATATTTGATTAAAATAGAGATCAGTATTATTAATCGACTGTTAGATTCACTTTACTTTATTTTTGTTGTGAATTTTAAATTCTAAGTTTAACAAAGCATTAGATTTCGATTATTACCAAGTTATTCAGATATTAAACGAGGAAAGACATGGACACACACATCTATAGACATCCACATACGATAAAATGATTTAATATACATTCTAAAGAAATGATTGGATATCAAAAAAACATAAATGTATAAAGACATAAAAAATAAGTGTGTTTATATGTTGATGATCCCCCCCAGAGAGCTGTCCTGGGTCGACTTTAGTGTCAAAAACAAAAAGAAAAGGAAATTAATTTCTGTTTAAATTGGCGTTAAAACGCCTGGTCCAGTGCATCATGGGAATTTTCAATGTATATTTAACTATCTTTTTATAATCTAACTTTTTCATTCTTTCTTGTTAATTATTATTAACATATAATTATATTTTAAAATAATTTTATGACTTAACTTTCAATCTTTCTTTTACTAGTAATTATTTTGACTTAAAACTCCTACATAATCTAACAGTATAGCCCGGCGTTGCTCGGGTGTAATAAAAGCTTTACAACTAATCCATGGTCCTGGAGCTCAGACTCTTTGGTCGTTGGCACGAAAGACTAAAAAGCAATAGTTGTTTCCAGTTAAAGCGAAACCGTAGACTGAAAGAAAAATGAATGGATGTAAGTCAAATTTTCATTTCCTGGTATCGATATCAAATAAGTTTTTTTTGTCATAAACTGAATTTTGAAGGCTAAATAAGTCCTCTGAGTAAATGGTATCATGGCTGAGACTAAGAACTACAATTATACCTACTTAAAGCCAAACCCGAAGCAAAAACTAAAATAAAAGGGCTGAAAAAAATACAGACATACATGCAGATAAACAGACACACACACAAACATCTTGCCTTTTATATATATTATCGATTTTGTGCACTATTGTAAGAACTGCAGCCTTGAAACTTCTGAATATCGTTTCTTATGTCTTTGTCTATGAGTGTATCAAATTTGATTAAAATTGGACCACTCCTTCTACAACCCGATTTTTTCGATTATCGATTTTCGATATTTATCGGGGGTACCTCGAAACAAAACCTAGCCAAGAACACTCGCAGACGCTTATAGTACAACTGTGTAAATTTTCAAGAAAATCGGTTCAGCCGTTTCGGAGTCTATAGGTAACGGACACACATGGACACACACACACACACACACACACACACACACACACACACACACACACACACAAAGTTACAGTTATTATATAAGTTTAGATACTTAGTGTTAGAGGTTATTTAGTAACTTATTTGTTGCTATTACTAGAAATTCGGTTTTGTTTATGAAAGCCCCAAGAACAGAAGTACAGCTTCAATGAGTAGCAAAGCATTTTACCAGTTTCTTCCTCATATATGTGTTGAAAGCCATTAAAACTGGCGACCCCTACCATTCATCAGCTCAAGCCGCAATAGATGTCCTTTAACTGTTACGCTCGTCTTAATAATAGAGAAGGATGTGCGTTGTGGTGCAGTGGATATCGACTCGGGACGACAAATCAGGGAGCTGAGTTCGAATTCCAGTTGAATTTCTTGCATTCACTTACGCACAAATACCCTTGGAAAAGACATTAATCCGTCTCTTCTCTCCAATTATGAGTGAAATAATAGGACAGTTTTGGTTTCAGTCTACCGCAGAAAGCAATGGCAACCTACTACGGAATAATCTTCTGTCCAATCAGTCATGTCTCTTTCGAGATATGATCGCCTAAAGCGTGTATCACGTATGCCAACCAAGGCTAGAGAACGCAATCTGTTCTACCATTTAACCCATAACTGGAGAGACAACGGACGGATAGGTACCTTCTCAAAGAGTATTTATGTATAAGTGAATGCAACGAATACAACTGGAATTCGAACCTCTTTCTCCGATTTCTCATTCTGAACCGATATCCACTGCACTACCCATGCACATAGTAATGATTATTACTACAATTCTATCTCAAATCTGTATAAATAAAAATGTACTTGTCCGTTTGTTACTATCCGCTAATCTAGAAAACGGCTGCACCAATTGTTTTGAAATTTTACTATAGCATAATAATCGAATACAAGCGTGTTTTTATATACCTCATATTAAAAAATATTACAATATTAAAAAATACATATTTTCCAAATCTATTACAGCCGATGAGAGCCGAATCAAAAAACTTTCATTTTCAATACAGACGCGTTTACAGACAACTTTGTTATTTCATAAAAAATATAGGAAAACTGCACATTTTAGTTAAAGGAAGCCTTTTATTATTATTGTTATTTCTATTTTGGCGGGCGTAAACAACAGAAATCCCTTCCCTTTTTTAAAAAAAAATTCTATTCACTTTTTTTTTTTCAACGAATTATTATCGATGTCGCATTTCGTAAGTTTAATAAATAATTTTTTTTTTTTTCATTTAACCAAACTGAGCCACAGCAACGTGTGGCCGGGTACAGCTAGTAATAAATAATTTAATTCTTTATTCACGCTCAGTCGAAATCACAGAATCCAGAATTCAACCATTAATTGTGGACTCCATAATCCAGCTAATGGCTGTATTATTGTTCCTCTTTAGTGCTGCGTACGGTTTTGAATTCAAAGTTATTTTTCTCTTACTTGCTTACCACGGCATTTTTTCAAGAAAACTTGTGCAAACTGTTACAATTTAATTTTATACAATTTTATTTTATTTCAAGCTCAACCACTATAGAATAATAAATATATACTTCACAATATCTTTCGACTCAAATATCTATTATAATATAAAATTTATCTTTTAATTAAGCCTGGCATCATATATTTTTCTATTGAATGTGACGTATCAGAGCAATAATTTAAAAAAAAAAAAACATCATATTTTTGTTACCGTTCATGTTTTTTATTTATTTTTATTAGTTTATTTTTATTTATTTATTTATTGTAAATAACGAACCAGATTTAAATAAATAAAAGAAACACGAACTATCCAGATACATTTCCCAATCTGTTTCACAAATCCTGAAAAAAAACTCAAATTATCAGGCTTTACAAACATCGACCACAGAGAGCGTGTACACTATCGCGCATGCGTCAAAAGGCATGTCTTTATATTACATTTATTCGTGATCTATTGCGTGGTTTTTCTACAGTTTTATATAATCCTGTTCTTTGTAAATTCCCGTTTGTTTATGACAACAGTAAAAAGAAAGATCGATTAAAAAGAAAGTTCGTCAAAAGAAAATCAACATCTGTTTCCACTTGAGTGAAAAATTATCAGTTTGGTTATTTAAAGTTCTCGTGTCACAGCATGCAGCAGAGATTAATGATTTTTACTGGGCCTTCTCACATGAACTAAATTATTTCTTCATTGCATGCAATGACTATTATTTATTTTCTATAACAGAAAATTAAGAACTTGATCTTGTAAGGCAATTCACATCAGTCGTAAATATTAGGTTCTGTCATGAGTAAGGACATCCACTAATTCCCGATACCTAAGAAGTGTTCTAACAGAAGACGGAAAGTGCGACACTGAGACCCGAAGGTGAATTGGCGTGGGGAAAGAAGCGTTGAGTAAAGTATTAAGAAACGGAACAATTTCACTAGAAAGAAAGAAAAGAGTGCTGGATTGCTATGTGATGTCGGTTCTTCAATATGGCAGTGAATGTTGGACAATATCATCAAAGATGAAGGAAAAACTTGAAGCAACAGAAATGTGGTTCTACAGAAGGATGCTGCGGATATCATGGATCGAGCATGTGAGCAATGACGAGGTTTTGGAAAGGATGGAGACGAAAAGGAAATTAATACTGAGCATCAAGAAGAGACAACTGAAGTTCCTGGGACATGCAATGAGGAAGGAGGGTTTGGAGAACCTGATACTAACAGGCCAGATAGAGGGAAAAAGAGACAGGAGAAAGTAGCGGATAATATATTTGAAGGACCTGATCAGGTGGATGACGGAATGAGGATTGCATTGCAACAGAATAACGCGTGCTAAGAGCCACCAGAGACAGAAAGATGTGGAGAGCCATGATCGCCTACGTCCTGAAAGGACATGGCACATAAAAGAAGAAAGTTTTTAAAATGATTTTTTTTTAATGAAAAAGCTTCCTTGGAACTTTCATTATAGCTTTAATTGAAAGCCGAAGGATTAAATTTGCTATTTTCTGCAAGCAAAATACTCTGGTGTATTTCAAACATGAATTATATTGATTAGTATCGATTAACTTTCTAAAATAGCTTATTAGTAACCTTTTTAGTTTATCGCAATGTAATTCTCTGTATTAAAAAATCTTCAAAAAATAATAATTGTAATAACGAATTAATCATCGTAAATTTTATAAAAAAATATTAGAAAATAATATTGTAATTATAGGGAGTTGGTTACTGTTTATTAATTCGACCTTGTGTCAGACATAACCGAACTCCCTATAGTAGGTACCTTCACTCATTTTCGATACCCCAATTTAAATTTAATTTTTAAAAATAAGATTTTTCTTGAAGCTTTAATTTTAGCTTTAGTTGAAAGCCAAGAGATTAAATTTACTAATTACAGTAAGCAAAATACCCTGGTGTATTTCAAACCGAAATTATAATTATCGGAATCAAATATTTTGTAGATTAAAAAGAAAGTTGTTAAAATTTCAAATTTTCCGTCATTTTTCACCGATTGTAAACAGAAGCCGTTTTAAAAGTTTTAAGAAACCTTACAAAAATAAAATTCACCTCGCTGACACATTATTTTATTCAAATTACCGAGTTTAAACTTACCTTATTTGGCTTGAAACAAGAATTAATTGCTTACTTCCTGAAATATTTTTAAAAAAGCGTTTCTTAATTACGGTATCCTTATCACATCTGTCAACACCTGTCAAGGAGGTGTAAATGACATGATTTATAGCAGCCGGCCAAAAAATGCCAAGTATGGAAGACAAATTTGGTATAAATCTTATTCATACAAATCGTTTTTTTTGTTTTTTTTTAAGTATGTTAAAAATAAAAATTCAACACGGTTTTCAGCAATTATCCAATATTTTATGGACTTTTTGTTAGTTTAGCTAAGTAGGTTTACGTTTGAAGATGTTTTATGAAAAATAAAAATTAAAATGATATAAAACTTTTTCTTAAAAAATTGTACAATTTAATAGCAGAATGAAAATAATGGCAGAGGTAACTCAATAATTTATTAAATGTTATGGCATTTATTAATTCTTTTTATATCTATTTTTCATATTCTTTTTAGGTACCTCCACAAATTGTGAATTTCACAATTTTTTTTTAACAAAATTAGAAAATTAGGAATTAAAATGTACTACTTCGTTAACTTAACTGGGTAAAGATACTTGACTCCTTACCTTCCCCTTCTCTCCTCGTAACGCTCGCCAGTAGTAAACTCTATGTTTCTTGTTTTGAATACAACAAAAATTGTGTATTTGTAAATATTTTATTTGGTGTGTTTTGTGAATTAAATATTGTAACATGTTCGAAATTTTGGTAAAAATCTTGTTTTCATTTTAGTTAGCAGGTAACAAAATTGTTACGAGAGTTTACAATGGAAAACCCCGTAATTTTTGTTTGTTTGTTTGTTTGTTTGTTTAAAAAAAAACACATTAATTTGGAAATTCTTGAAAAAGTCAAATAATTGTTGGATTTTAATGAAACTTTCAAGACTTATTCATAAATGAATGAAATTACTTTTGAATTTATTATTTTTTAAAAATCTTGGGAATTTCTCTTTTATATCTGTAATCCCATCTCCACGTAAATTCATGAAATTTTAAGAAATTAAATTTTGTTGGGAAAATTAGCTTTATTAGTTAAATGCAGGACTCATTGGACAATGTAAATCGTCTCATGTTTTTTAAAAGATTTATTTCCGAAAATCTGCTCCCAATAATGAAATAAAAATGCAATATAACTATGACATTATTTAATTTGATAAGCTTTTAATTGCTCGAATAAATAATATAAATTTTTAAGAATATTATAGTCTGAAGAAAATTATTTTTCGATTAATAATTAAATTTTACAAGAATTGTTTTCATTTTTCTAATTATAATAACTTATAAATTTTCAAAAATATTTTTTAAATACTTCAGACATTTAATTGGAAATTCTTGTAGAAATCAAATAATTGTCCGATTTTAATGAAATTTTCAAGACTTATTCACAAATGAATGAAATTATTTCTTTAATGTTTCTTAGAAAATATTGGTAAAAAATATTTTTTTAAATGTGTTACACGCGACTTATATAATTTCATGAAATTTCGCTCATAACCTATATTTATTTTCCTGTATGGTTGACTAAAACTGCCATTATTATGAAAAGGTTATATAATTTAAGAGTTTTGTCCCTTCCCTTAGACTTATGAAAATTGCATTAACTTTCAATTTTCTAATTTTATTAAAATAAAGTGTCAGAAACCTTTTGAATGAATTTTTTATAAATTTCTTAAAATTAAGAAAATGGCCGCATTTAAGAAAATTTTAAGAAATCAAAATTAAATGTGACATTCCATAATAAATTTAATCATTACACTTTTAATTAAATTTTAAATGAAATCTTCAAGAATGTTTTCCTTTTTAAACATTTCATTTTAAACTTAGGTGTTGAAATTTTATGCCGAAATATTGGAGGTACCTAGTTTGTACTAAGTGCGAAATTAAAAAAAAACCTTAATACACTTCCTTTTGAGAAGAAGAAGAAGAAGAAGAAGAAGAAGAAGAAGAAGAAGAAGAAGAAGAAGAAGAAGAAGAAATTGTTTTGGGACCAATGAAAACCTTGCCTTCACGAAAATTGGTCGGTGAGACAAAAAGAAAATAATAACCAGACAACAACCAGATAATAAAGAATATTTGTTTTTGCTGTAATCAATAGATAACGGATATGTATACACCTTGGTTCCTCCTCACTAGACTGTGATTGCCTGGTGTCAACCATAAATATAGACTAAGGCGAGGACGTCCAGAGATCCAGAGGTATCCCATGAGAGGTCTACGTCCATTGCTCTACTACGACTATTTACTACGCCTACGTCTCAGGATACTGCATACGACGAGTACCGTCTATTATGTCTACGTACTAGACTGTTCTATCCGGTTACATTTGCCTAAACCACTTAACTACCTCGATAGATAGATAGATAGATAGATAGATAGATAGATAGATAGATAGATAGATAGATAGATAGATAGATATGAACAGAATGAGATAGATAGATAGATAGATAGATAGATAGATAGATAGATAGATAGATAGATAGATAGAATAAAAGACTGAGATATAGATAGATAGATAGATAGATAGATAGATAGATAGATAGATAGATAATGAAAAGACTGAGATAGATAGATAGATAGATAGATAGATAGATAGATAGATAGATAGATAATGAAAAGACTGAGATAGATAGATAGATAGATAGATAGATAGATAGATAGATAGATAGATAAAAAGACTGAGATAGATAGATAGATAGATAGATAAAAAGACTAGATAGATAGATAGATAGATAGATAGATAGATAGATAGATAGATAATGAAAAGACTGAGATAGATAGATAGATAGATAGATAGATAGATAGATAGATAGATAGATAGATAGATAGATAGATAGATTCCCAAGCACTCCCTCGGGTCATTCCTCACTGCTAGATATATGTTTCACCTCTGCGCCTGACGCCTGTCAAGTCTCGCAGCTTTGCCCTCTCGGCAACTCCGACCACGCTGTAGTCTCCCTCAGTATTTCTTTCCAATCTCACTCCCCCCAGGAGCCCCCTACTTATAGAACCTCCTACCTCTACCAAAAAGCTGACTGGGATGCCTTTCGCGATTTCTTTTGCGACGTCCCTTGGGGAAAAGTGTTTGACCTATCAGTTGATGACTGTGCCTCTGAGGTCTCGTCATGGGTGAAAGCTGACATTGATGCCTTCATACCCACCAGGAATTATTGCTTAAAACCTCATTCCTCTCCGTGGTTCTCTCCGGCCTGCTCAGCCGCCATTGCCCACAGGAACCATTACTTCCGTCTATTCCGGAGACAGCCAACTGATCACAATAGGCGCCTGTTCACATCTGCTCGCAATGAGTGCAAGAGAACCCTAAATGACGCCAAACAGTTGTTTGTTGAGAGAATGCGATAGCACATAGCTGACCGCAAGTTCGGCTCCAAGGACTATTGGAGGATTTGTAAATGAGTGCTCAACAATAGGAAATCCTCAATACCTCCTTTAATCCATGGATTTGAGGTTCTCACGTCATCTGCAGACAAAGCTGAGTGCTTTGCCCACAGATTCTCATCCAACTCCACATTCGACTCGTCTGGAGTGCACCCACCCGACTTCCCTATTAGAACTGAGGCCAAACTGCACGACGTATATATTACCCCGACAGTAGTATCCAGAGTAATTTCAAAACTCGACCCCCATAAGGCGTGTGGAGACGATGGAATCTCGGTGATAGTCCTTAAGAGGTGTGCTCCTGAATTTTCCCCTGTCCTCTCTAAACTATTTAACTACTGCTTTTCTGCTTCCTGCTTTCCTGCATGCTGGAAATTCTCTTCAGTCGTTCCTGTCTTTAAGAATTGTGGTGAACCCTCGGACCCATCCAACTATCGCCCTATCAGTCTTCTACCGATATTCGGGAAAGTATTCGAGGCTATAATCAATGCTGAAATAGTTCATCATCTCACCGCCCACAAACTGTTCTCTGACAGGCAATATGGATTCCGCTTTGACAAGTCCACGGCCGACCTGCTAACAACCGTAACGGAGTACATGCTACAGGCCCTTGATGAGTCCGACGAGGCTCGCGCGGTTGCTCTGGACATCTCCAAGGCTTTCGACAGGGTTTGGCACTCTGGCCTCCTATACAAACTACGCGGTTATGGTATTACCGGTCGCCTGCTTGACCTAATCCAATCTTTCTTAAATGACCGCAAAATGAAGGTCGTTCTGAATGGGCGTGCCTCTTCGTCCTACAGCACGAATGCTGGTGTCCCACAGGGCTCTATCCTGGGCCCGACGCTCTTCCTTATTTTCATCAACGACCTCCCAGATGAGATCAAGTCCCAAGTAGGCATCTACGCAGATGACACTACAATATACTCCCGCTCCAGTAAGAAACCTGTCGTGGCGGACAGATATAATCTCGCTGCTGACCTTGAGCGGGATCTACACTCTGTGGTGAACTGGGGCAAGAAGTGGCTTGTCAACTTCAATTCATCTAAGACCAAGCTGTTGTCTGTCAACCATTACAGGCAACCTCTTCTGCCTCGCATAAGCTTGGACCAAGTGATTCTCCCTGAGAGTAATACACTACGCCTCCTCGGACTTACCCTGTCCTCAGACCTCAAATGGAACCACTATATTGAATCCATAGCAAAATCTACTGCTAAGAAGATGGGGTCACTATGTCGATCCAGGATGTTTTTTCCACCTGAATCCATCCTGCATATATACAAGTTAACCATCCGTCCGTGCATGGAGTACTGCTGCCATTTATGGTCAGGTGCCCCTGCCGTTCTCCTCAGTGTTCTTGACAAGCTCCAAAGGAGAGTCTGTAATGTGATAGGTACTGATCTGGCGACTCGACTGCAGCCACTTCCCCATCGTCGAAATGTGGCCTCCCTCTGTCTCTTCTATAAATACTTTCATGGCTTCTGCTCGGATGAGCTTAAGTCACTGATGCCTCCTCAACAGGTGTTTACCCGTGCAACCAGATTGGCAACTGGGTCCCACCCATTCACAGTCAGGTTAGCCAAATGCAGACGACAATTCTACTCCTGCAGCTTCCTCTCTCGCACTTCCCGCCTGTGGAACTCACTCCCGTATTCTTGCTTTCCTGACGGCTACAACCTCCAGAAATTTAAATGCAAAGTCAATACTCATCTACTAACCACTGGACTCTAGCTCTCTCCCCTCCCCTGTATAACCTTCCCTTTCTCTCCTCCTATGTATCTGTCATCGCACCTGCTTTCTCAGCTTTCTATTGTTCCTTTCTAACTAGTTTGTACTACTCACTCTTTTCTAATTAATCTTTTTACATTTATGTAGCCCCCTGCACATCAGTGGCGTTTCCGCCTTGCTCGGGGTGAAATGATTAAAAAAAAAAGATAGATAATGAAAAGACTGAGATAGATAGATAGATAGATAGATAGATAGATAGATAGATAGATAAGAAAAGATAGATAGATAGATAAGAAAATACTGATAGATAGATAGATAGATAGATAGATAGATAGATAGATAGATAGATAAGATAAAAGATAGATAGATAGATAAGAAAAGACTAGATAGATAGATAGATAGATAGATAGATAGATAGATAATGAAAAGACTGAGATAGATAGATAGATAGATAGATAGATAGATAGATAAGAGAAAAGACTAGATAGATAGATAGATAGATAGATAAAAGATAGATAGATAGATAGATAGATAGATAGATAATGAAAAGACTGAGATAGATAAAAGATAGATAGATAGATAGATAGATAGATAGATAGATAGATAGATAATGAAAAGACTGATAGAAAAGATAGATAGATAGATAGATAGATAGATAGATAGATAGATAGATAGATAGATAGATAGATTTCTATTGTTATGAAGAAATAAACTGATCCCTCACTAATTACTACTTAATAATAAAATACATCTCTTCCCCCTCTAGTCATGAGTCAAATAACAGGACAGATTAGGTTCTATAGCCTTGGTCGGCAACCAGTCTCCCGCAGAAAGCAATGGCAACCTACTGCGGAATAATATTCTGCCCAGTCAGTCATATCTCTTTCGAGACATGATCGCCCAAAGCGTGTATCACGTATGGCACTTAACTGACTGGCAGATCAAACCTCTATGGCTTATTTAATGCCGAAATTTAAATATTTTGTACATAATTCTATGCATGGTTTACATTGTTCGTAACGTTTACATTGTTCGTCTTTATTGCCATATTCATGACGTTTCGGTCGTTGTACGCTCCGGCCTTCTTCATGGGAACCCTTTATTTCGATTGCTGGAGTATATCATTTTTATTCCATTTGTTCAGCACTGTTGTAACCAGATATTGAACTCACAACTCTTTGGGTCAAGTCCTTGGATATAACCAACGCCTTTATCCACTGGCGCAAACAGTTGTGAGTTTAATACCTGGCTACAACATTGGTGAAGAAATAACTTAGAGAGCTGAGTCAAAGGGAGATAACTACATGGCATACGAAGTAGTATTTCACGTGGAATGAGGACGTACACCTCAGTGTTCGAAATGCCGAGCAATTAAAGAAGGCCGGTGTGTACAACGGCCGAAACGTCGTGAATATGGCAATAAAGACGAGGACAACAGTCCGAACAATGTAAATAACGTAAATACTACCTCATCTCAGAAATATACACAAACAGAATGATCTATTATTAAACGTCGTACAAATAGCAACAAAGATGTGGACAATAGCCCGGATAATGTAAATACTGTAAATACTACCTCATCTCAGAAATATAGACAAGTAGAATGATCTATTATTAAACGTTGTACAAATGGCAACAAAGATGAGGACAATAGTCCGAATAATGTAAATACTGTAAATACAACCTTATCTCAGAAATATAGACAAAGTAATTTTATGCTTTCCTCTATATATTTTGCACATAATTTTATGCTTTCAGCGTAAAGGTCTGTATTTTTTAGATTTATAGATTATAGATCATAAAATATATTCTTGGCGTCAAATAAGATTAGTTTTTCTCTTCCCTTCCTTGATATCAATTTCAGGTGTTAACATCTGCTTCTCTTCCAATACTACTTTTGATTCACCTGGAGTAGCTTTGTCTGACTTTCCACTTAGAACTGATTTTGTGCTTAGTGATATACTCAGATCTCCTTTTTTTCCGCTATCATCTCTAAACTCGATCTTCACAAACCATGTGAACTTGACGGTTTTCCTTCAGTAGTTATGACGAAATGTCCTCCTGAACAGCATCCTTTACTCTTTACAATACCGGGATGCTTTCTTCTTTCCTGCTTGTTTAAAATCGCCATTTGTAATTCCAGTTTATAAAGAACTTAAGTGAACTGTCTTATCCTACTGACTATCGGTTTATTAGATTTCTTCCTTTTTTTTTTTTTTTTTTATTTTAAGCTAGCAATGTATTAAGGTTGTGGTGCAGCGGATATCGACTCAGAACGAAAAATCTTGGTGCCGAGTTCGAATTCCAGTTGAATTCCTTGCATTCACTTATGCACAAATACCATTGGGAAAGGTATTAATCCGTCTCTTCTCTCCAGTTATGGGTTAAATAAGAGGACAGATTGGATTCTATAGCCTTGGCTGGCAACCAGTCTACCGCAGAAAGCCGACTGCGGGATAATATTCTGCCCAGTCAGTCATGTCTCTTTCGAGACATGATCGCCTAAGCGTGCATCACGTATGGCACTTAACTGATTAGACGCTGTGATCAACTCTGAATTGGTTAAATACCTCACCTTGAAAAGTCATCTTTCAGATAGGCAATATGACTTTCGCTTTTCAAAGTGAACTGCTTATGTATTAATAATTATGGTTGAAAGGTTCCATCTCGCCTTAGATAAGAATGCTAAGGCTTTGATTTGGACATTTCGAAAGCATTTGACAGTTTTTTGGTATACCGGTCTTCACATGTTTAAAGGTTATGGTATTACTGGACGAATTTTTGAACTGATTCAGTCTATCTTATCAAATTGCAAAATGAAAGTTGTCCTCAATGGCGACTTTTCTAGATCGTTTTGCATTAATGCAGGTATTCTCCAGAGTTCTTTCCTTGGACCTACATTGCTCCAATTTTTTATCAATGATCTTCTCGATGGCTTTAGTTCCAAACAAATTTCGTCGTGGTGCAATGGATATCGGCTCAGAACGAGAAATCGGGGAGCCGAGTTCGAATTCCAGTGGAATTCATTGCATTCATCGTACGCGCAAATACCCTTGGGAAAGGTATTAATCCACCTTTTCCCTCCAGTCATGGGTTAAATGAGAGACCAGATTGGGTTCTATAGCCTTGGTCGGCAACCAATCTACCGTACAAAGCAATGGCAACCTACTGCGGGATAATATTCTGCCCAGTCAGCCATGTCTCTTTCGAGACATGATCGCCCAAAGCGTGTATCACGTATGGCACTTAACTGACTGGCAGATCAAACCTCTATGGCTTATTTAATGCCGAAATTTAAATATTTTGTACATAATTCTATGCATGGTTTACATTGTTCGTAACGTTCTCCTCGTCTTTATTGCCATATTCATGACGTTTCGGTCGTTGTACGCTCCGGCCTTCTTCATGGGAACCCTTTATTTCGATTGCTGGAGTATATCATTTTTATTCCATTTGTTCAGCACTGTTGTAACCAGATATTGAACTCACAACTCTTTGGGTCAAGTCCTTGGATATAATCAACGCCTTTATCCACTGGCCCAAACAGTTGTGAGTTTAATACCTGGCTACAGCATTGGTGAAGATATAACTTAGAGAGTTGAGTTAAAGGGAGATAACTACATGGCATACGGAAGTGGTATTGCACGTGAAATGAGAACGATATACCTCAGTATTCGAAATGGCAAGCACTTAAAGAAGGCCAGAGTGTACAACGGCCGAAACGTCGTGAATATGGCAATAAAGACGAGGACAATAGTCCGAATAATGTAAATAATGTAAATGCTGTAAATACTACCTCATCTCAGAAATATAGACCAATAGAATGATTTATTATTAAACGTCGTACAAATGGCAACAAAGATGAGGACAATAGTCCGAATAATGTAAATACTGTAAATACTACCTCATCTCAGAAATATAGACAAATAGAATGATCTATTATTAAACGTCGTACAAATGGCAACAAAGATGAGGACAATAGTCCAAATACTGTAAATACTACCTCATCTCAGAAATATAGACAAATAGAATGATCTATTATTAAACGTCGTACAAATGGCAACAAAGATGAGGACAATAGTCCGAATAATGTAAATACTGTAAATACTACCACATTTCAGAAATACAGACAAATAGAATGATCTATTATTAAACATAGTACAAATGGCAACAAAGACGAGGACAATAGTCCGAATAATGTAAATACTGTAAATAATATAAATACTAACTCATCTCAGAAATATAGACAAAGTAATTTTATGCTTTCCTCTATATATTTTGCACATAATTTTATGCTTTCAGGGTAAAGGTTTGTTTTTTTTAGATTTACAGATTATAGACCATATAATATATTGTTTGCGTCAAGTAAGATTAATTTTTCTCTTCCCTTCCTTGGAATCAATTCAAGGTGTTAACATCTGCTGTGTTAACATCTGCTTCTCTTCCAATACTACTTTTGATTCACCTGGAGTAGCTTTGTCTGACTTTCCACTTAGAACTGATTTTGTGCTTAGTGATATACTCAGATCTCCTTTTTTTCCGCTATCATCTCTAAACTCGATGTTCAAAAAATATGTGAACCTGATGGCTTTCCTTCAGTAGTCATTACGCAAATACCCTTGGGAAAGGTATTAATCTGTCTCTTCCCTCCAGTTTTGCGTTAAATAACAGGACAGATTGGGTTCTATGGCCTTGGTCGGCAACCAGTCTACCGCGGAAAACAATGGCAACCTACTGCAGGATAATCTTCTGCCCAGTCAGTCATGTCTTTTTGAAGACATGATCGCCCAAGCGTGTTTCACGTATGGCACTTAACTGACTAACTAGATTAGCAACAAGGTCGCATCTTTTTACAAGTTGACTTGATCTGACTTTCAGTTTTTTGCTGATACTTTCTTTTCTCGTCTGTGGGATTCTCTTTCGGATTTTTTTTCGTTCCAACCAACTTTGATATTCAGAAACATATATGCAATATCAATCGTTACTACTGTCGTCTTGATTCCCCTTCATTTATTGTTTTCTATACAGTGGAACATCTACTTACGAAATTTATTCGTTCTGGAAGTCGTTTCGTAACGTGAAAATTTCGTAAGTAGAGACGCTTTTAACCCTATAAATGCCCTAATCGGTTGCAAGCCTCCACCTCGAACCCCTCAAAATCTCGTGAAGCAACAACATCGGGCCACAACTTTCTCCAAGCCGCATTAAGGGTACGTCTGGTCACCTCCTGCCAAGCCATGTCGATTATCTTGAGGCAAACAACAATATCGAAATGCTGCTTCCAAAACTCACGAAGGGTAAGCTGGGTAGTTTCAGTGATGTCGAAACATCTTTTGAACAGGTGTTTCGTGGAGAGTTTCTTGAAGTTCGAAATGACTTGTTGGTCCATGGGCTGGAGGATAGAGGTGGTGTTAGGTGGGAGGTACAGCACCTTAACTCTTCCAGGATATCATCTTCGAGGTCGGGCGGGTGGGCAGGGGCATTATCGAGAATGATGAGGCACTTGAGGAGGCAATGAGGTCGATCCTGGGAACTGCGAATAGCAGCTTGTATTTTGAAATTTTCGCCTTTCGTATCCTGAAATTTCTTTCGTAACAAGAGGTAATATATTTCCGAAAAGGCGTTTAATAACCTGAAAAATTGTGTATGTATAGTCTTTCGTAAGTAGAGGTTCCACTGTATTTAAGATTTTTTTCTTATTTTGCCAATCAATAACTCTGCGTGTCTTAGTAGCTTTATTTTTTGCTCGGAACAAAATGATTAAAAAATTAGATAAACATTTTCACATGATTTGTTTAAGGTTTTGTTCAGTTTGATTTTTTTTTTAATGAATATCGCTAACTAAGAAATTTCCTATATTATATTTTGTCATGGTCTCGATTTTGGGAATTTTCTTACGTGCCACGGAACAAACATTTAATTTCTCTTCAAAAGATGACACTATCCTTTAGAGGGGATAAGTCCAGCTCCAAGCCGGGGAATGGACGAAGGCGGAAAACTGATGCTTCTTAACCAGGTACTTTGCGTAGGTGGAGCTCGACAGCACAGAAACGCAGTACATGTAGAGAAAGGAAAACCCTGATTTTAAACCTCTGCTTCTTCTTATTATTATTCTATGTGCCTTGTCTTTTCAGGACGTAGGTGATCATGGCCTTCCACATCTTCTATCCCTGATGGCTCTTAGCACGCTTTCTCCTGTAACGTCTCGCAGCCTCCGTTCTGCCATCCGCCTGCTCAGGCCCTTCAAATATGTTATCTGCTGCTTTCCTCTGTCTCTTTTTCCCTCTATCTGGCCTGTTAGTATCAGGTTCAAATGGCTTTCCACAATAAAACCTCCACTAGTTGATACTATAGAGAACGCAGAAGGGACATCCGAATCCCAGTGGTCAGTGAACTTGCTACCTCAAGGCATGAAAGTGCCACTAAAATTTAACACAGGACGAGACGTTAACATCTTACCGCTGAATCGAAACTTATTTATAAATGGAACTTTGTCTGTGTGTGTGTGTGTGTGTGTGTGTGTGTGTGTGTGTGTGTGTGTGTGTGTGTCCGTTACCTATAGACTCCGAAACGGCTGAACCAATTTCTTGAAAATTTATACAGTTGTACTATAAGCGTCTGCGAGTGTTCTTAGCTAGGTTTTGTGTCGAGGTACCCCCGACAAATATCGAAAGTCGATAATCGAAAAAATCGGGTTATAGAAGAAGTGGTCCGATTTTAATCAAATTTGATGCACTCATAAACAAAGACATAAGAAACGATATTCAGAAATTTCAAGGTTGCAGTTCTTACAATAGTGCAGAAAATTTGATATCGATACCAGGAAATCAAAATTTGACTTGCATCTATTCATTTTTCTTCCAGTCTACGGTTTTGCTTGAACTGGAAACAACTATTGCTTTTTAGTCTTTCGTGCCAACGTCCAAAGATTCTGAGTTAGATGGCCCTGGATTAGTTTTAAAGCTTTCATTACACCCGAGCAACGCCGGACTATACTGCTAGTATATATATATATATATATATATATATATATATATATATATATATATATATATATAAGGTGCGATTGGTAAATTGTCGCAATTATTTTATTATTTCAAATATTCTTTAGGCTGAGTCTGAGCTCCAGGACCATGAATTAGTTTTAAAGCTTTCATTACACCCGAGCAACGCCGGGCTATACTGCTAGTTATTTAAATAAAACGAAAACCAAGCCCAAATTATGCCCAGCAGAAATAAGACTAACGTCGTATGTATGAGACATAGTCCCAGTCGCCGCTAAAGTGGACACAATGATAAAAACAAAAAGTACGTCAGAATTCCTTTTATAACACCAAAAATCACTGCCTCCTGTGGGATGAAGTTGAACGGATAGATAGAGAACACCACTGGAAATTACTTAAGGAATCAGCGCATACACTGGACTACAAAAATCTCGTAAGCCAGCCAAGCATGGAAATGAATACAATATGGAAGCCAGTAATACGGAATGCTAAAGAAAACTAATTACGCACATCAATATTGTAATATGAGTGCTGGTAAAAAACGATTAATGACTGTTAATTAAGTTTATAAGTCTAAAACCATCATACACTGATGTTCTCAAGGTCACATGACCCAGTGGATAAAAGCATTGGATGGATTCGGTGATTTGACCCAAAGAGTTGTGAGTTCAATTCCTGACTTTCATATTAGGAAATCACTTACGACCGACTAAATCTAATGAAAAGAGTCAATACCATGAAAAAAAAACCCAAAGAACTGAAGGCAAAGAAATAAATTATATCGTCAAGAATTGTGACAAGAGATACACCACCGAAACCGCCACTTGAGACAGGAAGTACACACGAAACCATGGTAGAAAAGAGCAGCAGGTCTGTGCCATCACAACCATAAGGACTATTTCATTGTAGTGGATGCATACTCAAATTACCCGGACGTATGCTCAAATGACCCGTCGCAGAACACAGCTTTGGTGGATTCGGCGTTCCACAAGAAGTATTCACGGACAATGGCCGATGCTTCACGTCAGCAGAATACTATAGGATACAAATCCTATACAATCCATCAACCAACAAAATAAATTACACACCCACAAAATCAGATTCAAACGACTACAACATTTGGGAAAAAACCCAAAGTAAAATTGCACACCCGAAAAAAGAGATTCAAACAACTTTGGAAAAACCCAACTAAGAAAAATTCACAACTCAGTGCCAAAATTAAATTCTGAATTCTGATTGGATTAAAATCAGCAAATTCAAATATGACGTATTTTTACACTTAGCTGTAAAAAGCTTCGCTGGAGCCGGCATCATAAAAAAATTAACTATTTAAACAACGATGCTAACCATCCAAAGTCACTCAGATGGAAGCAGTAGGCTTACGACCACGTGGCAATGTAACGAAAGAAAATTCAAGAAGTCGACCCAGGCGCAGGGCACGTCACAGTTTCGTTCAATCTCTTTTGCCAATTTTCTTTTCTTCTTTTTTCACTCCACGACAACCCGGACGTAGGTCGCGCCACAATTTCATTCGACCTCTTCTTCCAGCGTCCTTTTCTTCATTTTCACACGCCGCTAAAGAGAACAACACAACGACAAAATGGACGCGTTAAGTACGACTTCTTTATTTGTTTTGCCTTCTATTTCTCTCAACCTAAAAAGAGGAAGGAACAAAGATTTTACATTCTGCTACTACACAACCATGAACTCTAAACTTCTGCGGACATTTTAAATACCCACGTTCCTCTATGAACAATTTTAACTATAAAACTGCATGCATTTTCTCAATGAACATTTCTCTTTCCGCAAGTATATTATAGTGTTCAGTTAACAAAATTTCACTTATATTTTCCTTCTTACACTTTTGTCATTCTGTAAATAAATATTTACTTTAATGCACACACGAAATATTTTATCCTTTCACATTTCAACCTTCAACCTTCTGATATTTAAATTGTGGGGACTGTAGCTGCCGCCAGGCACTATTTGCTACCAAACCCAATGTAAAAAATCAGCAGGTTCGTTTTCTCGCCGAAGTGAGCCCTGTATTCTTGACCGGCGGCCTTGTCACCCCTTGGGACAATGTGGCCAGAAAATATAGTTCCTTATATTTTAAGATAACGTAAAACAATAATAAAGTCTAAATGAGAAGTATGAGACAAAACAGTAAAGTTAAAATAAGTAAATAAAAATATAACAAATAAGCTGTCTTGCAGCAACCTTTTCTAAAATATAGGATTTTTGGTCTCTGCGTAAGAAATAGAAACCCCCTTAACAGTCTTTTGGATTGAGACCTTCTAAAAGGGCAGACGTAAAATTGTTATCTCCAGTTGCAGCACATTCGTTCGGTACTGTTTACAACCTCTGCCTATCCTCCTTCTACAACCTCTGCCTATCCTTCTCCTGCTTTCCTGCCTGTTGGAAGTCTTCTACTGTGGTTCCAATATTTAAGAACACTGGTGAACCCTCGGACCCCGCAAATTACCGCCCTATCAGCCTTCTTCCGATCTTTGGCAAAGTGTTCGAAGCCATTATCAATGCCGAGGTCGTTCAACATCTCACAGCCCACAGGCTACTCTCGGACAAGCAATATGGCTTCCGCTTCACAAGATCTACTGCTGATATGCTAACGACCATCACCGAGTATATATACCAGGCTCTCGACAAGAATGGTGAAGCCCGAACCGTCGCCTTGGACATCTCTAAAGCGTTCGACAGAGTATGGCATGCCGGCCTTCTACGGAAACTGCGAAGCTACGGCATAACTGGACTTTTGTTGGACCTAATCCAGTCATTCCTCTCTAACCGCACTCTGAAAACGGACATGCCTCTCATAACTATCCTACAAACGCGGGTGTCCCCCAAGGCTCTATCTTAGGTCCTACGCTCTTTCTAATCTACATCAATGATCTCCCCGATGCCATAACATCCCAAGTAGGTATGTACACCGATGACACCACAGTTTACTCTCGCCTCGATCAAAAATCTGGTGTTGGTGACAAGGCGAACTTCGCTGCCGAGCTTGAAAAGGACCTCCAATCCGTGGTGGATTGGAGTAAGAAATGGCTCTTAAAATTCAATTCTTCCAAAACGAAGCTGCTGTCAATTAGCCACCACAGAGAACCGCACCTACCCCCCTCCCATTAGCATGGAACAGGCTTGCCTCCCAGAGAGTAAAACACTACGCCTGCTTGGCCTGACACTCTCAGCGGACCTCAAGTGGAATGACTACGTCGAATCCATTGCTAAATCCGCTGCTATGAAAGTCGGCTCTCTGTGCAGGGCCCAGAAATTCTTTTCGCCTGAATCTATCCTGCACATATATAAATCTACCGTCCGCCCGTGTATTGAATACTGCTGCCACATCTGGTCGTGTGCCCCTGCTATTCTCCTCGGTCTTCTTGACAAAATACAGCGGAGAATCTGTAATGTGATCGATACCGACTTAGCTGACCGCCTGCAGTCACTCTCCCACCGGCGTGACGTGGCTTCCCTGTGCCTCTTCTATAAATACTTTCACGGCTTCTGCTCGGATGAACTTAAATCACTGGTGCCCCCTAGATGTGAATTTGCACGAGATAATAGATTGGCAACTAGGTCCCACTCCTTTACAGTGAAACCGATGAAATGTAACCGCAATTTCTACTCCAACAGCTTCTTTTCTCGCACTTCCCGCCTGTGGAATTCCCTTCCGCATGCTTGCTTCCCCGACGGCTATAACCTCATTGAGTTTAAATGTAAGGTCAATAGACACCTCCTAACACACTAACTCGCACCCATTCCCTCCAACGCTCTCCCTACGTACCTCATAACTCGTCTATCACCCTCCCTCTGACATTTCCTATATCCACTCGCTCTATGTAACCCCCTGTGCTATAGTGGCAGTGGACTGCCTTGCTTGGGGTGATATGATTAAAAAAAAAAGGGGGGTGTAACTCAATTGCCATAGACCACACGAGGTGCCAACGAGGTAATTAACATTTTTTTCTATTCAATGTTCAGCAAACCCTAGACAAATTTTATAGTTAATGGAATTTAATTCTTCTAAAGTTTTTATTGCTTTTAAACCCTTCCTTAATTTGTAAAAATGTATTGCTTTGGCGATTCAAATGATTCTTACTGATTTAAACCCTTGTTATAAGTTCCCTTGTTTTGTTACAATTGTTTATGTAAATTTCATTGTTTATTTTCTTATTTTTTCGAATTTTGTAATTATCTATCCTTGTCTACATTCTTCCTCCATGTGCTCTTGTTATTTGTTTGTTTTAATTGCACTTTTCACAGCTGCACAAGTACTGTAAAGGAAACTAAACCTTTTACAATAAATACCCGCAGTTTGTCAGTTCTCTCACGCATGTTTCATGTGGCAATGGCAATTACAGGGACTTCGGACGTGTGTGGCACAACTTACCAAGCATCACCGAGGCCCCTACAATACTAACAGTTTGCAACAAACTGGAACGTCAGTATCGCAACACGTTAACCACATGCGAATTGCCTTGCTGAAAAATAAACGACGAAAAACCTTCTACAATTTGCTGAAAAAAAGGCATAGCATGAAGAAAAAAAGCCCCAAACTTACTAAAACAATTTTTTTCTGTCAAAATATTTGTTATTACTAAGAGGAAAAATCAAATTAATTTTTTTTTTTCAACTTTTAATCCTTTTCTAATACGTTCGAAATTTTGGTAAAAAGATCTTTCTTTTTTTTTTCATCAGCGGGTAACCAGATTGTTACTAGAGATTACCATGGATCCTGTAATAGTACGTAATCCATTTTTTTTTCGGTAAAAAAAAAAATTAATTTGAAAATTCTTGCAAAGATGAAATAATTGTCTGATTTTAATGAAACTTTCAGGACTTATATAAAAATGAATGAAATTATTTCTGAAATACTTATTTTTAAAAACTTTTGAAAAAAAAAATTGTTTTTACAACTATTAAACCTGTCTCTATTAAATTCATGAAATTTTAACAAAATTTGTTTTATTAGCTAAAAGCAGGACTCCTTGTGGAATGTAAATCATCTTTTTTTTTTCTTTAAACGGTTGGCAGTATTTCCTAAAATCTGCTCCGAATAGTAAAATAAAAAGTACAATAAAAAATATGACATTATTTAATTAAACTTTAATTGTTTTTTAATATATATATGTGTGTGTGTGTGTGTGTGTGTGTGTGTGTGTGTGTGTGTGTGTGTGTGTGTGCGTGTGTGTGTGTGTGTGTGTGTGCGTGTGTGTGTGTGTGTGTGTGCGTGCGTGCGTGGTGTGTGTGTGTGTGTGTGTGTGTGTGTGTGTGTGTGTGTGTGTGTGTGTGTGTGTGTGTGTGTGTGTGTGTGTCGGACATTATAGTCTGAAGAAAAAATGTTTTCGATGAATAATGAATTCTTGCAAGAAGTGTTTTCATTTTTTTCTTTTTTTAATTTAATTAATTTATAAAATTTCAAAAATATTTTTAACGCCTTGTCGCGGTTAGGTTGATAAAGTCTAAAGTGAAGACTATATTTACTAATCGAAAATTGAAAAGTTTTATACAAATTTTCGAACCAAAAACTTCTAAAATAATTGTTTTTTGTTTTGTTTTTTTGTTTGTTTTTTGTTTTTTTGTTGTTGTTTTTTGTTTTTTTTTTTTGTCTGCCCAGGCAGTCATGTTTAGAAAGGGACATGATCGTCCAAAGCGTGTATCACGTATAACTAACTGAATCTTCTTAAATCTATAAAAACCTATCATCAGGAAACTAGAGACCAATTTAGTGAATATGAAGTCAAAGTTAGGATTAGATGTTCAAATACAGATTCCAGTGATGGGAAAAAAATGGGAACGAAAATGAAGTGAGCACCTTAATAGATATGATGGTGTTGTGGAGTAGTTTTCGCACTGAAAGTTATAATTGTGCTATGTTCGTTGCTAATCGACTTAACGCACCCAAAATGTTAGGAACTTGGTAATCTTCCACTGAAAGCTGGCTCCTTAGTATTCGGCTAACTGCCGACTAATATCAACTGCCTAGTAGTTTTACTGACCTCCAATAGAACTTTAAAGAACTCTCCAGAACTCCTATGAACTTCCAAAGAACTTCTCGAGTTAACTTACTGTTAACTCTTATTAATATAGAAGGGAGACTATCAACCTGTTGTCAACCATAAGAAATGAATTAACAGAAAAAGTAATTCTCAGTAAATTCGAAAAGTTCAAGATAGAAACTTTCCTCTCTATTCTTGAAACTCTAATCTTTGAACTGATAATACGCACAGAGGCTTTTTCACAGATTGGAAATTTGTTTTATTTCTTCAGTGAATTGAAAACCTTTGCTTCTGATGCACCAAAGAAGAAATGTGAAGATCTGACCAATATGTATCACAACGATCTAAATTATGATGACCTTTTAAATAAAACTGGACATCTCAAGTACCAAATGGGTATTGATGAAAATTGTAAGGCTCTCTCTGCACCGTGAAGAAAAAAATAATTTCGAACAACTTGAAATCTATCTTCCCGAATGTAGAAGTTGCACTCAGAGTGTTCATATGCATGATGATGATGAACAAGTGTACAGGAGAATGTTTGTCATGCAATGGATTGAACTCTTCCTACAACTACATATACTTCCCCTCACAAGAGGAGAGCTTAGAGAGAGAGTGAGAGATCCGCAGGAGATCACCATAAGAAGATCAGCGGAGAGCGATAGGCAGAGATAACCAAGACTGCTACCGTACAACTATTGCGAGTCCTAATTCTAGTATTACTTCCTAACCCGTATTTATTGTTCTACTAACAGAGTTCCGAGTATTTGTATTTTGCTGTGTTTAATATATATATATATATATATATATAGTGTATCGAGGCAGCAAGTAATTTTAAATCAACTTTAAAACCAGAAATACCATATTACATTGCATTTGACTACATGGTTTTGTTGTCATTTCGCGCTATCCCGCGGTGTGACGTCATAAAACCGCATCGCAAATTTAAGAACTGCGTTTATTATTTTTGGTAACTATTGCCGTTGCCAAGCGGAGTTTTATGTCAACACAAAATAAAATCGTCGGTGATGGTGAATGTTATAATATTTCAGTCTAAACAACTTCTCTGAAGATGGCTCATGTGCGCCGAAAGCTTAGAAGAAAATCAATAAATAATTATCCAAATGTTGGAGAATTTTTGTCTTTATTTTCAACTGAAATTAAAGCAAAAATACGACGTTTAGAACGGTTCATGATTAAACATAATAGACATTCATTTTCGCTTATATTTAACAGTATATATATATATATATATATATATATATATATATATCATTATTTTCTATTTTGGTTGTTGTTGTATTATTTCTTGCTGGACGCTTAACCGACAATGTTCTTTTGCAAGACTGAAACTTATAAAAAAAAAATCTACTTAGTAGTACAGTGAGGCAGAATCAGTTAAGGAACTTTCCCTCGTGTGCATGGGGAAATGACATCTTATTCCTGAAAACCATTGACTTCTAGTCAATAATAAAACAATTCTCTGAAAAGAAATGCCACCAATACTTGTTATAATAATAAGTTCGTACTAATTTCATACTATGCCACGTCATTTGTGTGGCTTATTGAGTATTATTGTTTTTCGTGTTGATTAGTTGCTGCTGTACAGCGTGTTTTAAATGTTTTAACACCAGTTTTGTTATCTAAACTTATTTATAAATGGAACTTTGTGTGTGTGTGTGTGTGTGTGTGTGTGTGTGTGTGTGTGTGTGTGTGTGTGTGTATGTGTGTGTGTGTCCGTTACCTATAGACTCCGAAACGGCTGAACCGATTCTCTTGAAAATTTACACAGTTGTACTATAAGCGTCCACGGGTGTTCTTGACTAGGTTTTGTGTCGAGGTACCCCCGATAAATATCGAAAATCGATAATCGAAAAAATCGGGTTATAGTAGGAGTGGTCCGATTTTAATTAAAGTTGATACACTTAAGAAACGATATTCAGAAGTTTCAAAGTTGCAGTTCTTACAATAGTGCAGAAAGTCGATAATATATGTATAAAAACGGCAAGTGTGTGTGTGTGTGTGTGTGTGTGTGTGTGTGTGTGTGTGTGTGTGTGTGTGTGTGTGTGTGTGTCTGTTTATCTGTCTGTATGTCCTTTATACAAATCTACAATTTTTATCCAAATCTCACCAAACTTCACACAAATATTCTTTAGGCTGAGTCTGAGCTCCATGGATTAGTTTTAAAGCTTTCATTTCACCCGAGCAACGCCGGGTTATACTGCTAGTAGTGCCAATAAAATAAAAACATGTTTAATATTATTGACCATTTTCTTTTTATTCCTGGATTAGTAATCGTTGGGGGTCCATCACACTGGTTTGCCCAGGGATCCTCTAGGTACCTCCATTAAATCGCTGAATAAACGGAGAAGAAAAAGATCCTAAACTTAATAGAAACGAACATTTCGATCAAAATGTTTATGTCATTATTAAGAGGAAAGATCAAAGTACTTCTACTTATTTTTTAAAATTCTTAATCTTTTCTAACACGATCGAAATTTTGGTAAAAATCTTGTTTTTATTTTCGTTAGCGGGCAGACAAATCGTTGCAAGAGTTTACAATGAATAATGTAATATTACGTAACTCATTTTTTATTTTTTCTGGTGACAAACACATTAATTTGGAAATTCTTGCAAAAATCAAATAATTGTTGGATTTTAATGAAACTTTCAGAACTTATTAGCAAATGAATTAAATTATTTTTGAAATCATTTTTAAAAAACTTGATAAAATATTTTTTACATGTTACGCCCACATACACACATGCGCACACGTAAATTCATGAAATTTCAAGAAATTAAATCTTGTAGTTAACATTGGTTTTATTAGTTAAACGCAGGACTCATTGACGAATGTAAATCATCTATTTTTTTTTTTTTTGGCCCCTCTGTCCGAAAATCTGCTCCTAATAGTAAAATAAAAAATGCAATAAAATTATGACATTATTTAATTAGATAAGCTTTTAATTGCTTTAATAAATAATATAAACTAAGGACATTATAGCCTGAAGAATTTTTTTTTCGATTAATAAAATTTTAAACGAATTGTTTTCCTTTTTTTATTTAAATAATTTATAAAGTTTCAGAAATATTTTTAACTATTTCAAAGACTTGTAGACGTTAGGTTGTTAAGTTATTAAGTGAAGACTATATTTACTAATCAAAAATTGAAAAGTTTAATACAAATCATCGAGCTATCGTATTTTTAAAATAATTTTTCATTTTTGTTGTGTATTTGAAGTTTGTTTTTTCTTTGTATGGTAATTTTTTATGTTTACAATAAAAGGCCATGTATTTCACGGTTTTTTTCCACCTTACAAGAAAAAACATTTGTCGAGCTGTCATCACATGTCATATACAGGATAATGGTTAGGAAGATCAACACTGTGTTCAAGAAATAGTTTTATTGTAAATTGCATGCTATAAATAATTAATACCTGTGTAAATCAGATTAATTTAACATCAAATTTGCTAATTTTCTAAAAATAATGAGTCACAGATGTATATTTTCTTTTTGCAAAATGTTTAAGTCCGAGAATTTTCTTTTGTTTACAAATGTGTCGATTGCTAAAAAATGATCGAAAAATTAAAAAAATCTTTTTAAAATCTCAAATTTTTAGATTCCAATGAATGTAATTTCTGTTTAAAATACATCAGAGTATTTTGCGTTGTGGAAATAGTAAATTTAAACATTTAGCTTTCAATTAAAATTAAAATAAAAGTTTAAAGAAATTTTTTTTTATTTTTAAAAATTCAATTTAAAATTTAAAAGGGAATTATCGAAAATGAGTGGTGGGACCTACAATAAGTTTAATACGGCCCTAAAGGAAAGAATCGTTTGCATCAACTTTTTTAATTATTTTTTTTTAACTATCATGAAACACTATACAAAAATACAATAATTTTTCAGTGATTTACATACCAATTGTATCAGTAATACAAATATTATTATAGATAACATAGAAAACAATTACGTTCTTTATCACTGCCATGGAAAACTGTTTAATAAAAGAGAAAGACTTTTTAAGCAAAGTCGTTATTCCAAGGGAAACAACTCCTATTTATTTCTGAAAGTTCTAAGGGAAATAATCATGTTACAGGCATGGCGTCAAGGTTTTCTATCTGATCGCGAAAGTGATCTATCAAGTTATTTATTTCAATGATTCTGTGTCGGTTTCGCTGCACTTCTTCCTCATCATGGATGTTTTTGATGAGTCCCTTCAACCACTGACGAATACGACTGACAATTTGGTCTTCCCGATTATCGATCTTCTGCAAATGGACCTCATGCGACGATGTCACCGCACTTAAAACCGTGTCTTTGTCGACCAATAACTGTGAAAGGAATAAATCACAAAAACATAATACATTTTATGGCCAACAAAACAAATTTGTTTAAAAGCTAATTATGTTGATTATTCGATTGAATACCGATAATCAATATCCATCAATATCGAAATTTTATATCTTGTTGTAGTGGACGAAGCGTCCGTTACTAATTTAAGTTTACGAGTCGACTCGACGTAACATGGGGTCATGAAATAAAACAGGCAATAAGAAAGACGAGTAGGCGAAAGTAACCAGAAAAACAATATATTAACAAAGGTTACATAAGGTTGACAGCATGCATAAAATTAAGAAAAGAGAAGTTCTTTCCCTGGTGAGAAATAAAAAATTGCGCCCCTAATTGCTACCTGCAATTAGTGCGCGTGTGTTTTTGTGAGTTAGGGAAACATGTCTGCTCTTGTCCGGGACAAAATCCTAACTAGCGTACCACGTGACGTTCCCCGCTTTTATTGGCATCGTTTACGCGAGAACTAAGTTATCACGTGAACGCTGAGTGACCATGTGTGTGTGTGTGTGTGTGTGTGTGTGTGTGTGTGTCAATGTATCAAGCCCCACATTGTGAGCTTTAAAGTAAAAAAACATTGTATATTATTCTGCTTTCACAATTGAATATATGGTAGATGATTTTCAGTTTTTGTTGCTCATGTTTGTGAACATAAATTTCTCGGGGCTGTGATATGTGTGTTTTTTTTTTCTTTTCTTTTCTTTTTTATATCGTAGTTTTGTTGAAATTATTTTGGAATACAGTCTGATTTCTTTAAGAAATGGCAAGACATTATATGGATTAAATATCGTGAATGAGTTCTTTCATGTAGGTTGTTTGGTTGATTTTATTTAGCTGCATATCAACATCTCTATGGGTTATCTAATGCCAAAATCTAAATATTTTAAACACAATTTTATGGCTTCAACCATAAATGCATACCTTCAACTAAAGATTAATTTTTTTTTAATCATTTCACCCCAAGCAAGGCGTAAACACCACTGATGTGCAGGGAGGTTACATAAGACAGTTGAAGTATTAGGCAGGAGGAGAGTGACGAGAAAGATGAACCAGCTACAGGGGAAGAAAAAGAAAGGGTAAGAGAATGATGTGAACACAGGAGTGAAGACAGTTGCAAGGGTAGAGAGAAAGGAAAAGAACAAGATACACGGGGTGATGTAGAAAGGACTGGAGTTAAGTGGATAAGAGATGGAAAATGACTTTGCATTTAAATTCCTGGAGGTTGTAGCCATCAAGAAAGTAAGTATATGGAAGGGAGTTCCACAGGCGGGATGCATGAGAAAAGAAGCTGCTGGAATAGAATTGTCGCCTGGTTTGGTTCATCTAACTGTAAAAGGGTGAGACTTTGTTGCAAGTCTGATTGCCCAAGTAAATATATTATTGGTAATTCTACTATAAAACGTATTAATGGCCATTTTGCTATAAATATGGGTTATTGGTAATTTTGCGATATGTATTTTACTATGAATATGTACTATGATAATTTTGTTCCTAAAATATGTACTGTTGGTAATTTTACTATAAAAATGTATTTTTATACTTTCATAGTGTTGTGGCATATGGCCATATCACGTTGAATACACCGGTTCTCGCTCGATCACCAAAGTTAAGCAACATTGAGCCTGGTCAGTACTTAGATGGGTGACCGCTTGGGAATACCAGGTGTTGTAAGCGTTTAGTGATGGATGTGCGTTGTCATGCAGTGGATATCGGCTCGGAAAGAGAAATTGGTGAGCCAAGTTCAAATATCAGTTGAATACCCTGCATTCACTTAAGCACTGGTACCCTTGGGACCCTGCCCTTAAAAACAAATCCCAATGAATCTTGATACTCAAAAAGAAAAAAGTATTACTAGACACAAAAACTTATATAAAAACAACAATAAATTTGTTGAAAGAAAACGGTATTACCATCAATAAATAAATAAAGTTTAGTTGGCAATAAATGACCTGCTGAGGTGTTGATATGCCATAAAAACAAAACAACCAACCAATCATAGTGTTATTTGGGGATTCATTATTTGCCCAAAGTGGGGACCCTAACAGGTGCTACCGCCCCCAGGTGAGGGTTGACCTGGGAACAATGGCAATTAAGAGGTGGTTCCACACTACTCAAAACCTCCAGTCTCCTGATCAGGGGCCTTGCTTTCAATGTAAAATATCATTGCGCCTAAGACTATATATTGTTGCTAATTTAAATTAGATGCTAATTAAAAGTAGATCAAGACAGTATTGCCATTTATTTCTTTTACTTTATATTAGTTTTCTTTGGATATTTTTTAGTGATTTAAAAACAAAATCCTCTTAGACTGTAAACATTTTAGCGTGGGTCAGTAGAAATTAATTGTATAGATAAAAATCTTCAATTACTTCTGCAGAAAATAGGACTAAAATGAAAAACAAAACTACATATGATACCACCTGTATACAATGCACACATATATATATATATTACTAGGCATGCACACATATGCATATATTGACTTACCATCAAACATACACCTAAAAAGATAAGCGTTTCTTTATGAACATACGCATACACTTAACCAGCCAAAATATTCCATGCACATATATTTAAAAATAATTATTTATTGCTTTAATACATGTCACACTTAAGCTGTAGGAGGCTGGTTAAGGTTTATTTTAATTCGGCCTTGTGTCATACATAACCAAACTCCCTACAGCTTACAAGTTTTCTGCAGAGTTATCACGAGGTTTTTGTCAGAAAGTTTGTGTATATTTGTGGAAAAATAGTGGAATAATAAAATATACATTTTGTTTGTTAAAATAGAAATTTATTAAAAGGAACAACTAACGAGAATTTGTAGAAATTAATGCTCACGTAATGCTCAGTCACACATACCACATGATAGCTTTAAAGAACATTCCTTTTCAAAAACACAGAAATTATGTTACAGTCAAAACATGAGGATAAAATAACATTGGGAAAATAACATCCTTGAAAATGGCTAGCAAAGTGCTCGAAAGTGCTTGGACAGTAAACAATTATGGAACCGTTTTACATTCCTTATCTCCAGCAAAAAGAAACATTTAAGAAGACTGGAAAAATTAAATCATAAAATTAATAAAATCTTTTTTGTTGGTCGTTTTTAACAATTCGTGCATGTGTGTGTGTAAAAATTTCAGATAAAGTATATCTGTATGATGTAATGAATATGCATACACCTTAGTTCCCCCTCACAGTAATATGATTGGCTGGTGTCAGCCACAAATACAGTCTAAGACAGGGACACCTAGGACTATGCTTATTGGAACTCCTATTTACTACACCTATTGCATAAGCCTATGCCAAAGCATACTGCCTATGACTACGACGAGTACCAGTCCATTACGACTACTTGTTAGATTGTCATACCCGGTTACATTGCCAAAATCATTTAGCCACTTCGAATAATATACATATATCCCTTTCCAGGACATATCACTGTAAAAGGACAATATGAATAAAAACAAAAGAAAAACTTATATTAGCTGACACGTTTTCTCCTCTGAGGGACTTTATTAAGGAAAATGTAAGATTTTATTTTGTGACCAGTATTTATACACAGGGATGTGCGTTGTGGTACAGTGGATATCAGCTCGGAACGAGAAACCAGGGAGCCGAGTTCGAATTCCAGTTGAATCCATTGTATTCACTTACGCGCAAATACCTTTGGGAAAGGTATTAATTAGTCTCTTCCTTCCAGTTATGGGTTAAATAGCAGGACAGACTGGGTTCTATAGCTTTGGTCGGTAACCAGTCTACCGCAGAAAGCAATGGCAACCTACTGCGGGATAATCTTCTGCCCAGTCAGTCATGTCTCTTTCGAGACATGATCACCCAAGCGTGTATCACATCTGGCACTTAACTGACTGATTTATACACAAGAGCAAAATGTAATTGGTTTTTCAATGAAATTGCCCAACTTTTCTACTAATCTGATGAATATTCACAAGCATTCTTATACCACCAATTTTGTAAAACCAATAACATAAGATTTAGTACCACCCAAGGCTATAGAACCCAGTCTGTTCTGCTAGTTGGATTCATACCTTTCCCAATGTAACAAATTCAACTGGAATTCAAACTTGGCTCTTCAATTCCTCAGTCTGTTCTGCTATACATTCCTCCCCCATGTCTCCAAAACATTTAATGCATGGCAGCAAACTTTCTTTTAAACACCTTTTATTAAATATGACAGACAAAGAAAATTTTATTAAGTTTTTATTTAGGTTTTTCCAACTTTCTTACATTTTTCCATTTGGTGGGAGTGAGCGACAACAATATCTGCCCATATTGTCCATTGTTCCAGGCCTTTTGGGCCATTTTCGAGGGGTTTTGTTTAAGTTTTGTTAATTTCTTTTCATGTTTTGACTGCATGAGATGTATTATTTGCACGGCTTTTGAATACTAGTAGGAGCATTTATTCTGAGTGCTTGGGACGATGGATTATATGGACATTTTTTTGTACATCCTCATTTCCAACGAACAGAAAAATATAAAAAATGCTAAAAAATTTTGCATCTACTGAGTTTGTCTATCAAACTATTGTACAATTGATGCTTTGCAAAAATGACAGTTGTTGATGTATGAAATTTTCAAGACATTTTATATTGGCTGTATCCAAGCTTTTGACTTCCATAAGTCATCCTCAAGGATGTGTAATTAGTGTATTATGAAAAAAAAATTGTGCAACATATTTTTAATGAATATATATTTAAAATATTGTTGTGGGGTTCTCCCTTTTCATAAAGAAGGACTTGCCCAGAGATACTTATACTACTGCTATAGAAGCGAGACTGGAGAATACTGCATTTTCACAGAGAGTTAACCGGAGAATACGAGAGTCCAGAGAGAGGTTAGCAGTCAGTACACAGTAGCTAATAGTAGCACTGTGCTTCACTCATCAAGAAGATAATTACGCAGTACCCGTCAGCTTCTGACGCAGACATACTCAATATACTACGGCTTCGCCTCCAGAGACTTGTAAATATACTTTTTACTGACCCATATTCCTGGACTACTAATCTTCATTCAAGTCTGTATCCTTACATTAATACACTTATTTTCTATCTCAATTACTGGTCATTGTTCATTTATTTGTGCGGACCTCATTTCCGGGATCCACAACACCTGGACTACTAATCTTCATTCAAGTCTGTATCCTTACGTTAATACACTTATTTTCTATCTCAATTACTGGTTGTTGTTCATTTATTTGTGCAGGCCCCATTTCTAGGATCTGCAACAGCATCCCTCAGTAAAAGCACATTTCTGCTGACTCAAGCCTCTCCTTCATTCTAGAGATCGTCCAACATTCACTGCCATGCAGAAGAACAGATATCCCATAGCAATCCATCACTTCCTTTGTTTCCAATGAGATTTCCCTCTTTCTCAGTATTCTGGTTTGCTTTTGAAATGAGTCTTTGGCCATGCAAATACGTCTTTGGATCTCAACATCACTCTTTTCATTCTTTGTCGGCATTCTTCCCAAGTATTTAAATTTCTTTACTTGTTTTTTTTGTTTTGTTTTTTTGTAGTTTTTTAGTCATGTGCTCAGTCCATGGTGTCCTTAGCATCTGTTTCCTTTTTACTAACCTGTATTCCTAGACTACTCATCTTCATTCAAGTCTGTATCCTTACATTAATACACTTATTTTCTATCTCAATTACTGGTTGTTGTTCATTTATTTGTGCAGACCCCATTCCCGGGATCCAGAACAAATATACTGCAGAAATTAAATGAACAACAATTACAAAAATGACAACGGAATAAATAGAATAATATGTTGATATATCAAAGCTGTAGGAAAAATTTCTCATCTGAGATTTACCATTTATTATTAAAAATTTAGAATCAGAAACTTAATTATTTAAATATCCTCAGCTCACCAATGCCTAATGTTTATGAATTTATTTGCCAAGTTGAAGATTGTAAACTGTTTTATATAGGCTATACAACAACCACTCTTCTCCAAAGACTTGCATGCCATTTATCAGAACAAAGTTCTATCAGACACCACATTTTTAACCACCATACAAACAATAGTAACATTATGCAACTCCTCATAAACGACACTGAAATAATACGTAGATTCGATGGCAAAAATAAATTTAAAATCATTATTATTTTTAAAATGTTACCTTTATTTAACTGTATATTCATCTAGGTTGTTTTTGTAATGCATGTTTTTTGAAAGAGGTATATTTTTATTTAGACCAGATGGTTTGTGTAAAATTTGGTACACATGTATATCTTTTTTAGCTCAACAGTTAAAACCATCTATTTCCAGGTTATGGAAATTATATTTTTGTATATACTGACCAATGAGAGACAAGACCACAAACTCAAATAACATCCCAAATAGTGGGTCAAAGGTGAGCCTAAATTTTCTGTATAAATTAAGCTCACATCAGGAGATACAAGGTCGACATCTTTTGACAGCAAGAGAAGAAAACCTTTTGACAGAACGCAAGGTCAACATCAAAGAAGGTGTTGACATTAAGAGAACATCAAGAAAGCTCTGTTACCAGCCAGTCACAAACAGATGAGAGAAATTTAAAGTGAAAATTCTCCTGAAATTAGACAGTCGACAACAAAAGGATTTTTGATAAATTTTCTCAAGAAATGTGTAAAAAGGGACTTTTTTGGAAAAAAATTACTGTATTATCCTTTTAATAATATGCAAATTGTTTCCCTGCCTTAATAACTACACAAAAGGAAACTTTTGTGCAAATTTTGTTTGTTCCTTTTTTTCATAAATCTAAACTGCAAATGTGTTTTTCCTTCATAGAATACAAATCCTATATAATCCATCAATACAAATCCTATTATAATCCATCAAACAACTAAAACACACAAAATAAATTGCACAACAGCAAAAAATGATTAAAACGGCAAAAAGCTCTCTTTTTTCACAAGTCAGTGTGAAAAGCATATTCTGGATCCTGATTGGTCATCAAATTGCAAAATTCAAAATACGTCAGAGAAATGGTTTTTCCACAGCTAAAGAAAAAAAATCCTCACCGGAGCCACCCCACATGACTGGATTCAATATTTAAAGATGGCATCTAACCGGTCACAGCAGTCAGTCAGGGGAAAGCAGTTAGCTGACACCTTGCCACGATGTAAGGAAGAAACCTCAAACTAACTCGCCTTTGCGGCCAACTTTCTTTTCATCTTTTTCACTTCACGCCAACCTGGTCACGTCACATATCCATTCTACCTATTCATCCAATTTTCTCTCTACATTTTCACACCACGCCGCTAAAGAGGACAACACACAACCAAACCCACACAAGTGTTAAAGACCACTCCTTTATTTGTTTTGCCTTCACTCTCTCTCAACCTGTCACAACCTACTAAAAAGAGGAAGGTAGAAAGCCTTTACAATCCATGAACTCTAAACTACTACGGACAATTTCAACTACAAAACAGCATGCATTTTCTCAATGAGCATTTTTCTTTAAGTTAACGAATTTCATTTATATTTTCCTTCTTACACTTTTTCATTCTGTAAATAAATCTTTGCTTTAATATACACACAAAATATTTTATCCTTTCACATTTCAACCTTCAACCTTCTGATATTTAAAATGGTGGGGACTTCGGACATGTTTGACACAAAGCCAATTAACCAAGCATGACCAAGTCCCCTACATTTTTAAAATTTTACACAGTTGTTGTCTTGTGTTTTATAATTTTTCTCTTGTTATTTCTGTTAACTAAGCTTTTGTCTCTGATGCAAGAGTTTGGATTTAGAAGGAAAAAATTTTTATAAATGCACTAATTTTCATTAGAAAAGTTAGAGAATATTTAATGCCTTGATTTTTAATGCCTTGATATTTAATGCCTTGATTTTTAATGCCTTGATATTTAATGCCTTGATTTTTAATGCCTTGATTTTTAATGCCTTGATATTTAATGCCTTGATTTTTAATGCCTTGATATTTAATGCCTTGATTTTTAATGCCTTGATATTTAATGCCTTGATTTTTAATGCCTTGATATTTAATGCCTTGATTTTTAATGCCTTGATATTTAATGCCTTGATTTTTAATGCCTTGATATTTAATGCCTTGATTTTTAATGCCTTGATATTTAATGCCTTGATTTTTAATGCCTTGATATTTAATGCCTTGATTTTTTCTGGAAAACAAGATTTAAACAATCTCTTGAATTTAAATTTTAAGTAAATGTTTAGTTTAAGAAAACAATACTTTTTCCACCATTTTATAAATAAAATAATGCGAGTTGTATTATAGTTGTTAAGAAAACCGCTTACATTACGGAGGTCATCAGATATATCATCATCTAATTCATTTTTGTTTGATTTCTCCAGGTTAATAAGGGCAACTTCCATGATTTTCTCATGGTGCTGGTTTTCCAGATCTCGGCATTGGGACAAATAAGACTGAACTCCTTCAATAAAGGTACCGACCATGTCTTGTAGGTTACGTTCAAAATCTTTCACAACATCCTACAGAAGAGGTTAAAAATAAATAAAAAGGTATAAATAATTTATTAAAGCACAAATTTCACAAATAATTTTCACAAATTTCACAAATAATTTTCACAAATTTCACAAATACTGATAATAGCAAAAGCATTCTAATTTCACTATTTTATCCAATTTGTCTAGCTTGTAACAGCCATATTAATACACAGCATTGTTTTGCCAAATTACATAATTTGCATTTTATATATATATATATATATATATATATATATATATATATATATTTAGTGTATCGAGGCAGCAAATAATTTTCTAAGCATATACTGTTAAATATAAGAGACAATGAATGTCTATTATGTTTAATCATGAGCCGTTCTAAACGCCGTATTTTGGCTTTAATTTCAGTTGAAAATAAAGACAAAAATTCTCCAACATTTGGATAATTTTTTATTAATTTGGTTCTAAGTTCTCTGAAGATGGTTCATGTGAGCCTAAAGCTTAGAACCAAATTAATGAAAAAGTATCCAAATGTTGGAGAATTTTTGTTTTTATTTTCAACTGAAATTAAAGCCAAAATACGGCGTTTAGAACAGCTCATGATTAAACATAATAGACATTCATTGTCTCTTATATTTAACAGTATATGTTTAGAAAAAAATAAATAAATAAATATATATATATATATATATATATATATATTTACAGCATATCCACAATGTTTTTTTTATAATCATATCGCTCCAAGCAAGGCATTATACTACCACTGTTGTGCAGGGGGTTATATAGGAGGAAAGTTATAAGAAGGAGTGACATAATAAAGGGGGAAAGGTAGGAGAGGGATGAAAATACTGCAGAAATGAGATGAGAGCATGAGAGAGAGGATGCAAGTTAGTGAGATAGAAGATGACTATTGACTTTACATTTAAATTCTTGGAGATTGTAGCTGTCATGGAAACAAGTAAATGGAAGGGAATTCTACAGATGGGAAGTGTGAGAAAAGAAGCTGCTTGAGTAGAATTTGCATTTACATCTTATTGGTTTCACAGTAAAAGGGTGGGACTTAGTTGCTAATCTTGTAGCTCGAGTAAATTCATATATAGGGGTACGAGTGAGCTAAATTCATCAGAGTAGAAACCGTGAAAGTACTTGTAGAAGAGATACAAGGAAGTTACACTGTGCTGGTGAGAAAGTGACTGCATCCGAGCTGCTAAGTTGGGTTCAATCACATTGTAGATTCTTCATTGAATTTTGTCAAGGACCCCCAGGTGGATAGCAGGAGCACTCGACCAGATATGGCAGCAGTTTTCAATGCATGGGTGGATGGTTTTTTTATTCCTGTTTTTACATAACATTTTCTTTCATCCAAAGGTGTGAGACCTTGCTGGAGAACCGAGTTTGCACGTCAACAGCAACAAGAGAAGTGTTTGTAAAAAGTGTCTTTTTAACAAATGCTAAGCACATCAGTTGTGTTAGTAAATTTTTGTCTGAGAGTTATCTCCCTTGCAGTGCCAACGAATTTATATATCTAAAAAAAATCACAAATAGTTTGAGTTGAACATCAGTATCAGACTTATATTGTCGTTTTTGACAACATGAGTAAATAGATACTTATGTATTTAAAGATACACATGTGAAAATCTTCTAATGATAGTTAGATGCAATAAAATATATCGTTACTTTTTTTTTGTAGCATGAAACTAATATTTATATAACTAAAAAGACTCACATATAACATTCAAAAGTAGCAAGTCAGTCAGTTAAGTGCCATACGTGATACACACTTGGGTAATCGTGTCTCGAAAGAGACATGACTGACTGGGCAGAATATTATCCCACAGTAGGTTGCCATTGCTTTCTGCGGTAGACTGGTTGCCAGCCAAGGCTATAGAACCCAATCTGTTCTGTTATTTAACTCATAGCTAAAGGGGGAAGAGATGTATTATATTATTAAATAGTAATAAGTGGGGGATCAGTTTATTACTTCATAATAATATAAAACTGATCCCCCAATTTATGCCCAGTAGCAGCCTTAATCATGTTTCTAACTATTATATTCAGTCAATCAGTTAAGTGCTATACGTGATACACACTTGGGCAATCATGTCTCGAAAGAGACATGACTGACTGAGCAGAATATTATCCCGCAGTAGGTTGTCATTGCTTTCTGTGGTAGACTGGTTGCCAACCAAGACTATAGAACCCAATCTGTCCTGTTATTTAACCCATAACTGGAAGGAATAGACGGATTAATACCTTTCCCAAGGGTATTTGCATGTAAGTGAATGCAATGAATTCAGCTGGAATTCAAACTCGGCTCCCCGATTTCTCATTCCGAGCTGATATCCAATGCACCACAACGCACATCCAAAAAAAAAAAATAGTAAGAATTTGGCAAAATATGTGATTATTTTAGTATAACTTAAAGATGGAGAAAAAGTAAATATGTTTTAATGGTTGTCATGTTAATGTTACCAATGGAGTGATATGTATAGCTACCGAGGTGGTCTCTATACCATCAGAAATGCTTTTAACAAAACAATACAGAATGGAATTAAACTACAATACAGGAAGTGATTTTATTAAATATTTATTTTATAATTCAGAATAAAATAATAAAAGTTTCACTGTGGAAAAGGTACTCCTTTTGTTAACAGCAGAGTTTAAATCTTTATACTACTTGTATAACCAACTTTAGAAAAGTGATTTTTGTTAGTCAGTGACTTTATGCATTAGGCAAAGGAAAAAAGAAGAGTTTCTTTTTGAAAGAATGATTTTGTTAAAGATCCCACTCAGCTGCTTGGCACTGTTACTATGTATCTGCTCTACAGCTAATCATCTATGTCAGGGCCTAAATTTACGGCAGTAAATATTTTATGAAATATACTGTTATTTTTTATACCATGATTTAAAATATATTTAACTATTAGGTTGTCCCAAAAGTTCGTAAACACTTATGAAATGGGTCTATCTGGTCCAGCACAATTGGGACAAGCAATTGGTTCAGAAAGAGCAAGAGACACTGTCGGTTCCAAAACAAGATCGATTCGGCAAGAAAGTCATGTTGTGCGTTTGGTGGAACTTTGAAGGAATCATGCATTTTGAGTTGGTTCCAAATGCTCGTGCCATCAGTGCCGAACTTTAAAGTCAGAAACATGAGCAGGTCTACAAAAAGTTGAAGCAAAAGCTCCAGGCTCTGATCAACCGAAAGCATGCTTTGATACAGCAAGACAATGCCAAACCACACACCGCCAGGAAAACCAAAGATAAGTTTGAAGAGCTGGACGGCATTGAGGTTTTGCCACATCCAGCCTACAGTCCCGACTGTGCTCCATCAGATTACGGCCTTTTCCGCTCAATGCAACACTTTCTGAAGGGCCACCGATTCAACTCGTTTGATGAAGTCGAGGAAGCGTGTCAAGAATTCTTTGATTCGAAACCGGCTGAATGGTACTTTGACCAGATCTGAAAGCTTGCAGATCAATGACAGAAAGTCTTGGAAAACGATGGTCTTTATTTGGAGCAATAATTTTTGTTGTTTTTTGCGAGTAAAATTTCAATTTTCTGCAAGTGTTTACGAACTTTTGGGACAACCTAATATAACCTTCTAATAATGATAAAGATTTAACAAAATATGGCATTATTTTAGTTTTAACTTGGAGAAAAATAATTATGTCACTATATTATCTGCATACATTAATTGTGCCTCTTCTATGTGCCATGTACTTTCAGGAAGTGAATAATTTTAGTCCTCCACAACTTCCTATTCTTTGTAGCTCTTAGTAATGTTTTTTTTTTGTTATCTTTGCCAATTCATTCATTTACACAAGCTTTTTATGTTTCTTATTACTTTTCTCTGTTTCTCTTGCCTGTCCTATTAATGTCAAGCACAAAAAAAATAATTGATCGATTTGTATTTTACAGTTTATCAACCCAGAACATATTTTTGATTGTGAGAACAGTTCTTTTTCAAAAGTGCATTAACAATATGTCCCAGGTTGATAAACCGTAAAAGACAGATCAATCAGTTATTCACCGTTAATAAAAGCAACAATTTCCCTAACAGTAAATAAAGCATATGAAAATGCCAGTTTGAAGTTTGACCCTACCTCCAGTTGATCAACCAACTGCATTTCATACGTAAGCTGCTTATCACGAAGTTCATCAACTTTACCGTTATACTCAGCCACTTTGCTGTCGTAAACATTTTCATCTGTGATTTGATTCAGGTCTTCAAAAGTCTATAAAAAAATAAGCGAATAAAAAAAATGATATCAATGACATCTCTGATTTTAGGCATAAATTCACTTCTAAGTGCATTTTTATTTTTTGTTTTACTCAAATCATTGCTTTGTTAGTATTTCTTTATATTTTCTATGCAATAAAAAATAAAAATGTACAAGATTTTATTATTTAATTTTAGATTATAATTAAATCTTAGATTATTTATAATAATAATATCAAAATTCTCCAAGCGTTTCAAGAAAAGGGAGTAAAGATAAACCTTTCCAAAACAGAAACTCTGATTTAGAATTGAATGAAAGAAATGATAGTAACCAAATGTCAGACAAGATCATTTTTTAAAAATGTCAAATTGTTAAATTAAATATTTTATTGGCATCACCAACAAATATATAAAACTCTAACTGAAAGAATATCTTCTAATGATCGTAAGGATGCAATAAAATATATCGTTACTTTTTTTTTGTAGCATGATTTAAACTAATATTTATATAACTAAAAAAACTCACATATAACATTAAAAAATAGCAAGTCAGTCAGTTAAGTGCCATACGTGATACACACTTGGGCAATCATGTCTCGAAAGAGACATGACTGACTGGGCAGAATATTATCCCACAGTAGGTTGCCATTGCTTTCTGTGGTAGACTGGTTGCCAGCCAAGGTTATAGAACCCAATCTGTTCTGTTATTTAACTCATAGCTAAAGGAGGAAGAGATGTATTATATTATTAAATAGTAATAAGTGGGGGATCAGTTTATTACTTCATAATAATATAAAACTGATCCCCCAATTTATGCCCAGTAAAAGCCTTAATCATGTTTCTAACTATTATATTCAGTCAATCAGTTAAGTGCCGTACGTGATACACGCTTGGGCGATCATCAATAAAGTTTTTAAATATGCAATATTTCTAATCGGAAACTAGGACCAAGAGATACTTTTTATGACATCAGATTCACAGAGAGAAAAAAATCAGAAGCTAATCAAACAAACTTAACGTATGATGGAAAGAAAAGTATGAAGGGCATCCACTTCCCCCAGCCTCTTCATGTTTGAGTGGCAATTGGTAACCCATCCCTTAAAATATCATCCTAGAATGAATAGATAGATGTAAAGAAATTTATATGAAAAAGATTGATAGATACATAGATATAAACAGACATAGATAAATAGATACTGAATTAAACATCTATAAAGAAAGACTGAGATAGATAGATAGATAGATAGATAGATAGATAGATAGATAGATAGATAGATATGATAATGAACAGAGTGAGATAGATAGATAGATAGATAGATAGATAGATAGATAGATAGATAGATAGATAGATGAACAGAATGAGATAGATAGATAGATAGATAGATAGATAGATAGATAGATAGATATGAACAGAATGAGATAGATAGATAGATAGATAGATAGATAGATATGAACAGAATGAAGATAGATAGATAGATAGATAGATGAACAGACTGATAGATGAGATAGATAGATAGATAGATAGATAGATAGATAGATAGATAGATGTGAACAGACTGAGATAGATAGATAGATAGATAGATAGATAGATAGATAGATAGATAGATAGATAGATAGATGTGAACAGACTGAGATAGATAGATAGATAGATAGATAGATAGATATGAACAGACTGAGATAGATAGATAGATAGATAGATAGATAGATAGAAATAGATAGAGTTGAAAAGACTGAAATATATCTATAGATTGCTATGAAGTGGCTGAAATACATAGATTGATAGATAGATATATGTGAACAGATTGTGATAGAAATGAAATGGCTTAAATAGATAGTTAGCTACCTAGATAGATAGAGTGATATAAAAATAGATAGATAGATAGATAGATAGATAGATAGATAGATAGATAGATTTGAAAAGACTGAAATAGATCTACAGATTGCTATGAAGTGGCTGAAATACATAGATTGTTAGATAGATATATGTGAACAAATTGTGATGAAATGGCTGAAATAGATAGTTAGCTACCTACCTATATAGATAAATTGATATGAAGATAGATAGATAGAAGTGTACTCTAACTATTTTTTATACCAGTTGATCTTGAACTGGTGGTTAATTTTCCTGTTCTGTAGGTTGAAGGAACTGATTTGATCTTGTCAGAGTTGGCTCAACACTGTTTGACTGCATAGTATGGGATAAATCTACCAAGGACACTGATGAGTGAGGTCTCAACTTCCCTGAAAGATTGCTTCTGGAATGCAATGCAGAGATCATTTGCATAGAGGAAGCTCCTAAGATTTGGTTGGATGGGCTGATCATTTGTGTAGATGTTAAAGAGAAGGAGAGCAATCACACTACCTTGAGGGAAACTATTCTTTTGTGTCTGCCATTGCCTGCATTTCTCACTGAGATCTACAAAGAACCATCTGTTTGGTAACATGTAACTGATGAGGAGAGTGAGCTTCAAGTCCCCAGTCATCTCAAACAGCTTCTCTGTGAGGATCCTGGGATTGAGAATGTCATATGCTGCAGAGAGGTCAACACCTATAATCTCACCCTACTCAAATCTACTTAAAATCTATTAGTTCTAAAATGAGCTTAGCACCTATGGACACATCCAGATGTTTTAAGATAAGGCAAAGAGCTTGTAGGTGTGGTAGAGTAGCTCTTGGGGGTGGCAGGATCTTTACCAAGCTTCAGTAGCTGTATTGCTTTAGCCTTCCTCCATTTTTTTTTACCTTGTTGGAGCCCATTTCAGGAGCATATGAGGGTAACTGTGTTCAGGTGCGAAATCTGATCAACAAGCCTTGTTCTTCATGGTTTTCATTGCTGTATCTAATTCATTTCTTATGAAGGGCCTTTTTTTTCTTTTTTTTTTATAATCATGTTGCCTCAAGCAAGGCATTTTACTACCACTGTTTTGCAGGGGGTTGCATAAAAGGAAGGTTATGAGAAAGAGCAAAGGTTATAGGGGGTGTCAGGAAGTGGGTAAGAGAAGGATGACTGTGGCCATAAAGTGAGGGATCAATTTATATATTGATTGTAATATAAAATTGATCCCCTAATTTATATTTACATAATAATTTCTTGTCTGTTGATAAGCCATAGAAAATAAATCAATCAGCCAATGAAATAATGATTAGCTACACATGCATGTCTTTTAGATTTATTTACATTCTCTGGAATATAATTGTTTAAAAATTTTTTTATAATCATATCGCCCCAAGCAAGACATTTTACTGCCACTGTTTTGCAGGTGGTTACATAGGAGGAAAGTTATGAGAAAAAGTGTCAGATTATAGGGGGTGTCAGGAAGAGGGTAGGAGAAGAATGAGAATACTGATGAGAATGGAGTGGATGAAGAAAAAGCATGCGAGAGAGAGGATGCAGGTTACTGAGATAGAAGATGACTATTGACTTTACATTTGAATTCTTGAAGATTGTAGCTGTCAGGAAAGCAAGTAAACGGAAGGGAATTCCACAGGCAGAAAGTGCGAGAAAAGAAGCTGCTGGAGTAGAATTTACATTTACAATTTATTGATTTCACAGTAAAAGGGTGAACCTAGTTGCTGATTATGTAGCTTGAGTGAATTCATCTATGGGTGGGGGTACCAGTGAGCTAAATTTATCCGAGTAGAAGCCATGAAAGAAGAGATACAGGGAAGCTACATTGCACCGGTGAGAAAGTGACTGTATCCAAGCTGCCAAGTTAGGATTGATCACATTACAGATTCTCCGTTGGATTTTGTCAAGGACCCCTAGGTGGATAGCAGGGACACCTGACCAGATATGGCAGCAGTATTCAATGCATGGGCGGATGGTAGATTTGTATACGTGCAGAATTGATTCAGGTAGGCAAAACTTCCTGGCCCTACACAGAGAACCAACCTTCTTAGCAGCAGATTTAGCTATGGATTTTATATAGTCATTCCACTTAAGGTCTGTTGTGAGAGTTAACCCAAGGAGGCACAGTGTTTTATTTTCGGGGAGAATAGATTGATCCATGCTAATGGGGACTAGGAGTGATTGTCTGTGGTGGTTAATAGATAGCAGCTTCGTTTTGGAAGCATTGAAATTCACAAACCATTTCTTACCCTGGTCCACCATGTATTGGAGGTCCTTTTCAAGCTCAGCAGATTTTTGCAGTAAAAGAGTTCTTGGCTAGACACATCTGGTATCTTGCACAAATTTGGTCTCCGAGGATGCTGATCCAGGTTACCTCAGTTGAGAAACTGGGCAGTGACCTGGTTAGCTGTAACTTGAGACCTTGGCTGAGAATCTGTGTAGTCATTTCCCAATATCCCAATTGTCTTCAAGGCTATACAGTCAGTTAAGTGCCATACGTGAAACACGGTTGGCCGATCATGTCTCGAAAGAGACATGACTGACTGGGCAGAGGATTATCCCGCAGTAGGTTGCCATTGCTTTCTGCGGTAGACTGGTTTCCATCCAAGGCAATAGAACCCAATCTGTCCTGTTATTTAACCCATAACTGGAAGGAATAGACGGATTAATACCTTTCCCAAGGGTATTTGCGTGTAAGTGAATACAATGAATTCAACTGGAATTCGAACTCTGCTCCCCAATTTCTCGTTCCGAGCCGATATCCACTGCACCACAACGCACAATCTAGCTGCTATATTTCATGTCTGTACTTACAATCAACTTTTGCCACTTCTTCCACCTGCCTTCCATGATAGAGTTAAACAGGTATCCACACATTCAAAGTGTCAGTATCAAAGGAGTCATCTTCAAAGAGTTGGGTATACTCTTTGTAAAGCTCCTTTGCATTGTTGGAGAAGCTCTCGATATAGTTGGTGAAACATTCTTGGGGAATATTCTTCAGGTACAGCAGCAATGGGTGAGTCCAGATCATTTGCAAAGCTCTTCCAGTGAGCTATATTCTGACTGAAGTGCCACTTGAAGGGAGGGGTATGAGATGAGATGACAGCATTCATCTTAAGACCAATAAGTTGATGTTAGGTATGAGGAATTGTGTCTAGCACAAATTTCTCACACTGATTTGAGATAGCGGCCAAGGCAAAGACCAGGTCAGGGTTGTATCCACTTCTGCATCTTGGGCTGTTGAAGGAGCGGGGTAGCTTTGCATCATGAATGAGTGACAGTTGATTTGTGTCAGCCCAGTTCTTTATGAGATTACTTCCTTCATTAGTTCCTGCATAACACCAGGTGATACTGTGGCTGTTAAAATCACCTATCACTATGTTGATGTGGTCATTAGTTACATCAGGCTGAATGTCAAATATTGCTATGACAAAAATATGTTTTCATTATGTCAGAGAGAAAAACATTTTTGAAGTTAATCATGAGAGTCAGCAAATTCTGAGCATGGTAGAAAGAGTCTCCCGCTTCTCTATATTTAAACTGGTAACACTTTCCTTAAAATAACATCCTAGGATTCATAAATGAATGTAAAGAAACCTCTAAGGAAAAGATAGATAGATAGATAGATAGATAGATAGATAGATAAAAGTACTTAAAAAATAGAGAAATAGATAAATAGATAGAAAGAAAGCTAGATGAAAAGAATAAAATAGATAGATAGATAGATAGATAGATAGATAGATAGATAGATAGATAGATATGAACAGAATGAGATAGATAGATAGATAGATAGATAGATAGATAGATATGAATGAGATAGATAGATAGATAGATAGATAGATAGATAGATATGAACAGACTGAGATAGATAGATAGATAGATAGATAGATAGATAGATAGATAGATAGATATGAACAGAATGAGATAGATAGATAGATAGATAGATAGATAGATAGATAGATAGATAGATAGATATGAACAGAATGAGATAGATAGATAGATAGATAGATAGATATGAACAGACTGAGATAGATAGATAGATAGATAGATAGATAGATAGATAGATATGAACAGAATGAGATAGATAGATAGATAGATATGAACAGACTGAGATAGATAGATAGATAGATAGATAGATAGATAGATAGATAGATAGATAGATATGAACAGACTGAGATAGATAGATAGATAGATAGATAGATAGATAGATAGATAGATAGATAGATAGATCAATTACTCTCATTTAATTTTGTCATATTTATCCTTTCTACTGCAGGTGGATGTTACAAGCAAACATTCAAACATCAATTTAAGGAACCAATGAACATCAAATGTCTAAAACACAAATGCCATTTCTCTTCAAATGCAGTTTCCTTTTAACAATTGATACACAAACAACAAACAGTCAGGTGAAAGGAAAGTTCAACAAAGATGTTTTCTCACTGAATTTACTTAACCTGTAGAACAAGACAATTGTCAGCAAATTGAAAAGACCTCCCAGATTTTATCATTAGCAGATGTAAGCTTAACAACATGTGCGACACAGACAACATTCTCTGGATGGCAGACTCAGAAAGCCAAAAGTACTATTCAACAACATTATCACGAAAAGCAAGCAAAGCGGTTCAACTATTAACTGTACAGAAACAAGTAACATGCTTGTCAAGCCAAAAGGACATGTGAAAGAGATGGTTACACAAGACCAAGATCATAACTTTTCAGCTGAAAATATATAAACATATCACCTTCATTACAGCCCTTAAACTCTTACCCCCACCACTTTAAGAAAATCAAGGATCAATTTTTACACTGTATTAATATTACGAACAGCTGGTCAGTTAAGTGCCATATGTGATACACACTTTGGGCGATCATGTCTCGAAATAGACATGACTGACTGGGCAGAAGATTATCCCGCAGTAGGTTACCATTGCTTTCTGCGGTAGACTGGTCATAGAACCCAATCTGTCCTGTCATTTGACTCATAGCTAGAGGGGAAGAGATGTATTTTATTATTAAGTAGTAATTAGTGGGGATCAGTTTATTACTTCATAACAATAGAAAACCTATCCCCCACTTTATGCCCAGTAGAAGTTTTAATCATGTTTCCAACTATTATATTCAGTCAGTCAGTTAAGTGCCATATGTGATACACACTTTGGGCGATCATGTCTCGAAAGAGACATGACTGATTGGGCAGAAGATTATCCCACAGTAAGTTGCCATTGTTTTCTGCAGTAGACGGGTTGCTAGTCAAGGCTATAGAACCCACTCTGTCCTATTATTTAACCCATAACTGAAGGGAAGAGACAGATTAATACATTTCCCAAGGGTATTTGTGCATAAGGGAATGCAAGGAATTCAACTGGAATTCAAACTCAGCTCCCCGATTTGTCATTCTGAGTCGATATCCATTTTACCACAACACACATCCAAGAACATTATGAACAGTATCAACTTTTAAATTCTGATAAATGTTACTCTTTCACAAAGACATGTAGGGGAGTTATAACTCTGAGAAAATAATTATAACCCCCCCACCCCCACCCCCAAACATTCATATATACAAAAAATACTCATAAAAATGAGAAACAAGACGTGGAAGCAACAAAATGAGTGTTATTTGTTATTTGGTTGTTATGTGATGTTGGAGACATGAGAGGCAGTAATAGTGAGTAAAATTGTGAGTTTGGGGTCAGATGTAGGTCAAATATGAATCAGAATCTGACAAAACGATATGATAAAGAACAAGTAAAGTGTATACAATCTTTCTTTTTTTTTATAGATGTATGTAATGAATTTTGCTGGAAAATTGCCAGAAATGTTTTGGGATTTCTTACCTCAATTTTTTGTGGAGTGATTTGAGTTAAATGTTACTATTATGGTCTGAAAAGAAAAAAGAGACAAAATTTTCGTTGATGCTCATTTTGATGGCCTGTCAACATTTGACTGCATCTCTGATAGTGAGAATGTCATGTGTTTGTGTGTGTAGAGGAGAAAAGTGGGTTGATTCTCATTGGTTTAGAATGAGTGAAATAATGATAATTATAATTGTAATAATTATTTTATTATAATTACTGCAGTATAGCCCATCATTGATCAGGTGTAATGAAAGCTTTAAAACTAATCAGTGGTCCTGGAGCTCAGACTCTTTGGACGTTGGCACGAAAGACTAAAAAGCATAGTTGTTTCCAGTTAAAGCGAAACTGTAGACTGAAAGAAAAATGAATGGATGTAAGTTGAATTTTGATTTCCTAGTATCGATATCAAATAAGTTTTTTCGTCGTAAACTGAAATTTGAAGGCTAAATATGTCCTCTGAGTAAATAGTATCATGGCTGAGACTAAGAACTAAAATTATACCTACTTAGAGCCAAACCTACTTAGAGCCAAAAGCAAAAACTAAAATAAAAAGGCTGAAAAAAATACAAACATACAGGCAGATAAACAGACACACACACACACACACAAACATCTTGCCTTTTATATATATATATTATCGATTTTCTGCACAATTGTAAGAACTGCAACCTTGAAACTGCTGAATATTGTTTCTTATGTCTTTGTCTATGAGTGTATCAAATTTGATTAAAATCAGGTCACTCTTTCTATAACCTGATTTTTTCGATTATAGATTTTCAATATTTATCAGGGGTACCTCAACACAAAACCTAGTTAAGAACACTTGCAGACGCTTATAGTACAACTGTGTAAATTTTCAAGAAAATCGATTCAGCCATTTCAGAGCCTATATGTAACAGACACACACAGACACACAGACACACACACAGAGACACACACACACACACACACACACAGAGACAAAGTTCCATTTATAAATAAGTTTAGATATTCTGGCTTCTTCTTCCTCTTCAGAGGACATTTTTACTGTTTGTATTTTTTCTAATTACTTCTCATACCTACATGCACTCTGAAAATGTGAAGCGTAGGGAGCTGGTTAATGTTCCTTTGATTCGGCCTTGTGTTAGACTTAACCATACTCTATACAGCTTATAAGTTTTATGCAGAGTTATAATCATCAGAAGGTTTTTCATCATCAGAAGATTGGTTGTCGGCAGGTTGGAATGTGTGGATTAGTGTGTAAGAGTGGAATAATAAAATATACATTTTGAATGTTAAAATAGAAATCTATTAAAAGGAGGAATAACATAAGTTGTAGAAGTTAATGTTCAATTAGAAACATTATTCAGAAATTATGAGTAGAGTTCGTGTTCAATGATAAAGTTGAGGTATTAAGAGTTCATACAAAATGTTTGTAGTAGTAATTGTTGAAAGAGATAAGTAGAAAGAGAAAGAGAACAAGGTGCGACCTGACCTTATCTCCTGGTCGATTTGAAGTTGGTTACATTTTAGTTCTTTCGTCTCTCGGCTTCCATCAGTCAGTTTATATATCCTTTTGAATTTCGTACTGGATCGCTAAGTCCTTCCAAGTCTTACAAGTCGCTCAAAAATCATTTTAACACCTACTTGCGAAATCTAGTCTTAACTTTTTCAAGCACATGGTCAATCCTTTTTCTATTTGGGAAAAACAGGATTTCACACATCATTGTAAATTTTTGTAATGGTGAAGAAGAAGGCTGATTTTAAGTAATATCTTATCCGCTACAAATGATTCCTTCTTCCAGAAGAATAGTTTTCCTCGTGCCTGACATTTTGTTAGGGCACCGCTCCTATTTGACTACAAATGGACTGTTCCCATTGCTATATATAGCAATGGTGGATTCTCTACAAGGGAGTCGTAGAGAGTCACTTGAGAGTCTCTAATGAGTTACTGAAGAGTCAGTGCGAGTCAGTGAAGAGTTAGTCACACTTCCCGTGGCGTACCGGAAGTAATCACGTATACACACGTCTTACGACGGATTGGACTCTTATATCTTTCTATTGTAAATATTACTAATCACTTCTGTACATACTAACCGTAAGGTTACCATTGCTTTCTGTGGTAGACTGGTTGCCAACCAAGGCTTTAGTCCTATTATTTAACCCATAACTGGAGGGAAGAGACGGATTAATACTTTTCCCAAGGGTATTTGTGCGTAAGTGAATGCAAGGAATTCAAGTGGAATTTGAACTCGGCACCCTCGTTTGGTCATTACGGGTCGATATCCACTGTACCACAATGCACTTAAATAGTACTGGGCTAATTTGCATGGGATACTATAAATAATTTTCTATTATTCTTGTCAATACCAACAATTAGAAAAAAGTATATTTTCTATATAAATTGTAAGAAATATCTCCAAGATAAATTATTCCTAAAATACTTCTACTTGATTTCATCCCCATTTTAACAAATATTTCAGATTTCTATATATCTTTTTTTTTTAATTTGATAATTTCTTTTTGTTTTCTTGTTTGTTTTTGTTTTTCATTTGCTTTTATTTTTGCAACAAAAATCTTTTTACAAGTTTAAATTTTTCTATCCCACAATACCTTCATTCTCCTTATTAAAACTTGTTTTTACGTTTTGGTAAAATATTTCACATCTGAAGTCGTCAACCAATTGTGATTCACATGTGGTATATGAGGGAGGATGCTCAAAAGTTCTTGGTCTGACTCACTTCCCAGAATCTGCCAATTTGAACAACCATCAGAAATCTTTTTTTTTAATCCCTTGTCATTTGCACGACCTCCTTGCAAAATATATGATATGATACAGCAAAAAAGATGGACTATGAATCAAGATTAACCGACAATATGGCAGATGATTCATTGAGAAGAACAAAGAGCTTCTACTTTTAAGTATTACTCTGCACACGTGTGTTATTTTCAAGCCAAACATTGCCTGTTAAGAGATGAATCAGAGCCTTTGGATTTTGTAAAATTCACTCTTTTTGAGATGCAGTCAACCAGTCATTAATAACACATTGAGGAAACTGAGATAACAACCCACAGATGTAAAATCCAAGTCAGACATGGGGATGGGGGTCCATCTTTGCAACAAATGTGTTAATTTTAAATGGATACTTTTTTTTTTGGACAATTCAAATTTATTCCACAGTTCCACCCATTGCTTGCTTTATTTGGCACAAATTTTCTAAAAGAAAATTTTTTCAGACTACAAAGAAATATTTATGTTTTTATACTTTACTAATGATATTATATGCAGATGATCTAGTGTAGATAGCAGTGCAGAAAGAAAACTACAGGAACTCTGACAAAAAAGGAAAGCAAGAAGTCAGCAGATGTAACAGGCTGATATACGAGCTACAAACTGGAGATGTCAAAATCAAGCAAGTACAAAAATTTAAATATCTAGCAAGCGTCTTAACAGAACTCAAAAGTACACTAGAATAGCAAAAGATGCCTTTGAAAAAATAAGCAAAGTATTAAGAAACAGTAAAATTTCCTTAGAAACAAAGAAAAGGATGAAACAACTTAAGGCAACAGAAAAGTGGTTCTACAGAAAGATGCTGAGAATACAATGAACTGAACATGTGAGCAATGATGAAGTTTTAAGGAAAAGAAAAGCAAAAAGGACATTTATCTTTAGAATCAGAAAAAGACAGTTAAATTTCTTAAAACACATAATAAGGAAAGAAGACTTAAAAAAATTGAAACTCACATAACATATTAATGGCATGAAAGATAAAAAACAAAAACAGTGACTAACCTACTTAACATGCTTGTTAAGAACAAGGATTATAAGAGATAGCAAAAAGACAAACTTTATTAACAGCTATGAAGGACAAGAAAATGTGGAGAGCCATGATCACCCACATTCTGAAGGCACATTGCACATAGAAAAAGAAGATTATCATTGACATTTTATTCATTTTTTAATACTAGTTTTACAAATTTTATCAGATTAAGATCATAAATTTTTTCAAGCATAAATTTAACTAAATGATATTATTTAATTTATTATACACGAATGTATCTTCATCTTGGTTGTTATTATCACAATGGTTCAGCCATTATGTCCACTAACAATCTTGTATTCAGCAGACTTCTGGAAATTTCAAACTGCACAATTTATTCAATCCATAGGAGTAAAATATTCTAACTCCACTCTCTATGCTAAGGAAGATAAACCATATTAGTTAATTCCGCTATTTTGTCATTTTTTTATTTGTCATTGTGATGACTGATTTGATTTAATCAGGGTACATAAAACCTCACTGCCTGACCTGGGATGTGAACTCACTCCCCAGGTAAACTGCAAAGCTTAACCAACGTCTATATACACCAAGCTATTGCCCTGGTTGATCAGAAATTTTCATATATAATTTTTAACAATTGGAATAAGTCCCGCTGTAAAGCATTTCTAAATTGTTGTTTGTTTCGGAAGCAAAACAATCAATTGAAAATTTTTTACAAGTGAAAAGTTTGCAAAAAGATGAAAAGGCATTGCAAAATAAAAATGTGAATATGAAAAGTAATGACTAGAAAAGTAAAACTTTCTGAATTATTAAAAGTCCTGAAGTACGTTTCATTGAACATGGGCTTTTCTCAAAAATGTCAATCAACTTTGTTATGAAGTGTGATTTCCTTCATATTTTATGAAACCAGTGGTAGTCATTTATCACACATACTGACAGTTTCTCTACCCTTATTGTTTGGGTACTTTTATAGCTGTACATTGTGGTGCATTGGATATCAGCTTGGAACGAGAAATTGGGGAGCCGAGTTTGAATTCCAGCTGAATTCATTGCATTCACTTACGCACAAATTCCCTTGGAAAAGGTATTAATCCGCCTATTCCTTCCAGTTATGGGTTAAATAACAGGACAGATTGGGTTCTATAGCCTTGGTCAGCAACCAGTCTACTGCAGAAAGCAATGGCAACCTACTGCGGGATAATCTCTGCCCAGTCAGTCATGTCTCTTTTGAGGCATGATTGCCCAAGCGTGTATCACGTATGGCACTTAACCGACTGACTGACTTTTATAGCCTTTGTTCCTTAGCAATGCTAATTAGACAGTTATTATTTATCACTAAAGTTTCTTTATTCAGTGTTAATCGATGCAAACCAAATAGCATTAAATTAAATTCATCATTTGATATTTATAATTATTTCATGAAATAAACAAAATTCGACATTATTTTTAAAGAATAAAAATGACAAAATCCATTTTTTAAATTGCATTTTTGCTTCAACTTTTCAAAGAACAATTCTGTCTGTTATTCTTAAATAGGAAAAAAACCTAGTTGGACTCAAATGTAAAATAAAATTTTTAGTTTTACTTCTGGAAAATAAATTTAAATCCTTTTATAAATGGTTTCATTAAATAATTAATTATTTAGCCTTTATCTATTTGTATGCATCTACCAATTTTAAAGCAGTTTAGGATGTGCTTTTTAAATGTATTCAATATTTTATTACTTTGTTCATTGAGGAATAAAGTGTGTTTCATTTATGCAATCAACATAAGTATTTTTTACTAGAAAGACTCGTGAAAATTTCATGCTTTTCCTATTTTAATGTTCTGATGAATTTTAATTCTTTAGTTAATAACTGATGGCGAGTTCTACAACAATGAAATATCTATAGAAACTCCCTATCTCATCTAAACTTATTTATAAATGGAACTTTGTCTGTGTGTGTGTGTGTGTGTGTGTGTGTGTCCGTTACCTATAGACTCCGAAACGGCTGAACCGATTTTCTTGAAAATTTACACAGTTGTACTATAAGCATCTGCGAGTGTTCTTAGCTAGGTTTTGTGTCGAGGTACCCCAATAAATATTGAAAATCGATAATCGAAAAAATCGGGTTATAGAAGGAGTGGTCTGATTTTAATCAAATTTGATACACTCATAGACAAAGACATAAGAAACGATATTCAGCAGTTTCAAGGTTGCAGTTCTTACAATAGTGCAGAAAATTTGATATCGATACCAGGAAATGAAAATTTGACTTATATCCATTCATTTTCCTTTCAGTCTACGATTTCGCTTTAACTGGAAACAACTATTGCTTTTTAGTCTTTCGTACCAATGTCCAAAGAGTCTGAGCTCCAGGACCATGGATTAGTTTTAAAGCTTTCATTACACCCGGAATATACTGCTAGTTGTTAAATAATTGAACTTAACAAATTAAACAAAATGTTACAATAACAATCACAAACATGGCTGTTGTTCATTAAGAAGTGGGTACAAATGAAAAGATTTTAAATAGACAACTTTTTCCATTTCACTGAAACAGCTGTAGGGTTTGATACATTCACACCCACACACACACACATGGTCATTCAGCGTTCACGTGATAACCTTAGTTCCCGCGTAAAAGCATGCCAATAAAAGCAGAGAACATCACGTGGTACGCTAGTTAGGATTTTGTCCCAGGGAAGAGCAGACATGTTTCCCTAACTCACACAAACACACGAGCACTAATTGCGGGTAGCAATTAGTGGGGCAATTTTTATTTCTCACCCGGATGCACACACAACACTAAAAAACTCTAATTGGAAACAGACATTAACACTATGCACATTAACTTTCATTCAAACTGAACTTTACGTAAAATAACTTTCTACCGAACATTTTACGTTTCTGTCCAGACAAAGGGAAAGAACTTTTCTTTCCTTACTTTTATGCGTGCGTTCAACCCTATGTAACCTTTGTTAATATATTGTTTTCCTGGTTGCTTTCGCCTTTTCGTCTTTCTTATTTCCTGCTTTATTTCATGACCAAAGTTACTAAGAGTCGACCCGTAAAACTAAAATAGAAAGGACTATTCATTTTCTACACAGCCATTAAACACTTCTATGTTCCTTTCTTTCTTTCTTTCTTTCTTTCATTTTGTTTTTCTAAGGAATCAAAATGAAATAGTTCATAATTTATCACATTAAACACTTCTATCTGTTCTTCTTTCTTTTGTTCTTTCTACCCAAATCCTCATCTTATGAACATTTCTCTCCATAATAATTTTAAAATAATTTAGCAGACAATGTTATTTCATTTACGATAACTAGATTTTTTGCCATTACCTTAATAGGTTTTTGTCATTTGATACTGTGCATATGAAAAATGATATATTTATCATAGTCTTGGCTCTTTCAGGGGTCAGGTAGGGTAAAAAAATCTAAGCCCAAGCCTCAGGTGGCCTTCTCCCCAGGCAGTACCTCTCCTTAGGTAGGGGCTGAGTTCATTGTCTGATGCCTGAGACATCCCCTAAACTTTGACCATATGTCACTCAGTAGAGACAGTGATACACTGAAAAATACAAATGCTTTTCAGCCTCTTGCTTGAGATCAAAGTGTAGTATCTGCTCTTATCAGCTTAATCTGACTCTCTCTCTCTCTCTCTCTCCACTTCTATCATCTCTTATTTCTTTTTCTTTTTTTCTTTCTTTCTTTCTTTTCTTCACTGAAACCAAGTAGTGCCTTTTCCCCACTTTCTATATGATCAAAACAAAATAGTCCATTATTTACAAAGTGTTGGCAAGGTGTAACAGTTGTGTGAACTAACGGGAAGTGGGACAAGCACAATTATAATAGGATGTTATTATCATTATGTCTCTTATTTCTTAAAAAAAAAGTTTTTAAACAAGTGTCAATATTTCCAGAAAGCATTGACACTGACATCAATCATAAGAAAGAAAAATTTAAAGCACTAAATACACTTGAGTTGAGTTGGAAATCTGAAAGTAATAATGATAATTTGAGACCCAACAATTATCACATGACAAGATGGCTACCCCTGTCTGCCATGTGTCATCAAAATACGGTTTAAATTCTCTTGTAAGCCTGGAGCAATTCAGTAATTTAATCACCTGCTGTTCTTCACAATTAGCCACCCCTCTTAACTTATTCAAACAAGAACAAAAGGAAATCTCCTTGGGAAAAAAGTAAATCACTGAGAAGGGTGTCAACACACCAGTCCGTTAAACAGACAGACACAGTTTCTCTGACAGACAGGCAAGAATGTAATCAAGCTAAGAGTGAGTGTCTGTTATTACATGCAATGAAAGACTTCCTCATTTGAAGATGTTTCTATAGTCGTGGACAGGTAAGATGTGGACATGCAAAAATACTGTTAAGGTAAATGTGCATCTCCCTTGGCTCGCAGTAGAAGCAGTAGAAAAAAAAAACCTTGTGGGTAGATTTACAGGCAGGCATATTACAAGAATTACTTTTTTGGGGCTTGTTGCCCTAAACTCCTTTTTAAGAAGGTAGATTCAAATCAAGGAAAAAAGGTATGATATTTTATCAATTTATTACATACAGGTAAAATCAATGAGAGCAAAAATAGAGAACTGATGATGTGCTTGGGATGGAGGTGCTCAATCTTTACTTTTCAGCATTGATGGAGGTCATGATTGCTAATGCAGTCGTGTCAGAGATAACTTTCCCCCACAGATGTAATGTTGCAAGCCAATTGCTACTTTATTGCCAATTTTGGAGTAGATAGATCTAATTGCAGTAAATAAATTGAATTGGAGTAGATAGATCTGTCTATCGCCCGGTTCACACTCCACCCACGTCTATTGAACAGGTTAAGAGGCTCATCCCTTGTTCCCTGTTTAGGATGTGGTTTCCGGCTTTCACTTTTCCAATCTTCTCACTTTGTTTTTTGTTTTGTTGTTTTTCAATTGGAGTAGATAGATCTATCTATCGCCCGGTTCACACTCCACCCACGTCTATTGAACAGGTTAAGAGGCTCATCCCTTGTTCCCTGTTTAGGATGTGGTTTCCGGCTTTCTCTTTTCCAATCTTCTCACTTTGTTTTTTTTTCAATTGGAGTAGATAGATCTATCTATCGCCCGGTTCACACTCCACCCACATCTATTGAACAGGTTAAGAGGCTCATCCCTTATTCCCTGTTTAGGATGTGGTTTCCGGCTTTCTCTTTTCCAATCTTCTCACTTTGTTTTTTGTTTTGTTGTTTTTCAATTGGAGTAGATAGATCTATCTATCGCCCGGTTCACACTCCACCCACGTCTATTGAACGGGTTAAGAGGCTCATCCCTTGTTCCCTGTTTAGGATGTGGTTTCCGGCTTTCTCTTTTCCAATCTTCTCACTTTGTTTTTTTTTCAATTGGAATAGATAGATCTATCTATCGCTCGGTTCACACTCCACCCACCTCTATTGAACAGGTTAAGAGGCTCATCCCTTGTTCCCTGTTTAGGATGTAGTTTCCGGCTTTCTCTTTTCCAATCTTCTCACTTTGTTTTGTTGTTTTTCAATTGGAGTAGATAGATCTATCTATCGCCCGGTTCACACTCCACCCACATCTATTAAACAGGTTAAGAGGCTCATCCCTTTTTCCCTGTTTAGGATGTGGTTTCCGGCTTTCTCTTTTCCAATCTTCTCACTTTGTTTTTTGTTTTGTTGTTTTTCAATTGGAGTAGATAGATCTATCTATCGCCCGGTTCACACTCCACCCACGTCTATTGAACAGGTTAAGAGGCTCATCCCTTGTTCCCTGTTTAGGATGTGGTTTCCGGCTTTCTCTTTTCCAATCTTCTCACTTTGTTTTTTGTTTTGTTGTTTTTCAATTGGAGTAGATAGATCTATCTATCGCCCGGTTCACACTCCACCCACGTCTATTGAACAGGTTAAGAGGCTCATCCCTTGTTCCTTGTTTAGGATGTGGTTTCCGGCTTTCTCTTTTCCAATCTTCTCACTTTGTTTTTTGTTTTGTTGTTTGTCAATTGAAGTAGATAGATCTATCTATCGCCCGGTTCACACTCCACCCACGTCTATTGAACAGGTTAAGAGGCTCATCCCTTGTTCCCTGTTTAAGATGTGGTTTCCGGCTTTCTCTTTTCCAATCTTCTCACTTTGTTTTTTGTTTTGTTGTTTTTCAATTGAAGTAGATAGATCTATCTATCGCCCGGTTCACACTCCACCCACGTCTATTGAACAGGTTAAGAGGCTCATCCCTTGTTCCTTGTTTAGGATGTGGTTTCCGGCTTTCTCTTTTCCAATCTTCTCACTTTGTTTTTTGTTTTGTTGTTTGTCAATTGGAGTAGATAGATCTATCTATCGCCCGGTTCACACTCCACCCACGTCTATTGAACAGGTTAAGAGGCTCATCCCTTGTTCCCTGTTTAGGATGTGGTTTCCGGCTTTCTCTTTTCCAATCTTCTCACTTTGTTTTTTGTTTTGTTGTTTTTCAATTGGAGTAGATAGATCTATCGCCCGGTTCTCACTCCACCCACGTCTATTGAACAGGTTACGAAGCTCATCCCTTGTTACCTGTTTAGGATGTGGTTTCCGGCTTTCTTTTTTCCAATCTTCTCACTTTGTTTTTTTTTCAATTGGAGTAGATAGATCTATCTATCGCCTGGTTCACACTCCACCCACGTCTATTGAACAGGTTAAGAGACTCATCCCTTGTTCCCTCTTTAGGATGTCATTTCCGGCTTTCTCTTTTCCAATCTTTTCACTATTACGTAGCCCCCTGCACATCAGTGGCGTTACTGACTTGCTCGGAGTGATACGTCTAAAAAAAAAACAACACTTCCCAGGTACCTAAATTTCTGTACCTGCTTTGATTTTAGTATCCCAAACTTTTAGTTTGCATTTTAGGCTTCATTTTACTGATGACCATGCATTCAGTTTTCTTGTAGTCTATATGTAGCCCTTTCTTTGCACTTTCTGTAACTACATTCAGTAGGAGATCTTTTAGTTAACTTTCTGCGTCTACTATCAGCACTGTATCATCTGTGTAACTTGTTTTGTTTAGATTGTGGCCTCCAATGACAAATCCTGGTAGGACTTCTAGTGCTCTCAGTATTGTCTCACCGAATAGGTTGAATAGATCTTGTGAGACGTCACATCCTTGTCTTACACCTCTTTCTATCTTTTTATATCTGCTGAACCTCGTTTCCCGTCTGTGTGCAGACAGTTTGTTGCCAATACAGGTTCTTGATTACTCTACTCTAATATGTCAAGTTTGCCTAGCTTCTCCCTCAGGTCTTTGTGGCATACTTTGTTGAATACAAGAATGAAAACCTCAGAAGAATAGTTACAACAAATATGTAACTGCCAATATAACGAATAACTAACATGCTGAAAATTGAACTTGTAGATTTACTTCTAGGCTTTGAATTGAAATGCTGAGTTGCTTAGAACAAATGGCTTTCTAGATCATTATTAAACAATGATGCAAAAATGAAAGAGAGGCATTCAAGTTATTTTTATGACAGTGAAGTTTTAATGTTATTGAAATACATCTTAAAATAATATTGAAAATAATGAAATAATTACATAATAATAGTGAAAAATGTTGAAAATAAATAATTTCATAATAGTGAAAATAATGTTGAAATTAATAAAAATAATTTCATATATGCAAATAAAGTTGAAAATAATTAAATAATCTTATAATATTGTAATAATGAAATTGCAATTTAAAGGATTTTTGTTTGTCATAATGAAGTTTCAATTATCTTATAATAATTTTTAAAATATTAACAAGATGATATTGAAAATAAAATTAATATCTCAATTTTACATTTTATTGTAGTAAACTTTCAGTTTAATTCCTTTTAATAAATTTAATTCAGATATATTTTTTAAAAATATTTTCTTTAAATAAAAGCAGAGATTAGTTTATTTCTTGTAGAGTGTTACACTTTTAACATGTGAGTAAAGACGGTTTTTTTTTACTGCTTGTACTTGATTGGTCTTTACCAAAAAAGCCCTTTCTGCGACTTTCATAGTTTTGTTTTTCCTATTTCTTTAAAAAGTCATGTCAAAGCAAGACAACAACAAATGGTAGCAAAGTTTTAGGCATATGCCTTTTTCAAGGTCATTAGTGCAGAGAGCCAAGTTCAAATTTCCAGTTGAGTTCATTAAATTTACTTACATGCAAATACCTTTGGGATAAGTATGAATCTATCTCTTCTCCTTCCAGCTCTGAGTGAAAAAGCAGAACAGACTGAGTCCTATAGCCTTGGATGGCAACCAGTCTAGAAGAAGGAAACTGAATTCAAACCAGATTGCACTACCCTAAAAAAGTTTGTATACATGCATTCCCCCTAAAATTCTTGCTATGAATACAATCCCTGATACACTTGATCAGCTTTCGTTTGGATGCTACAGATTTGTTTGATAGAGCCAGCTCAACCAACTGTGTGCATGCCGCAACAGGTGCAGATACAAGCTACTAATATCTGATAAGAATATAAGATTAAATTTCTCCCATGTAAAATTATAGTTTTGTTTTCCTACAAGACACCATCAAATTAGCATCAGCCTTGAAGGTATTTGGTTTCGGGAACATTAAACAGTCAATCTTCTTCTCATTGAGATATGAAGAACACTACCCTCTCCTTGGCAACTGGCATTTATGTAACTATTTTTATGTAAAAATAAAACCGTTACGTCTTTAGAAATTCTTCTTAATTCTAACAGTTTTATTGATTTAATATTTTATATTAATTTATATTATATAATAATTCATATTAATTACTAGTAGTATACCCAGCATTGCTCGGGTATAATGAAAGCTTTAAAACTAATCCATGGTCCTTTGGACATTGGCACGAAAGACTAAAAAGCAATAGTTGTTTCCAGTTAAAGCAAAACCGTAGACTGAAAGAAAAATCAATGGATGTAAGTCAAATTTTGATTTCCTGGTATCGATATCAAATAAGTTTTTTTGTCATAAACTGAATTTTGAAGGCCAAATAAGTCCTCTGAGTAAATGGTATCATGGCTGAGACTAAGAACTACAATTATACCTACTTAGAGCCAAACCCGAAGCAAAAACAAAAATAAAAGGGCTGAAAAAATACAGACATACAGGCAGATAAACAGACACACACACAAACATCTTGCCTTTTATATATATATATATTATCAATTTTCTGCACGATTGTAGGAACTGCAACCTTGAAATTTCTGAATATCATTTCTTATGTCTTTGCCTATGAGTGTATCAAATTTGATTTTTTCAATTATCAATTTTCGATATTTATTGGGGGTACCTCGACACAAAACCTAGCTAAGAACACTCGCAGACGCTCATAGTACAACTGTGTAAATTTTCAAGAAAACTGGTTCAGCCATTTTGGAGTCTATAGGTAACGGACACACACACACACAAACAGACACACACACACACACACACACAGAGACACACACACACACACACACACACAATGTTCCATTTATAAATAAGTTTAGATTTAGATTGTTATTAATACTATTTTAATAAATTCTTCTATTGAGATGTAGCATGTGACACAGATGTGCATTGTGGTGCAATGGATATCGGTTTGGAACAAAAAAATTGGAGAGTCGAGTTCGAATTCCAGTTGAATTTATTGTATTCACTTGCACGCAAATATCCTGAGAAAGGTATTAATCCGTCTCTTCTCCCTCTAGTTATGGGTTCAATAGCAGGACAGATTTGGTTCTATAACCTTGGTTGACAACCAGCCTAATGCAGAAAGTAATGGCAACCTACTATGGGAAAATCTTCTGCCCAGTCAGTTGTGTCCCATTTGAGACATGTTCATCCAAGCATGTATCACATATAGTACTTAACTGACTAATGATGTGACACACCAAAGATGATAACAAAACAAACTTTGCCCTCAACATCACACCAGACCACTAGAGAAGCTAGCTGTATCAGAAGATGACTTCCTAGCCAGCAGAAGCAGATCTTGGCCTCTTAGTAGCTACTTCCAACATGTAAACAATGGGACAATCCAGCTGTGCTTGGGATATCCATACTTGGAACTGCTGATGATAGGAAGATATATAAGCAGGCACCCGAGAGGGGAGAGCATCTCTTCTATCCTCATCAGAATGTAGAATGGTGTTAAGTTTTCTAGAGAATATCTGACCCTTTGGGGATAATCTTTAGATAAAAACCCGAGAAAGATAGCACTCAAATTTCAATATTCATACTGAAATTCTTAAAAGGAATAATTCGTAATTTGTTCTTAAAGCCACAAACTGAATAAAAAGGTAAAATGATAGTAATCTTACCTTGTCTTTGTAGACAATAAATTCACTGATGGCTTCAACTGCTTTAGATTTATTCTCTTCCTTTGCTTCTTCCACACATTCCCAAAATGTACTCACTTCCTCCATCATTTTTTTGTGTTCGTCTATGCCATAATCAAATATCTGCTTGCACAAGGATGTGAGTTTCTCCTTAAAGATTCCAAAAGTTAAGGATTAATTACCATCTTAATCAGAAAATTTATAACAAAAAAATTCATCATAACCAGACTCAGGCACTCTTTATCAATTCTGAGGCTCATAAGAGAGTTTTACACTCACAAATATTGATTTTGAATTGCTATAATTTCAAAAAAAAAACGTTCCTGATATTAATCTTAATTAAACAGCAACCAACCAATTAAACTGTTTCCCATCAAATATCAGCCAATCAAATAACCTCTTTTTGGATGACTGATTAAAAAATCTTACAAATATCATTAACTTTAATTAAATAGTAGCCAACCAATCAGAATTTGTCTTTCAACAAATATCAATCAAATAATTTTTTTTTATTTGGCATTATATTACTTTAGGCACTTAATCAAGAATAGGGGTTTATGCAAAATTTCATAACCTGAATTAAATAAGATAAATTCAAAACCTCCAATCTCCTGATCAGAGGCGTTGTTGCTGGATGAAGTTTATCATCATACCCAGAAGAATAAAAAGATGAAAAAACAAAAGTTAGGTGTTTAAAAAAGAAAAATTCTGGAAAGAAAGAGAGAGAGAGAGAGAAAGAAGATCAAAAGAGAAGTATATAATATTACTTGTACAGTGGTCTTTTCTTTTTGTTCAACTGATTCTTAGTTTTAACGCCTTTCCTAAATAATTCAAATTCTTCTTTTGGATCTATCTATCTATCTATCTATCTATCTATCTATCTATCTATCTATCTATCTATCTATTTATCTATGTATGCCAGTCTGTTCATATCTATCTATCTATCTATCTATCTATCTATCTATCTATCTATCTATCTATCTATCTATGCCAGTCTGTTCATATCTATCTATCTATCTCTCTATCTATCTATCTATCTATGCCAGTCTGTTCATATCTATCTATCTATCTATCTATCTATCTATCTATCTATGCCAGTCTGTTCTATCTATCTATCTATCTATCTATCTATCTATGCCAGTCTGTTCATATCTATCTATCTATCTATCTATCTATCTATCTATCTATCTATCTATCTATCTATCTATCTATGCCAGTCTGTTCATATCTATCTATCTATCTATCTATCTATCTATGCCAGTCTGTTCATATCTATCTATCTATCTATCTATCTATCTATCTATCTATCTATGCCAGTCTGTTCATATCTATTTGTCAAAAAGTAATACATGTACCAATTTCATTTTTAAAAGTATTAAAATTCATTGGTTTTTTTTAGTTTTTGTTTTTTAGCTAAAGTAAATTGAAGCCCATTTCACAATCCCCTTGCAAAATGGTTGCCCTGCAAAGAAGATGTAAAAAAAAGCAGAGACATCATAAAATTTCTGTTTTCAGAAGGAAAAACCACAGTAGCAATACCTAACATGTTGGGATCTATGGTCCCATACTCCCCAGTAATGTCTATTGGAACTGAATGAATGATTGAGTGTGAGTACTACTACTATTAAATCTGTTTTAATTAAAGAAGAATAAATATTAATTGTCAATTGACCCTCATACAACAATTGAGAAGGAAGAAGATTATACAATTTACATGATTTTTCTTATCTTTGTTGTCATTTGTACAGCGTTTTGGTCATACAAATGTCAACAAAGATGAGGATAACAGTCCGAATAATGTAAATACTGTAAATACTACCTCATCTCAGAAATATAGACAAATAGAATGATCTATGATTAAACATCATACAAATAGCAACAAAGATGAGGACAATAGTCTGAATAATGTAAATACTGTAAATACTAGCTCATCTCAAAAATATAGACAGATAAAATAATATATTATTAAACGTCATACAAATGGCAACAAAGATGAGGACAATAGTCCGAATAATGTAAATACTGTAAATACTACCTTATCTCAAAAAATATAGACAAATAGAATAATCTATTATTAAACGTCGTACAAATGGCAACAAAGATGAAGACAATAGTCCAAATAATGTAAATACGGTAAATACTAGCTCATCTCAGAAATATAGACAAATAGAATGATCTATGATTAAACATCATACAAATAGCAACAAAGATGAGGACAATAGTTCAAATAATGTAAATACTGTAAATACTACCTCATCTCAAAAATATAGACAAATACTTAAGGAAATTATATTGAAACCTACATTTAGATTCTGTTCATTTGACTTTATTTTAAATTCATCTCAAGCAAGACAATAAAGCCACTAAGACACAAAATGGTTACTGAGTGTAAAATAATTTGAAAATAGAAAACATTATGAAATAGTGGGAACAATAGAAGAGTGATCAGAAAGATGGCAGATAACAATTGACATTACATTTAAATGTTTGAAGATCGAAATTGGCCAAAGAGCATTGAATTAGAAGAGAGTTCCACAAGAAATATGAGTAAATGAACTGTTAGCATAAAAATTACAGTTACATCTAGCCACAATATTTACATTATTTGGACTATTGTCCTCATCTTTGTTGCCATTTGTATGACATTTCGGCTATTTTATACTCCGGCCTTCTTCAGGTGCTAGAAATTTTGAACTGAACCCTTTATTACAATCATTTGGGTATATGAACTCCATTCCTTGCCGAGAGCCTCTTCTGGTAGTCATGAGTTATCTCCCTCTAACTCTCTAAGTTACTTGTTCACCACTGCTGTAGCCTGGTATTGAGGACACATGGCCCAGTGGATATAGATGTTGGTTAATTCCTATGACTTGACCCAAAGAGTTGTGAGTTCAATACCAGGCTACAGCAGTGATGAACAAATCACTTTACAGGTGGTGGTAATGTCATACTGGTGAGTGGTTCCAAAATGGAGGATCGATTTACTATAGCGTTGTATGAAAAACTGAGCCCCCACTAAAATTTTTGAAATATTGGAATTTTTCAAAATTTTTTTGTCGATCAGGAAGTTTAGGGTGTAACTGATAAGACTGTACTGAAAAAAGTAAAAAAAAAAAAAAAAAGAAAACAAATTTAAAGGTGGTGGTAGTCTCCTTTAGGTCCACCCACTTTTTTTATCAATTCACCCAAAGCAAATAGAAAGGCCCATGAGATTCAATGGGTTTCATGAGAGTGATGGAGAATCATAAAACTTTAGAGTAAACTGGAAACCCAATCTTAAACAGGAAACTAAAATATGTGAATTCAAAAAAAATTGTACGCATGGGTACTTCCATAGATTTTTTTCTTTGCAATGGAGCAGACACAATTAAATATTTTTTCTTTGATTGTGATGACACCTGATTTAATTCCTAATCAATTCTCCCCCAAGCAAGATGATAATGCTACTAAGATGCAAGGGGCTACTGGCAGTGAAAGAGAAAGAAAAGACTTTAGAAGGAACAAGAAATCAAATAATAGTAAAAATTTCAGAGTTTAGACAGAGACATTATGAGTATAGAGTTGAAGTAGAATTTAGAAGGAACCAGAAACCCAATCCTAAACAGGGAACAAGGGATAAACCTCTACTCCTGTTCAAAAGACAGAGAAGGAGTGTGAACCAGATAAGTAAACTTATGTAATTAAAGAAGAACAGGCTTTACTTTTTTACCATCTATCCCAGTCTGCTCATATCAATCTATTTATCTATAATTAATTTCCAATCATCTGGAACAAACAATGACCTTCTTAGAGATATAAAGTCTGCTTATCTATTTGAGCCAAAATTTATAACTCAGTTAAAACAACATGTGGACCGATCGGATGTAGTTTTCATCCAGAATCAAATGCTAAGTATTATATCTTTATTTTTATTAGAATATTATATTTTGTAGATAGATAGATAGATAGATAGATATGAACAGGCTCAGATAGATATTGTATTATCTAAACTTATTTATAAATGGAACTTTGTCTGTGTGTGTCTGTGTGTCGGTGTGTGTCTGTGTGTGTGTGTATCCATTACCTATAGACTCCGAAATGGCTGAACCAATTTTCTTGAAAATTTACACAGTTGTACTAGGAGTGTCTGCAAGTGTTCTTAGCTAGGTTTTGTGTCGAGGTACTCCTGATAAATACTGAAAATCGATAATCGAAAAAATCGGGTTATAGAAGGAGTGATCCGAATTTAATCAAATTTGATACACTCATAGACAAAGACATAAGAAACGATATTCAGAAGTTTCAAGGTTGCAGTTCTTACAATAGTGCAGAAAATTGATAATATATATATATATAAAAGGCAAGATGTTTGTGTGTGTATCTGTTTATCTGCCTGTATGTCTGTATTTTTTTCAGCCCTTTTATTTTTGTTTTTGCTTCAGGTTTGGCTCTAAGTAGGTATAATTTTAGTTCTTAGTCTCAGCCATGATACCATTTACTCAGAGGACTTATTTAGCCTTCAAAATTCAGTTTACAACGAAACAAACTTATTTGATATCGATACCAGGAAATGAAAATTTGACTTACATCCATTCATTTTTCTTTCAGTCTTTAACTGGAAACAATTATTTCTTTTTAGTCTTTCATGCCAATGTCCAAAGAGTCTGAGCTCCAGGACCATGGATTAGTTTTAAAGCTTTCATTACACCCAGGCAACACCGGGCTATACTGCTAGTATATATATATATATATATATATGTGTGTGTATTTATTTTATTTGTCTAATGTAATAATTAATAATAAATATTCATTACTCTATTTTATATTGAGCATTGTTTGAAATTAATGTTTGAACTTAGCAATTATTATTTTCTTTGTTCTTATTCATTTGGATATATATATATATATATATTTTCCATTATGTGACCTAGGTTTTTACCATGAGTGGTGTCTTCAGACGATTTGCAAAAAATGATTTTACTGTTTACTGTTTTTTTTAAGAACGCTCATGTAACGGTGTTTTTTTTAACACTCATGTGGTTAGGAATTTTTTCAATTACAAGAAATTATAACGTTTTTGTACATGGTTGTATGAACCTAATAGATATTTTTTAGTATGGTTACACTTAGTCATAATTTCCGTTCTTTCATTCAATAGTTTATTTTTGTTTGGGAATAGCATAATCTCTAACTTTTCTTCCTAGCACAGTCTACATATTTTTCCACCATTGTAAGGCTTTGCTATTTTCGCGATACTCCACGTAATGTCTGGGTCTTTTCCATTTGCGTAATAACTCGTTTACAAATGGAAAATATTCAAAAGTTCTACAATATAACTGTATTGAACACTTTTTAATACAAATGTGCACTAGTCTAATCTTATTATGACCAAAAATTAAGTAATTAAACAATCAATATATATAATTAAACAATCAATATATATATATATATATATATATATAATAATAATATTTATTAATAAATTATAACATTGATATGTTATAATATCACTACAAAAGTAGCTATTTTGTTTCGACACTTTTTGTGTCTTATCAAGTGATGTGGTTATTTCAAAATGAATGGCTTTAAAAGGTTAAGAACAAGCAAGACCTCTTTCATCAGGGAGGCATTATTGTATGTACAATGTGGACCAATCAGAGTAAAGCAACTTTTACTTTGGAGAATATGTGGGAAGACTTAAAATTAATCTTGGTGGGCATTGGTATTAAAATTTTATAAAATTAAGATCAGCATTATTAATTAACTATTATATCTACTATATTTTTGTTGCTAAAAAAAAAAAAAAAAACTATATATATATATATTTTAACAATTTTGTAGATTTAGAAAATTACTGATTGTTTAATTACTGATATATATATATATATATATATATATATATATATATATATATATATATTGATTGTTTAATTACTTATATATATATATATATATATGTACGGATAGTAAATATACAAATGGATATATATGCAAGTACATGCACATATATATGTTTAATGTTAATAAAACAGTGCTCAATGTAATATAACAGAGCTATAAAGTATACATTAATAAATATTCATATTATCCTACATCTTTAAGATGACTCAGAGTTTCATGCACTATGCAATCATTAGGTGGTTATAAAACTCCAAGTAGTACTATAGACAGGATAATATGTATATTTATTAATATATATATATATATATATATATATATACTACCAGCCATAATCATTAGGCCACCACAGTTTAAAAAAATGATGTATTTAATACAATTTTTAGTATTTATTGCCAAGTGGATAATTCTAAATAAAAATAGAATGGTTCTTTTGTTAATCCTGCAAAATAACATGTGCATCAAATGAACTGTTCTGGTGTCCAGTTTTTGTGCTCTCTTCCCCATGCCAGTCTCTTCTTCTTATTGGCTGGCCAAAGAAAAGGCTTCCTGGCTGCCTTGTAAAATTTTGAAAAGTAATAATAACAAAGAACAATTCTATTTTTATTTAGAAATATCCACTTGACAATAAATACTAAAAAATAGTATGAAATACATCATTGTTTTTAAAACACTGAGGCGGCCTAATAATTAGGATGGTAGTATATATATATATATATATATATATATATATATATATATATATATATATATTAAATCTACAGGGTGCGATGGGTGAATTGTCGCTACTTGCCTTGTAAAATTTTGAAAAGTAATAATAACAAAAGAACCATTCTATTTTCATTTAGAAATATCTACTTGACAATAAATGCTAAAAAATAGTATGAAATACATCATTGTTTTTAAAACACTGGGGTGGCCTAATAATTATGGATGGTAGTGTATATATATATATATACATATACATGGTTTACCAAGAAGCACGATGATGTTTACGTAATTCTTGCTATAATAAATATACTATTCATTGAGAAGAAAGGAAGCACTACAAAAATGACATAAAAAAAAATAATAATAATGGATAAAAAAAAATAATCTAATGAAAAATATTTGTTGGCAAAAGCTACAAATACTTGAATGCAGACAGTTTTCATTTCAGACGCAATTTATTTTCAACATAAAGCAAGTCAGCCAGATTATTTAAAAATTCTAAGCATTTCAAAATGTAAAACCTAAACATTTTTTATCAGGTGATCCGCAATACAATAAAAGTGTTTACACATGAATAACTAACACAGCCTGACCTCATTTTATTATTGCAAACAGAAGCATAGACAAGAAAGAACATTTTCAAAGCAAATTATAGATTAGCCAACATTTAACTGTTTCATTAAGGCAGGATTTGGGCTTCATCACAAGAAAGATAATTAACACTGGATTTATTTACAAATCTAGTGTTGATTATATTTAAAAATACTATGCAGAAATAGAATTTACCTCAAACTGTCAAACAGATAAAGAGTTAGTCATTAAAAGAATATAAAACTGATTTTTTACTAACTATATATCTCTCTCTCTCTCTATCTCTATATCAGTCAGTTAAGTACCATACGTGAAACACACTTGGGCAATCATGTCTCGAAAGAGACATGACTGACTGGGCAGAAGATTATCCCGCAGTAGGTTGCCATTGCTTTCTGTGGTAGACTAGTTGCCAGCCAAGGCTATAGAACCCAATCTGTCCTGTTATTTGACCCATAACTGGAAGGAAGAGATGGATTAATACCTTTCCCAAGGGTATTTGTGCGTAAGTGAATGCAATAATTTCAAGTGTGGATGCAATGAATTCAACTGTGAAAGTGAAAGCAATGAATTCAATTCATCTCTCTATATATATGATAAAAATATACTCTTAAGATATACTATATTTATGGGTAAAATTTCTCAATATTAGAAATAGAGCAAACATGTCTCTTCTACAAATACTTTCATGACTTCTGCACCGATGAACTTAGCTCACTGGTGCCTCCTATATATAAATTTACTCGAGCCAGAAGATTAACAACTAGGTCCCACCCTTTTACTGGGAAACCAATAAAATGTAAATGCAAATTCTAATCCAGCAGCTTCTTTTCTCACACTTCCTGCCTGTGGAATTCCCTTCCATTTACTTGCTTCCCCAATAGCTACAATCTCCAAGAATTTAAATGTAAAGTCATCTCCTATCTCACTAATCTGAATCCTCACTCTCATGCTCCTCTCTTCGTCCACTCCACTCTCGTCAGTATTCTCAGCCTTCTCTGACCCACTTCCTGACACCCCCCTATAACCTTTCACTCTTTCTCATAACTTTCCTCCTATGTAACACCCTGCAAAACAGTGGCAGTAAAATACCTTGCTTGGTAAATATTCTATTTATATTTCAGAGAACGTAAATAAATCTAAAAGACATGCATGTGTAGCTAATCAGTATTTCATTGACTGATTGATTCATTTTCTACGGTCTATCAACAGACAAAAAATTATTATGTAATTATAAAGTGGGGGATCAATTTTATATTACAATCAATATATAAATTCATCCCTCACTTTATGGCCATAGTCATCCTTCTCTTACCAACTTCCTGACTTTCCCTATAACCTGTCACTCTTTCTCATAACTTTACTCCTATGTAACCCCCTGCAAAACAGTGGCAGTAAAATGCCTTGCTTGAGGCAACACGATTATAAAAATAAACAAAAAAAACATAGATATAAAAGTAAACACTTAGGTCAACACCAAGTGGTAACAGTCTGTTTCATGCTTCAATGAAATCTTCTGGCCATGTATATATATATATATATATATAGATATATATGGGGGGGGGGGGGATAACAATATATAATAACACATGCTAATAAGTTCAAGAGCAACTTGAATTTATTCACACATATAGTTTCTGCTCTTTTGACACATTTGTTTACAAAAATTCCTGATTTAATTTAATAGAAATGATTGTCTGTTCCAAACATTTGTTGATTTTGCAATGAGGAAAGCAAAAATCAAACCAACAGAATTGATCACTTTTCCTCATCAGTGTCTTTGCAATTAAACTTGTGCAAGAAAAAACAAGATGTAACAAGGCTAATCCAGATTACTAAATCCAGATTACTAAATCCACATTAGTTAATCCATGTTTATCCCTACAATTGGCTGATGAAGGCCAAGTTCAAATGAAATGAGAGAGAGAGAGAGATAGAAAAAGAACATTTTTGTGTAAAACAGAAATAAAACAAAAAAGAGACAAAGATTTTCCAGGAAACAAAACACTAAGCTATTTATGACGTGAGAAATGAAGATTAAGTAAACATCCTTAAAGAACACACACACACACACACACACACACACACACACACACACACACACACACAAGGGGAGAGAGAGAGAGAAGTGAGGAAAAAAGAAAGAAATGTTAGTGGGGAATATCTACAGTGTTGTAAAATGTTATACAAACTAGGTTGCTTGACTTTATGATATTGTCTTTTATAGATAGATAGATAGACAGAATTATAAATATATAATCAGAACAAGATAGATAGATAGATAGATAGATAGATAGATAGATAGATAAGAATTATAAACATATAATCAGAATGAGATAGATAGATAGATAGATAGATAGATAGATAAGAATTATAAACATATAATCAGAATGAGATAGATAGATAGATAGATAGATAGATAGATAAGAATTATAAATATATGATCAGAACGAGACAGATAGATAGATAAGAATTATAAATATATGATCAGAATGAGATAGCTAGCTAGCTAGATAGATAGATAGACAGATAGACAAGAATTATAAACATATGATCAGAATGAGATTGATAGATAGATAGATAGATAGATAGATAGATAGATAGATAGATAGATAGATAAGAATTATAAATATATGATCAGAACGAGATAGATAGATAAGAATTATAAGTATATGATCAGAACAAGATAGATAGATAGATAGATAGATAGATAGATAGATAGATAGATAGATAAGAATTATAAACATATGATCAGAATGAGATAGATAGATAGATAGATAGATAGATAGATAGATAGATAGATAAGAATTATAAATATATGATCAGAACGAGATAGATAGATAAGAATTATAAGTATATGATCAGAACAAGATAGATAGATAGATAGATAGATAGATAGATAGATAAGAATTATAAACATATGATCAGAATGAGATAGATAGATAGATAGATAGATAGATAGATAGATAGATAGATAGATAAGTATTATAAATATATGATCAGAACAAGATAGATAGATAAGAATTATAAATATATGATCAGAACAAAATAGATAGGTAGATATATAAGAATTGTAATGTAGATATGAACTGATTGGACTAAGCACTTACATAAAAGATCAGCATAAAAATGAAATTGCAGACACATTGTCTAGTGGTGTACTACTAATCCTGTTAAAATTTATGGAATTAGCACACTTAGAGGATATTTGCCTTGTTTTTGCTTTTTATTAGTATTAGATAAACTAATCACGGATAAGAAGAAAACTCACCTCGATCAAAAATCTGCCGAGGCTGACAAAGCAAACCTTGCTGCCGAGCTTCAAAAAGATCTCCGATCCATGGTGGACTGGGATAAAAAATGGATCGTGAAGTTTAATGCTTCTAAAATGAAGCTGCTATCTATTAACCATCACAGACAATCGCTTCTACCCACCATTAGCATGAATCAGGCTAGTCTCCCTAAAAGTAAAACACTGCACCACCTCTGGTTAACTCTCACAACAGACCTCAAGTGGAATGTCTACATAGAATCAATTAGATAAATCCGCTGCTAAGAAGGTCGGTTCTCTGTGCAGGGCCAGGAAGTTTTTCTTGTCTGAAACAATCCTGCACATATATAAATCTACCATCCGCCCGTGCATTGAATACTGCTGCCATATCTGGTCGGGTGCTCCTGCTATCCACCTAGGGCTCCTTGACAAAATTCAATGAAGAATCAGCAATGTGATCAATCCCAACTTGGCAGTTCGGATACAGTCACTTTCTCACCGGCATAGTGTGGCTTCTCTGTGTTTATTCTATAAGTACTTTTACGGCTTCTGCTCTGATGAATTTAGCTCACTAGTGCCCCCTATACACAAACTTACTCGAGCCACAAGATTAGCAACTAGGTCCCATCCTTTTACTAAGAAATCAATAAGATGTAAATGCAAATTCTACTCCATCAGCTTCTTTTCTTGCACATCCCGCCTGTGGAATTCGCTTCCGTTTACTTGTTTCCTTGACAGCTACAATTTCCAATAATTTAAATGTAAAGTCAATAGTCATCTTCTATCTCACTAACTTGCATCCTCTCTCTCATGCTCTCATCTCATTTTGGCACTATTCTTATCGCTCTCCTAACCGCTTCCTGACACCCCCTGTATTCTGTCGCTCCTTCTCATAACTTTCCTCCTATGTAATCCCCTGCACAACAGTGGCAATATAATGCCTTGCTTGGGGCAATACGGAAATAAAAAAACTAGCTGGACTTTCTGGATTCATAAAATATACCTGAAATACCAGATTAAACAATTTAAATGAATGCTATAAATCATTTTTCAAGCCATCTAAAGAAAAATATTATGGGATAAGCTAATACAGAGAAAAAAAAGTAATGGAATTCATTAACAAAAGTTAGAGTTAACATTCAGTTCACCCTCCTTTAGCTTTTGATTGTATCCTTAATTTTTTCAGGAATTAATTTCACTAATTTATTTTTGATCAAAATGTATCTAACTTTATAGAATGGCAGTTAATAGACCTTCTTTGGTTGATGCCAACTTCTCATGGACCATTTTTACAAATTTTCCCCATATATTGTTGAATTACACTGAGGCACAGAGTGTTTGCTTGCTATGTCATTGATTTTAAATGCAGTTCCTGAAGAAAAGCTTTGTGCATTGATTGTTGAGGTAATGATTGCCATCTTTTTTGGTCCTTTAAATGACATACAACTTCATATCATGGATGACTGGGTGTTACAAGGATGCATTTATATATAAAAATAATAATAATAATGTCTAAAAAGTTGTAGTAAAGGATTCTATTAAGTCCTACTTGTTATTACAAAAAAGTTTTAATTCATGAAGTAGTTGTTAAATAGAGAAATTAGGAATAGAACATTTTAGAAGATTGTAGAAAATTCCAGTAGATTCGAGAAAATTCAAAAAGATTCTAGAAATATGCAAATTAGGTGTTAGCCCCTATAAAAATAGGTTTTGGGCAGTGAGTTGTTAGTTGTTACCAGGGTTTGATGATCTTATCAACTCCGGTTTTGATTCAAGGATTTATATCCAGCCGAAAGAGTCTCTAAGTAGTTGATGACCGACTAAAACTTGAAAGAGTTGTTAAAAGGATTTGCTAACCTTATTAGCTTTGGTTTTGATTCAAGGATTTATATCCAGCCAAAAGAATCTCATAGAAAAATTCAACCAACTAAAACCTGAAAGAGAACTTTATGGAACAATATGGGTAAATACATATTTTTGACTCTTTCATTGACCAAGCCAATAATTATTCTTTATATACTCATTTAAGGATTTCTATGAAAGTATAGCACTTAACTGCTTTGCCAACTTAACTGGGTAAAGATATTTGACTCCTTACCTTCCCCTTCTCTCCTTGTAACACTCGCCAGTAGTAAACTATGTCTCTTGTTTTGAATGCAACAAAAATTGTATATTTGTAAATACGTTTGTTTAATGTAAATTAAATATGTGTCTGTGATTTTTATCTCTGAGTTTTTGTCAATCATTTATTTATTTTTTTTTTGTTACAATTAACACGTAACAAAATTGGGGGCACATCCAGGATTAAAATGTGACACTGGGAAATTTACTTGTTTTCTTCAGACAGTCATCTTGAAATGTTTTGTTTGAACAGCACCAAACAGAAGTACCAATATAATCACCTTGGACATCACCTTGCAGATTCATTATTGAATATCACTTTAATATAATCATCCACATGCCATGATTATTATCACCTTGGATATCACCTTGAAGATTCATCATTGAATATCATTTTTATATAACCATTCACATGCCATGATTATTATCACCTTGGATATCACCTTGCAGATTCATTATTGAATATCATTTTTATATAATCGTCCACATGCCAGGATCATTATCACCTTGGATATCACCTTGAAGATTCATCATTGAATATCATTTTTATATAATCGTCCACATGCCAGGATCATTATCACCTTGGACATCACCTTGCAGATTCATTATTGAATATCACTTTAATATAATCATCCACATGCCATTGATTATTATCACCTTGGGCATCACCTTAAAGATTCATAATTGAATATCATTTTTTTTATATTATCATCCACATGCCATGATTATTATCACCTTGGACATCACCTTGCAGATTCATTATTGAATATCACTTTAATATAATCATCCACATGCCATGATTATTATCACCTTGGACATCACCTTAAAGATTCATAATTGAATATCATTTTTATATAATCATCCACATGCCATAACTATTATCACCTTGGATATCACCTTGAAGATTCATCATTGAATATCATTTTTATATAATTGTCCACATGCCATGATTATTATCACCTTGGATATCACCTTGAAGATTCATCATTGAATATCATTTTTATATAACCATTCACATGCCATGATTATTATCACCTTGGATATCACCTTGCAGATTCATCATTGAATATCATTTTTATATAACCATTCACATGCCATGATTATTATTCATCCTTGGATATCACCTTGCAGATTCATCATTGAATATCATTTTTATATAATTGTCCACATGCCATGATTATTATCACCTTGGATATCACCTTGAAGATTCATCATTGAATATCATTTTTATATAACCATTCACATGCCATGATTATTATCACCTTGGATATCACCTTGCAGATTCATCATTGAATATCATTTTTATATAACCATTCACATGCCATGATTATTATCACCTTGGATATCACCTTGCAGATTCATCATTGAATATCATTTTTATATAATTGTCCACATGCCAGGATCATTATCACCTTGGACATCACCTTGCAGATTCATTATTGAATATCATTTTTATATAATCGTCCACATGCCAGGATCATTATCACCTTGGACATCACCTTGCAGATTCATTATTGAATATCATTTTTATATAATCGTCCACATGCCAGGATCATTATCACCTTGGACATCACCTTGCAGATTCATTATTGAATATCACTTTAATATAATCATCCACATGCCATGATTATTATCACCTTGGACATCACCTTGCAGATTCATAATTGCCGTGATTATTTCTCTTTAGGCAACATTAACCTCATTTTCTTCTGTTTTGTTATTATTTAAGTTTTTTATCTGGCTCTTTTTGTATCTGTCAGTTAAGTGCTATATTTGATACACACTTGGACAATCGTGTCTCTTTCAATTCATGAGTAAATAGGCAAATTTTCCTGCAGTCGACTGTCATTTCTTTCAATATAAATCCCATTTTATTTAGTTCATTTTTTACAGTTTTGTTGCAAGGTCCTGGGTATGATGGTAAACTGCATCTGGCAGCAAGCCCTTTGATTGGGAGGGTGTGAGAAGCATGAAACCACCTCTTAATTGCTGTTGTTCCCAAGTTCACCCTGATCTGGGATGGTAGCACCTGTTAGGGTCCCAGCTATGGGCAAATAGTTAACCCTCAAACTGGGGTCAAAACACTATGAAAGTATAAATATACACTTATATAGAAATATACATGTGAAAATAGACTTTATAGAAAAATATACATTTTTGAAGGAAAAAGAAATTCATGCCATAATACATTTTCAAAGGAAAAAATTATTACCAACAATACATTTTTGAATACAAATCTAGAAGATATCTTCAGTTTTCTAAATTTTATATAATTTTTTTTTAATCAAAATCTGATAAAATCAACCTTTTCATTATAACTGAACATTTTTTAAAAATACCTTAAAACCCCAACTTTTTTTGGCATTAAATAATCCACAGAGGTTGATATGCCATTAAAGAAAACTCAAACTTAAACTCAAAACTTTGTTACAATCATTGTTTCTTTTTTCACTCAATTTTTTTTTCCCTTCCTTTGCTCTATATTTTCTATTTTCACGGCATATTCCTTTGAGTTATCTATCCTTAGGTTTTACTGGTTTTTCATGGTCCGCAAATATATTTTAATTTTTTAACTATCCAATTTCATTTATATTGTCATCAAATTTTAGACACAACTGACTGGAATTACTGACATCTTTCACCACATTCTACTATGAATTTCCTTCTTGAATGAGTTTTACGCTTCTTTTCGTTGTTTCATTTGACAGAACTTTTGTTGAAACCATGTTCCTTTTCAGTTAGGTAAACTCAGCTGCTTGTTGAGGTCTGCAAGAATCTCTCTTTTAACTGTAGACCAATTTGAATATCTAGGCTTCTTTCTGCTAATATTTTGTTTTAAGAATGCAAATTACAATTTTATGCCTTTATTTTTTCCATAGTATTAGATTACTCCATATTATTCCCCTTTTCATGGCTTAGAATGATTTATACCAGTAATTTAAATAATTTAATCTAGTTTATCTCTATCTGTAAACAAAAGGGATCATTTACTGTTTGCAACAGTGAACAAAAGTCATAAAGAACTTGACTCAAAGAGTTGTGAGTTCAATAACTGGCTACAGCAGTCGTGAACAAATGACTTAGAGTTGAGTTAAAGGGAGATAACTACATGGCATCCAGAAGTGGCATCGCACATGGAATGAAAATGATATACCCCAGTAATCGAAATAAATGGTTTGGTTAAAAATTCCTAGTATCTGAAGAAGGACGGAGCATACAATGGTCAAAACATCATAAACACAGCAATAAAGATGAGGACAAGAGTCCAAATAGTATAAATAATGTAAATACTACCTCATCTCAGAAGTATAGACAAATTTTAATCTAGTTTGTTTCAGGTATACTAGCAGAATTGACGAGCAATGCTCGGGTGTAATGAAAGCTTTAAAACTAATCCATGGTCCTGGAGCTCAGACCCTTTGGACATTGGCATGAAAGACTAAAAGCAATAGTTGTTTCCAGTTAAAGCGAAACCGTAGACTGAAAGAAAAATGAATGGATGTAAGTCAAATTTTGATTTCCTGGTATTGATATCAAATAAGTTTTTTCATCGTAAACTGAATTTTGAAGGCTAAATAAGTCCTCTGAGTAAATGGTATCATGGCTGAGACTAAGAACTAAAATTATACCTACTTAGAGCCAAACCCAAAGCAAAAACTAAAATAAAAGGGATAAAAAAAATACAGACATACAGGCATATAAACAGACACACACACAAACATCTTGCCTTTTATATATATATATATTATCAATTTTCTGCACTATTGTAAGAACTGCAACCTTGAAACTTCTGAATATCATTTCTTATGTCTTTGTTTATGAGTGTATCAAATTTGATTAAAATCGGACCACTCTTTCTATAACCCGATTTTTTTCGATTATCGATTTTCGATATTTATTGGGTGTACCTCAACACAAAACCTAGCTAAGAACACTCGCAGACAGTTATAGTACAACTGTATAAATTTTCAAGAAAATTGCTTCAGCCATTTCGGAGCCTATAAGTAATGGACACACACACACACACACACACACACACACACACAGACAAACTTCCATTTACAAATAAGTTTAGATAGACTTTACAAAGCTAAAATTTTCAACTATTAAATAAAAAATTATTGTGTCTTATCTGTGATGAGTTTATTTACTGCTAAATAAAAGACCAAGGTGAACATTTTTGGAGTGTGCTAATTCCATGCATTTTTTTTTTTTACCAAACTTTGAAGATAGGTAGTTTGTTTGCCTATGTTCTTCCTGTTTTGAAATATATTCTTTAATTTGTAGCCTGTATCTTTTTCTGGTTTATTCAAATCCTTTATTATCAAAACATCATATATTTTTGCTTTTGAAACATTTTGGCCCAGAATTGCAAAATTAACTCTAATCCTAGGGGGCCCATTTCTCCAAGTATCTGGTGGCTCAACTGCAGCCACTTCCCCACCGTCGAAATGTGACCTCCCTTTGTCTGTTCTATAAATACTTTCATGGCTTCTGCTCGGACGAACTTAAGTCACTGGTGCCTCCTCAACAGGTGTTTACTCGTGCAACCAGACTGGCAACTGGGTCCCACCCATTCACAGTCAGGTTAGCCAAATGCAGACGACAATTCTACTCCTGCAGCTTCTTCTCTCACACTTCCCGCCTGTGGAACTCGCTCCCATATTCTTGCTTTCCTGACGGCTACAACCTCCAGAAATTTAAATGCAAAGTCAATATTCATCTACTAACCACTGGACTCTAGCTCTCTCCCCACCCCCGTATATCCTTCCCTTTCTCTCCACCTATGTATCTGTCATCGCACCTGCATTATCAGCTTTCTATTGCTCCTTTCTAACTAGTTTGTACTCCTCACTCTTTTCTAATTAATCTTTTTACAGTTATGTAGCCCCCCGCTCATCAGTGGCATTTCTGTCTTGCTCAGGGTGAGATGATTAAAAAAAAAATATCTCTCCCTCATTAAAAGGCTAGGATCATTACTTGATGCCTGAAGCATCTCAAAAAGAAGAAATGCTGAGACAGCTAGACTACTTTTCGTCTCTGGTCTCATGTGTACATAAAACTGCTTTCCATTCTAGTAGGAACTGAGGTAAATCTCTTGCTTCAAATCTTAGCCCATTCTATTTCCTTACAAGTAATCTTCACTATTGTTACGAGGATGCATTTATATACAAAAATAATATCAATAATATATAAAAAGTTATAGTAATGGATTCTATTGAGTTCTAAGTGTTATTCCAAAAAAGTTTTAATTCATGAAGTAGTTGTAACAATAAGGAAATTAGGAATAGAACATTTTGGAAAGCTGTGGAATGTTCCAGTAAAATCTAGAGAGTTTTAAAATTTCTAGAAATATGCAAATTAGATGTTAGCCCCTATAAAAATAGGTTTTGTGCACAGAGCAGTTAGTTGATAGCAGGATGGGTTGACCTCTACAGCTCCAGTTAAGATTCAGAATGTATATCCAGCCGAAAGAATCTCTAAGTTGATGACAAAAAACTAACACTTGAAACAGTTGATAAAGGGATGTGTTGACCTCATCAGCACCGGTTTCGATTCAAGGAATTATATCCAGCCAAAAGAATCTCTCTAAGTCAATGACAAGCAAAAACTCAAAAGAGTTGTTAAAAAGATTTACTTTCATATCAACTCTGGTTAAGATTCAGGGATCTATATCCAGCCAAAAGAATCTCACAGCAACGTCCGAACAACTAAAACCTGAAAGAAAACCTCCTGGAACTATCTGGGTAAATATATATTTTTGCCTCTTTCATTGACCAACCCCATAATTAGTCTTTATATATGCATTTAAGGATTTCCAAAAAGTATAGCACTTAACTTCCCTGCCAACTTAACTGGGTAAAGATACTTGACAACTTACTTTCCCCTCCTTTCCTCATAACACTTTGCCAGGCAGTAGTAAACTATACATTTTCCATGTCTCTTGATTTAAATGGCAAACTGTATATTTGTAAATATTTTTATCTAATGTTTTGTGAATTAAATATTTGTCTGTATTTTAACTCTGAGTTTTGGTTCATCATTTTTATTTTCTCTTATGTTACAATTAACAAGTAACACTATTAATTACCTCAGTTTTCTAATTCAATAATTTTTGACAGGGGTTATAAAGCTTAATGAGTGTTGAAAGTTATTTCTTAATTGTGCTAACTTTGATTGGAGACAAATCACTAGTTTTTCATTTCCATAAATAAATCAAGAGAAAGTAACAGTGTAAAAAATTCAATTGAATTGAAATTAGTAACAAAGCATTAATTTACATTAATGGATGATTGATAGAAAACTTTTCCAAAACAAATTTTGTGTGGCAACTTTATTAACCCATTGTCATTCTTTAAATAAGGTTGTAACTTACACTTTTAGAGCAATTAAAGGCCAGCCACTGGTATCTGAAGTTGATTAGCCAATCCCTTTTGCAGATACTTTCCCAGGCACATTGTGTTTGTACAATACCCACAGAGCCCACTTGTAGTTTATACTGCAACTATGCAGACCTTTATATATATGTATATATATATATATATATATAAGTGATTCCTCAAATTGCCCTAATTACAAAATGTATAGAAAATTTGGTACTTTATAGTACAAGTTCAGGCAGCTGATTTATGGAATTGAGTGTGCAAAGGTTGGAGGACACTGCAAGCGAGCAAAAACAAGAACTGAAGTGAATTCATCTATCGCCCGGTTCACTCTCCACCCACGTCTGTTGAACAGGTGAAGAGGCTCATCCCTTGTTCCCTGTTTAGGATGTGGTTTCCGGCTTTCTCTTTTCCAACCTTCTCACTTTTTCAATTGGAGTAGATAGATCTATCACCCGGTTCACACTCCACCCACGTCTATTGAACAGGTTAAGAGGCTCATCCCTTGTTCCCTGTTTAGGATATGGTTTCCGGCTTTCTTTTTTCCAATCTTCTCACTTTGTGTTTTTTTTTTTTTTTTCAATTGGAGTTGATAGATCTATCTATCGCCCAGTTCACTCTCCACCCACGTCTGTTGAACAGGTGAAGAGGCTCATCCCTTGTTCCCTGTTTAGGATGTGGTTTCCGGCTTTTTCTTTTCCAACCTTCTCACTTTTTCAATTGGAGTATATAGATCTATCGCCCAGTTCACTCTCCACCCACGTCTATTGAACAGGTGAAGAGGCTCATCCCTTGTTCCCTGTTTAGGATGTGGTTTCCGGCTTTCTCTTTTCCAATCTTTTCACTATTATGTAGCCCCCTGCACATCAGTGGCATTACTGCCTTGCTCGGGGTGATACGATTAAAAAAAAAAATTATTTCTGGAGCACTAAGCAACAGTCATGCTTATAATTTTTCTACAGCTTGTGAGATCTGTATGCTGATCAATACAAAAATGATGCATGGAGAGTCAAGTTTGACTTCCAATTAAAATCATTGCACAGATACCTTTGTGTAACATATTTCTGTGACCTACAAAAATATAAGTTTGATCAAAGACAGAAGTGTAAACAGTGACAAGCAAAAGAGTGTTTATGTCAAAAACATCAAAGGAATGTAATGTGTTTGGCATCAGAAACAGTGACCAACAAATGTGTATTTGTTGTGGAGTAGTTTTCACACTGAAGGTTATAATCAGCTTATGACTGTGGGAAAATCGTCTGCCTAGTCAGTCATGGATCAAAAGAGACATGTTCACCTAAGCATGGCACTAAACTGACTGATGCTACGACTATGGTTCAATGAATAAGAATTTAAAAAGTATATCATTTCAATCAGCTTTAATGAAATGAGAGGCTAGGCTTTATATAGAAACTTTCAAGTCTTTGTAGATATTTTTAATGTTTTTCATAAAATGAATAACTTATAGTTGATATCAAATAAATAATATCTAATCTAAACCTATTTATAAATGGAACTTTGTCTGTGTGTGTGTATATGTTTGTGTGTGTGTGTGTGTGTGTGTGTCTGTATGTGTGTGTCTGTTACCTATAGACTCCGAAACGGCTGAACCGATTTTCTTGAAAATTTACGCAGTTGTACTATTGGCTCTAAGTAGATATAATTGTAGTTCTTAGTCTCAGCCATGATACCATTTACTCAGAGGACTTATTTAGCCTTCAAAATTCACTTTCCAACAAAAAAAAACTTATTTGATATCGATACCAGGAAATGAAAATTTGACTTACATCCATTCATTTTTCTTTGAGTCTATGGTTTCACTTTAACTGGAAACAACTATTGCTTTTTAGTCTTTCGTGCCAATGTCCAAAGAGTCTGAGCTCCAGGACCATGGATTAGTTTTAAAGCTCTCATTACACTCGAGCAATGCCAGACTATACTGCTAGTATATATATATATATATATGTATGTATATATATACTCGGTGCGATTGGTAAATTGTCGCAATTATTTTATTATTTCAAATATTCTTTAGACTGAGTCTGAGGTCCAGGACCATGAATTAGTTTTAAAGCTTTCATTACACCCAAGCAATGCCGGGCTATACTGCTAGTAAATAATATAAATAAATAAAACATAAAATGAATATACAAATAAATGCAAAACAACTTATCAAATGCATTAGTCATACATAGAAATGAATTCAGCTACAAATTCAACCTAATTTATTACAAGAGAAAGTAATTTACTTAGCTGGAAAATTCTTGAGAGTGGTGCTACTGCACATTAACAAAATATAAATCTCAACCTTAGATTTTTTTCAAGTATCCACTTTCCTGAAAGAAATACTCCTTTCCCAAAACAACAGACATGATTATAAAAATTAAGAGAAAATATTTAAATTCATATTTTTCTATTACTTAGAATATATAATATATAAATTAATCCCAAACTAAAATAATATAAATATTTTAAAAAATTAAAACCCAATACTTACTCACTTTTGTTTATTAGAAATCACCTTATGTCACTTAGCATACTCCATAATTTACTTGAACTTTTCAGTTAGTCTGATGAATTTAAAAAATTTGGAAAACTAACAATATTTTTTCTTTTGATTGTTAATACTCATTGAAAAATAAAATCCTTACATTTGCATTGACAAAATGAGTTGATAAAAATGTCTTCTTGCTGTGTTTATTCATGCAATTAAATCTATATATATATATATATATATATATATATATGTTAAGTTCGTCCCACTCAAGTTACCACCTTAAATTGTTGGAGGCCATCTATATTCGATCTTCAAAATCTACACTGTTCAAACAGAAGGCGCATATATTTGACCTCCAACTCATTTCCATTTACAAATTGTTTTTTTTTATCTCTACATCTTTTTATCTCTACATCTTTTTATCTCTACATCTTGTCCATTTTCTTCTTTAACGATAATTATTTCTTTATTAACCTCAATATAGCTTTGTTAAGTGAGGTTTGAAACCAGTTACCTTGCCCATTTTTCAATTTTATTTTTTAAATATTATCATCATAATAGGTAATAATAAATATTTTTGTTTATTTATGACAGTTATGAAGTTTTGTACCACCAACCATATTTTCAAATATATATATATATGGTTAAATAAAATAAAGACAAGAGTAAAAAACTGTATTTTAAATTGCCTACACGTTTTGTAATCTGATGTAATCAAAGCAAAAAGACGAAATGACGTTTATTCTAAATTTCGTATCTATAAACAAACAGTGTTGGCAACCACAAAAACATTTCGTCCATCACAGGACGAAAAGCGTAGGTGATTTAAAATACAGTTTTTCCTCTTGTCTTTATTTTATTTAACCCCATATATATATATATATATATATATATATATATAATCACAAACAATTTGTTCCTTTAGCTGAACATGTCCATGCCCCAGGCATGAACCTGTTCAGTTAAAGTGACAAACTTTATGTGCTAATAAATGCTTTATCTTTAAACGTTTTTGTGGTTGCCAACACTGTTTATAGATACGGAATTTAAAATAAAGCTCATTTCATCTTTTTGCCTTGATAAAGTTCATCACAGGACGAAACGTGTAGTCGATTTAAAATACAGTTTTTCTTCTTGTGTTTATTTTATTTAACCATCCTGTCCTTAATCTCAGATTATAACTGAGTATATTTTTACATATATATATATATATATATATAATTGTGTGAATATATATATATATATATAGTGACATAACTCAATAAATATACATATGAGGGTGCACATATGTATAGTATTATTATTCAGGTCAGGTGTTGATAAAACAGTGCTCAGTGTATGAGCAGAGCTGTATTATATATATATTAATGAATTATCCTACATCTATGGCATGACTCGGAGTTTCATGCGCTATGCATTCATCAGGTGCATATTTCAAACTGTCAGTTTGAAATGTGTACGTGCATATTGTTTAAGATTTACTATATTTATATAGTATATACTATATATATCAATATACTATATATATATATATATATATATATATCAATATACTATATATATATATATCAATATATTATGCAAGTGTACACCTGCCATCAAAAATAATAGAAGATTTGTTAGATATTAATGGTAGTGGGCATCCATTTGTGGTTTTTATAATCATTTAACTCTAATTAAGGCAAGGCTGCCACTCGTATACAGTGAGAAAAAAAAAACAAAGTACAGGAGATGTTGAAGAAAGGATAAGGGATGCATGGGAATCAAGGAGACAGAAGATAGCAATCGACATTGCATTTAAACTTTTAGAGATTGTAGCAAGAAACTGTTTGAGTAGAAGAGTCGGTTACATGTAACTGTTTCAATGGTAAAAGGGGTGGGACCTAGATGCCAATCTAGTAGCATACATAAATACATGTGATCGGGAAACCAGGGGAAAAACATTGCCACAAAAATACTTGTAGAAAAGACAGAGGGAAATAAAATAAAATAATAGTAGTGCTCTGTTTAGACATAAATTCAATCCATTTTTTTTTTTTATCATATCACCCGGAGCAAGGCGGTAATGCCACTGATGTGCAGGGGGCTACGTAAGAGTGAAAAGATCGGAAAAGAGAAAGTTGTAAACCACATCCTAAACAGTGAACAAGGAATGAGCCTCTTCACCTGTTCAATAGACGAGGGTGGAGTGTGAACCGGGCGACAGTTTAGTCTATCTACTCCAATTGAAAAAAAAAAAGAAAAAGGAGTAAAAAGATTGGAAAAGAGAAAGCCAGAAACCACATCCTAAGCAAGGAACAAGGGATGAGCCTCTTTACCTGTTCAATAGACGTGGGTGGAGTGTGAACCGGCTGACAGTTTAGTCTATCTACTCCAATTGAAAAAAAAAAAAGAAAAAGGAGTGAAAAGATTGGAAAAGAGAAAGCCGGAAACCACATCCTAAACAGGGAACAAGGGATGTGCTTCTTCACCTGTTCAATAGACGTGGGTGGTGTGTGAACCGGGTTGTGGTGAGACTGTAGTGACCTTACCAGGAATATGGAGACCATGCACTTTCCAGACTATATAGCTCTCCTCTTGACCATACTAACAAGATGCAAAGGAATACAGGGTATGACATTTTGGGGTTTGGCTGCAGGAATTGCCAGAAGTTTGTCAGTGCTGACAGCCAACCACCTTCAGAGTTTCACTCCAGTTTTTCTGTCCAAATTTACTTTCATAAATTCTTTTCCATGTTTGGATATGGCCACAACACAGCAGAGGTTTCAAATCAAAGTTTTACTTCCTCTAAATGGATTGCCTTCCCAGGTTGACAAGTTCCATCTATAAGCAGCTGGTGGTTCTCCTCATAATCAACGGGAAAATAAAAATCAACATTTTATGATGACTGTCAGTTTTATGTCTTAAGCAGTCATCAGTTTATGGAGTTGATAATTAACCGGGCTTATGGCATATCATGTTGAATACAGCGGTTCTTGCTCGATCACCGAAGTTAAGCAACGTTGAGCCTGGTCAGTACTTAGATGGGTGACCGCTTGGGAATACCAGGTGCTGTAAGCGTTTAGTGACGGATCTGCGTGCTTACAGCCATATCATGTTGAATACAGCGGTTCTCACTCAATCACCGAAGTTAAGCAACGTTGAGCCTGGTCAGTACTTAGATGGGTGACTGCTTGGGAATACCAGGTGCTGTAAGTGTATAGTGACCCTGCCCTTAAAAACAAATCCTAATGAATCTTGATACTCAAAAAGAAAAAAGTATTACTAGGCACAAAAATTTATATAAAAACAACAATAAATTGTTGAAAGGAAAAGGTATTACCAGCAATAAATAAATAAAAATTTAGTTGGCAATAAATGACCCACCGCGGTTGATATGCCATAAAACAAAACAACCAACCAAAAATGATAATTAACCCCTTCTCAGTCAATTATTTTTTTTAAAAATAGTTCATTTTCAGATTAATTATGTTTAATATAGTAACTAAAACTGAGGTACTTTGAAGTACCTGAGTGGTGGCTAACACCTTTACAAGACATATGAGTTGACAATTAGACTCATTTCAAGCTCAGAAGGGCATAAAAAAATTAAGATCAGTGTATAAACACGTCTGTAGCTGAATTTTGAATGACATTTCTTGAACATGTTTGAGTTTGAGTTTTTTTAACGGCATATCAACCTCTGTGGGTTATTTAATGCCAAAAAGATGGGGTTTTAAGGATTTTTTGTTAATGTTCAGATATAGTGAGAAAGTTGATTTGGTCAGATTTTAATGAAAATTTTTTGTTTTTATTCTTTTTTCATTTTAGAAAACTGAAAGTGTCTTCTAGTTTTGTATTCAAAAAAATTTTGCTAAGAATATTGGCAATATTGGCAATATTTTCTTCAAAAATGTATTGTTCGATATATTTTTTCTTAAAAAATGTATTTTTGTATATTTTTCTATAAAAGTCTATTTTTGTGTATATATTTCTATAAAAGTGTATTTCTTTACTTTCATAGTGTTTTGACCCCAGTTTGAGGGTTAACTATTTACCCATAGTTGGGACCCTAACAGGTGCTACCACTCTGGGTCAGGGTGGACCTGAGAACAACAGCAATTAAGAGGTGGTTCCATGCTCCTCAAAACCTCCCAATCAGAGGCCTTTCTACCAGATGCAGTTTAGCATCATGCCCAGGACCTTGAATATGTTTATTCATCCATCTTGGAAAACTATACTTTCAGTAAAAACGTATATACACATCTATGCTAGGAAAAGGATTAATTGTGATACAGTGTTGTGGACTGTATGACTTTGATTGAGATTGAAGATGCCAAAAAAATGAACCCCTGTCTAAGTTACTTTTTTAATTATCCCATCCTGAGAAAGACAATAAAGCCACTAAGGAACAAGGGGGTTACTGAGTGTAAAACAAAAATGAGAAAATGATTTTTGAGGAGAAGGGACTACAAAAGAGCAGATGATGATGATTGATATTTGAATTTTTGAAGATCATGATTAACAAGTGTCATGATTGCATCACCCATCCAACAGAGTGAACTCTTCCAACCACTACATATACTCCACTTTTTCTCACAAGAGGTGGGGGGGGCAGAGATAGAACAAGTAGCCAGTAGATAGCCAATACTGCTACCCTAACTACCATTGCAAGTCCCAGTTCGAGGGTTGAATTATAGTATTACTACCTAACCCGTATTTATCGTTCTACTAACAGGATGTGCGTTGTGGTACAGTGGATATCGGCTCGGAACGAGAAACCGGGGAGCCGAGTTCGAATTCCAGTTGAACCCATTGTATTTACTTACGTGCAAATACCCTTGGGAAAAGTATTAATCCGTCTCTTCCTTCCAGTTATGGGTTAAATAGCAGGACAGATTGGGTTCTATAGCCTTGGTCGGCATCCAGTCTACTGCAGAAAGCAATGGCAACCTACTGCGGGATAATCTTCTGCCCAGTCAGTCATGTCTCTTTCGCGACATGATCAGCCAAGCGTGTATCATGTATGGCACTTAACTAACTGACTGAACAGAGTTTCAAGTATTTATATTTTGCTGTGTTTAATATATATATCGTTATTCCCTGTTTTGGTTGTTGTATTATTTCTGGCTGGACTCTTAATCGTGTCCACGACAACAAGAAAGCAAGAATCTTCCAACCACTACATATACTTCACTTCTTCTCACAAGAGGTGGAGGCAGAAATAGAGTGAGTAGTCAGTAGATAGCCAACACTGCTACCCTAACTACTATTGCGAGTCCCAGTTTAACGGTTGAATTATGGTATTACTACCTAACCCGTATTTATTGTTCTACTAACAGAGTTCCAAATATTTGTATTTCGCTGTGTTAAATTTATATATCGTTATTTCCTATTTTGGTTGTTGTATTATTTCTTGCTGGACTTCTTAACCGGGTCCATGACACTTTCCTTTTCACATTTTAATTGCATACAAAAATGATTGCTGCCTAAATATGCAGAATGATAAAAACCCACCTAACCTCCAATACCTGCAAATTCTTGGATGCTTACTTTCAAAGCGTATTTTGATGCATTCAAACCTAAAATGGTGACATCATCCATTCAACGAATTGAACTCTTTCTACAACTACATATACTTCCCCTCACAAGAGGAGAGGTCAGAGAGATCAGTGATCAGCAGATTAGCAGAAAGTGATAGGCAAAGATAGCCAAGACTGCTACCATATGACCACTGTGAGTCCCAATTATAATATTACTACCTAACCTGTATTTATTGTTCTACTAACAGAGTTCCAAATATTTGTATTTGGCTGTGTTAAATTTATATATCATTATTTCCTATTTTGGTTGTTGTTAGATTATTTCTTGTTGGACTTCTTAACCAGGTCCATGACAACAAGAAAGCAAGAATCTGGAATAGAGTTCTTCAAGTAAGAAGTGTTAGAGAATAAACTATGAGAATAAAACTTATGGTTGCACCTAGCAATTTCAACAAAGGGAAATTATGAGATCTAGTCGTCAATCTATTACTCTGCTTAAGATCCTGAAATCGAGGCATCAAACAAGAAAGCTCTTCAGAATGACTGCCATGAAAATATTTATAGAAAAGGTGCAGGGATGCTACATTATGGTGGTGGGAAGGTGATCAAAGCTGAAATGTTATATCAAGACCAATAACATAACAGATTCTTTTGGATTTTGTGAAGAATCTCTAGATATGTAGCAGAAGCACTAAACCAGACATGATAGGTATGTACTCCATGCACAGACAAATGGTAGACTTATAAAAGTGCAAGACAGATTCAGAAATATTGTTTAACACAGTGATTCTCAACCAAGATGCTATAGCACACTAGTGTACCCTCTTAAGTATGCCACAAAATATTGTCACCATATATATGTATATAGAAAAAATTGTAAATATTCTATAATAAAATGGGTAATATGTATTTTGCAGCCGGCAAAAAAAGGCTGCTCGTCAGACCCAAAAGATACAGCAGTATTTTTTGAGTCTGACGAGCAGCCTTTTTTTCCTGCTGCGGAATATGTATTACCCATGAAATTGTACAATATCTAAAATTTTTTCTAAATTATATTACTCTGTTAAATTAAATAAAACTGGTTCGTCCTTGTCTTCACTGTCCTCTAATCTTTTTGCTCTTATGTATCCCCCTTCACATCAGTGGCGTTACCGCCTTGCTCAGGGTGATATGATTAAAATAAATAAATAAATTTAACATTGAGTTCTTTGTAGTTTGTCTCTATTGGAATTTACCTGACTTATATACCAAGTATTCTACGTTATATATATGTGTGTGTGTGTGTGTGTGTGTGTGTGTGTGTGTGGAACTAGTAATCATACAGAGTTAGTATTGGAATAAATGAATAAGTATTAAACTTTTTTTTCTAAATAATTCTTTTCACTATTCTTCTATTATGTTATTTTAAATAATTTGTTTTAATATTCTTTTTTTTTTTTTGGTATTCTCTGTTGTTGAGCACAGAAAAGTATGATTGGATTCAAAATCTCTTCTTAAATGTTCTTTCTAATATTGGACTGCCATTACCTGAAGAAGAAGGGCTCAAAATAAAACATTCAAACGTACCAATTGATATATTTTTGATTTCAATACAAAAGAAATATCTCACATAAGCAAAAAAGGCTTTATCAGTTTTATTACACTTTCGTACTTCTTATATATGTGAATTAGGATTCTCTACCCTAAATGACATCACAAATATATAGTGAGAAATACTACACTCAACTGAAGAAGAAACGAGGGTCTATTATTGCACATTTGACCAAACATTGAAGAAATCACAAAAATACACAAGCCACCAGTCAGTTGAGTGCTATATGTGATACACACTTTGGGCGATCATGTTCGGAATGTCACTAGAGGAAGAGGAAATCGAAACTATTTCAAATATCAGTCAGTCAGTTAAGTGCCATACGTAAACATGCTTGGGCGATCACATCTCGAAAGAGACATGACTGACTGGGCAGAAGATTATCCCACAGTAGGTTGCCATTGCTTTCTGTGGTAGACTGGTTGCCAGCCAAGGCTATAGAACCCAATCTGTGCTATTATTTAACCCATAACTGGAGGGAAGAGACGAATTAATACCTTTACCAAGGGTATTTGTGCATAAGTGAATGGCAGGGAATTCAACTAGAATTTGAACTCGGCTCCCTGATTTGTCATTCCGAGTCGATATCCACTGCACCACAATGCACACCAAGCACAGGTTTCACAAATAAGCTGTACAAATAGTTGAATGGAAACATTAAAATAAAGTTTATATTTGTGCGTATTTTTTAAAAATCTATGGTCTTATTTAATAAAATTTGAATATATACTCTTTAAAAATTTGGCTAAGTGTGATGTGACATTTTCATTTGCTTCTTGGCGAGTTATTGCTTAAATAGTTTAAGAAACACTGGTCTTATATAACACAGTGAACCAACTTTCCTAGCATCAGATTGTGCAAGTGATTCAATATTATGCTTGAAAAAATGTACAATTTAAAATGTCATTCGCATAATTAAAATTCTGTAAGTTCAAATATAAAGCATGACTGTTACTTATTTGTTAGTCAAAGGTAATGAATATTCTTTTAAATAAAGTTTGCTTAGAGAAACAAAGCAATTCGTATAGAACTTTCTAAAACGTGTAAAATTTTCTTGAACATTAGCAAATATTTTTTGTGTTCAAATTAAAGACAAAGGATATCCAGCTATTTCAAGTATAACTCCTGGCATCTCGTTGAGTTTCTTGCCCTCCACATCATCTTCGTACATATTCTTAAATAGCGTATCATCATTAAGACCTTCCACATAAGCTTCCTGAAAAAGAAAAACAAAAGAAACATTTTGATTTAGGGTTTTATTTGTCCAATACATTCGCTTTCTGTATTTTTCAAATATTACAAAATCATTAAGTCCTTTCATCATCTTTATTATCAGTATCAATATCATCGACATCATTATTAACAACAAAGACATGACTATCCTACCTCCAAGTTGCTGTTGGAAGGCACATTTTTACTTTAGTAAGATTTCTTGATATAGGCCGGTTGATATTAATTTCCCTGTTTAAGAAATGAATAAAAACAGGAATGCAATACAAAAAAATAGGTGTACTCACAAAAAATAGTCTTTATAGTAATAAAAAATACTTATTCAAAAGTAATTTCCCAATATTCAAAACTTGAATTCTCAAATCACTTCTTTTTTACAGATGTAGTTCTTTTTTTTTTAATTTTCTTTTTTTTTAATCGTTTCACCCCATGCAAGGCGCAACTGATGTGCAGGGGGCTACATAAGAGAAAAAGATTGGATAGGAGGAGAGTAAAGAGAAAGACGAACCAGTTACAGGGGGTGTCAGAGAAGGGAGCAAGAGAAGAATGGAAACACAGGTGTGATGACAGTTGCGAAGGTAGAGAAAAAAGAAAAAGATATGCAGGGTGATGTAAGAAGAACTGGAGTCAAGTTGTTAAGAGATGGGTATTGACATTGCGTTTAAATTCCTGGATGTTGTAGCTGTCAGGAAAGCAAGAATATAGAAGAGAGTTCCACAGGCGGGGAGTGCGAGAAAAGAAGCTGCTGGAGTAGAATTGTCGGCAGCATTTGGTTGATCTATCTGTGAATGAGTGGGACCCAGTTGCCAGTCTGGTTGCACTAGTAAATTCATGTGGCAGAGCATCAGTGACTTAAGTTCATCGGAGCAGAAGCCATGAAAATATTTATAGAACAGACAGAGGGAAGCCATATCCCATCAGTGAGAAAGTAACTGGAGTCGAGCCACCAAGTTGGTACCTATCACATTACTGATTCTCCTTTGGAGCCTGTCGAGAACACTGAGATGAACAGTGGGGGCACCTCACCATATATGACAGCAGTATTCCATGCACAGAAAAAGCTATTTGGAGATGTAAATCTCCTTGAAGAATTGGATGATAGGACATTGACAGTAATGGTAAGGAATGAGAAATCATAAAAGAACATAGGTTTACTACAAGACAGGTTGGTTGTAATCTTTTTTATGTGCCAAGTCCTTTCATGATATAGGTGATTATGAATCTCCATAACTTTTTGATGCCATAAGTATTTCTGTAATCTTTACCATCTCTACAAGCCTCTATTCACACAAACTCATGAAGTAGGTCACTCACTGTTTATCTCTACATTTCTTATCTTAAATATGTCCTGTGAGTGTTTAATTCTCTAGACCCTTTTTCTCATTATCTTTCTCAGAAATTCCAACCGTCACTTTCTGATTGTAATTATAAGTTTCACTGTTGTTTCTATTTTACTTGAGACTTCTTTTTGGCTCACGTTGTTTTCTGTCCATGCTATTCATAGTATTCAATGGTAAAACCCCTTCTCTCACACTTCAAGACACTTAAGGAAATTGTCCAGTGAGGAAATTATCCAGCATTTAATGCCATATAGTCTACAGCTATATCGTGTTGAATGCACCAGTTCCTGTCCAATCACCAAAGCTAAGCAACATCGAGCCTGGTCAGTACTTAAATGGGTGACCATTTGGGAATACCAGGTGCCATAAATGTAAGGACCAAGAATGGTCCACCAGTCCTCCAGGTTTGGGAGTTGAGTGCAGGGCTAACAACCCTGCCCCATAAAAACAGTTTGTTACAGAAACAGCAACAAAAAGTTGCTGCCCTATGCACCATTGGGTGTGATGGATAAATGATGATGATGATGATGAATGCCATATAACATATTAGATAATTTATAGCAGTTTGGTTTTCTTTTTTTTCTTTCTTTCTATTTCCTATCTCTTAATACTTTGTTTAGTTTCTCAACAACCACTTTTGCTATTTCGAAGCTCTCCAGATTTTTGTGTCACAATTTTCATCATCAATTACTCCACCTCCCAAATAGCTAATTTTTGCTGCCTGCTTGATTTTGATGTTCCTAATATATAATTTTGGATCTCTGTGTCGAAGGCGAATTGGCATGGTGAAGGACGCATTCAAGAAGTTGAGTAAAGTATTAAGAAACAGGACAATTTTGCTAGAAACAAAGAAGAGAATACTGGATTGCTATGTGTTGTCAGTTCTTCAATATGGCAGTGAATGCTGGATAATATCATTAAAGATGAAGGAAAAACTTGAAGCAACTGAAATGTGGTTCTACAGAAGGATGCTGCGGATATCATGGATTGAGCATGTGAGCAATGATGAAGTCTTAGAAATGATGGAAACAAAAAAGAAATTAATACTGAGCATCAGGAAGAGACAGATGAAGTTCATATGCAATGAGGAAGGAGGGCATGGAGAACCTGATACTAACAGGCCAGATAGAGGGAAAAATAGACAGGGGAAAGCAGCGGATAACATATTTGAAGGACCTGATCAGGTGGATGACGGAACAAGTGTTGCATAGTCCAACAGGAGAAAGCGTGCTAAGAGCCACCAGGGATAGGGAGACATGGAAAGCCATGATTGCCTACATCCTGAAAGGACGAGCACATAGAAGAAGAAGAATTTTCTTGCTGTAATATAAATAAATGCAGTGACAAAAAAGAAAGTAGTTGTAAAATATCAATTGTTCTTTTGAGATTACTGTTGTTATTATTTTGCAAGTAATCATTTTCATTAAACCGCCACCATAATTATTATTACCATTATGATGACTGGACATAAATTCTCATCAATAGAAGCAGGATAACCTCTGTTTTTGCAACGAATGTTTGTTGTGGAGTAGTTTTCGCACTGAAAGTTATAATCATGCTATGTTGGTTGCTAATCGACTTAACGCACCCAAAATGTTAGGAACTTGGTAATCTTCCACTGCAAGCTGACTCCTTAGCATTCAGCTAACTGCCGACTAATATCAACTGCCTTAGTCCAACTATGTTCAAAGTGGAACTAACTAATAGTTCTACTGAACTCCAATAGAACTCTAAAGAACTCTCTAGAACTTTTAAGAACTCCTAAGAATTTCCCATGAACTTCTCCAGAAGTTCTCGAGTTAACTTCCTGTTAACTCTTATTAATATAAGAGGGAGAGTCCATTATCTGAGGAATAGGTGTGTTTCACCATACCCTTCTATGATTAGACATTTCTTTAGAGATAATCTGTTTACTTCTCATCACATCAATTTTATGTTACTGATATTTGAAGCTACCTTTCTCTGTAACACAAATAAAGCTGTCCCTTACCCATTGCTCTATCCTTTACTGCAACTCGGCTTATGGCCATAACATGTTGAAACACTGGTTTCTGTATGATTTACCACAGTTAAGAAATATTACGCCTGGTCTGTACCTTGATGGGTAGTTACATGGGAATACTAGGTGCTACACGCTGTAATGTGCAGGTGGTGTAATGGATTATTGCTTGGAATTGTTAATCAGAGAGCCAAGTTTCAATTCCAGTTGGGTTCATTATGCTCATTTACATGAAAATACCCTTGAGAAATATCTAAATCTATCTCTTCTCTCTCCCTATGAGTTAATCAATAAGGCTTGTATCATTAAACCATTATTATCTTTCAGAAAATTCACACAATCTAAAAATAGTTTCTTGCTTTAAATAACCTGCAAAACTGTAGAAAATGAATCAATTTAGCAGAACTTGCTACAAAACCAAAACATTACCTCAGTCAGTTAAGGGCCATACGTGATACACGCTTTGGGCAATCATGTCTCTTTTGAGACATGACTGACTGGGCAGAAGATTATCCCGCAGTAGGTTACTGTTACTTTCTGCGGTAGACTGGTTGCCAGCCAAGGCTACAGAACCCAATCTGTCCTGTTATTTAACCCAAAATTGGAGGGAAGAGACAGATTAATACCTTTCCCAAGAGTATTTGGGCGTAAATGAATGCAAGAAATTCAGCTGGAATTTGAACTCGGCTCCCTGATTTCTCATTCTGAGCCAATATCCACTGCACCACAACGTACATCCATTGCACCACAATGCACATCCATAATAGGTACCTCCACTAATTTGCTAAAAAAACATGAAAAAATGTACAAACTTAATAAAAACAAAGTGTTCTCATCAAAATCTTTATATTATTATTAAAAGATTTTTTTATTATTGAATTAAAATTTTAAATCCTTTTTAGTAACATTCCAAATTTTGGTTAAAAATGCAGTTTTTCTTGCCTCAGCAGGAGAGATGTGAAAAGATTAGTATAGGAAATTTTAGTGTTCCTTTTGCAGTGTAAAACACATTTTATTTGAAAATTCTTGCAAAAATAAAATAATTTTCTGATACGAATAAAAATTATTAAGGACTTATTAAAATCTTAATGAAATTATTTTAGAAATGTTGCTTTTTTAGAAAATCTTTTGGTAAAAACATTTTATTTTACATCTGACACTCTCCACTTATCTAATTGCAGGCAATTTTGAAAAATTAACTTTTGTACGACTTAATGTTTATATTCTCTGTGAAGAATATAAATCATCAATTACAGAAAATCTGCTCTGAATCATAAAATAAAAAATTCAGTAAAATTATGACATTATATCATTAGAAAAGCTTTTAATTGATTTTATTAATAAGATATATTATGAACACTACTCACTTAAGAATTTTCAATTAATAATGAATTTTTTACAAGAAGTGTTTTCAGCTTTAAAAATTTGAATTAGAATAATTTATAAAGTTTTAAATCTTTTAAATTTTTGTATTATTTTTACCAGATATATTGTTATAATTAAAAACTATATTTCTTAATCATGAATGGAAAAGGTTGGTACAAGTCATCAACTCCAATATGTTAAAAGGAATTTTGAAATTTTTGTATGTGTATAAACATGCCAATTTTTGTAAGAACAGACAACTAAACATGACATTATTATATATATATAAGAGCAATAACTATAGGAAATTTAAAGCCAAAATACCTAAAATTCAATAAAATATGGGATTACAGAAAATATTTTATTATATTTTGAAGATTACTGGGTAGTTAAAAATTATATAAAAATGTGTTCATGTTATATTCTTTAAGTAATAGTTACAGCTATGTCTACCACAAAAAAATTGAGATAAACTTCCATCTATCAGTCAAGCTGTCAACACCTTAAATAAATACATACTGCTATATTAAATAAGGCATTTCTGCAATATCTTAAATTTAAAGTAAGTAATTTTTAAAAAAAATCAGATCAATTAAATTTGAAATCGTCTAATATTCCTCAAATAAAGTTTCACAAAAGCATATTTTATTTTTTAAATATTTTTAATAAACATGACAGATGGCTAAGAGTTTTTAGCACTTACACAATGAAAATTCCTTCCAGTCAATTTAAATTAGTTTTGAAATACATTGTTAGATTAAATATTAAATTTAATCTGAAAATTAAAACTTAAAATAAACTTCAAGAAAGATTTATCATTTTTAAAAATTAATTTTAAATCTTCGGTATTATGTTTCTATGAAGGTACCTACAGCAGAGTCATTAAATTTCTTTGGGAGTAGGTATGATGAAGCACATTAACAAAAAGATGAATTTAGCTTTATAGATCCATTCCCAGGCTAACTATTTCCATTATACTAAGAGAAGTGATACTAAGCACTTCCTGATGTCTGTAGTAGACATCTGTATGTTACAAGTATCTTTAGAAGCAATTTTACATAAAAAAAAACATTTATGTCACTATTGGAAATAGCAACAAGCATTTATCTCTGACAGAAATCCCAATCTAAAAAAAAACATTCCATTTCTATAAAAAGAGGAAGGTCATTGTATTTTATTTTCTATTTTCTTTAAAATCATTTATAGACCAGAAGGTAGTAAGATAATTTGTCTTGGTAGAGCTGTCAACACATCTTAGAATGGGGTCAGTAATGTTGCATATAGGTAGACACACAATTAAATATATTAATCTGTAGATATTTTTACAGTAAATCTCTCTTCCCAATGTAAAAATAGAATTAAAAATGAAATTTTAAAGTTGTTATCTAATTTAAAATTTTTTTTTTTTAATAGACAGAAACATTTTGAAATAATCTTGTACTGTTAATTCACTGTGGGTTAATCAATGTTGTCCTGACGTGCTATAATTCAATTCTGAAAAAGCATCATGTTCAATGTCCATATCATGCATCACCTAAAATAGCTTCACCAGATGTTCTCCTCTGGGGAAAGACAAAGAAAAGAAAACACTAAATAATATCAAGCAAAAGCGGTCAAAGTTAAGAAAATTTGGCAAAATACCACAAATTTTGGGGGGAAGATATTGCTAGCATTTATATAATGTTCTTTTTCAAATATAAACCGCTTTGTCAGATATGTTTCTAAAAAGAATTTATTATAAACATCCTTTTTTTTATAATATATTTCATTCAAGCATTCATTCTGGCTATGACAATAAACTATATCCAAAAGCAAGGCCTCTGATCAGAAGATTAGAGGTTTTGAACCAACTCTTAATTGCTGTTGTTCCCAGCTTCCCCTTCACTCGGGGTGACTGCACCTGTTAGGATCTCAGATATGGGAAAAATAATGACCCCTTCACCCTAAAAAAACAACAGCATGTGTTTTTATAATAAAATGAGCAATAATAATATATTTTAAGAGAATAACAATCAATGCAGAGCTAAAAAAATATGAAAATACATTTTTATAGTAAAATGACCAATGATACATTTCATGATCAACAGACTATATACATAAAAAGAGAGCAAACCTTCAACCACCTTTAACCTGAATGTATAACATTATGTAAACAATATTTGTAGTTGAAAGCATAAAATAGTTTTCAAAATATTTAGATTTCGGCATTAAATAACCCATAGAGGTTGATATGCCACTAAACAAAATCAACCAACCAACCAATCAAAATATTTAGATTTTGGCATTAAAAAACCCAAAGAGGTTGATATGCCGCTAAACAAAATCAACCAACCAAACCAATCAAAATATTTAGATTTCGGCATTAAATAACCCATAGAGGTTGATATGCCGCTAAACAAAATCAACCAACCAAACCAATCAAAATATTTAGATTTCGGCATTAAATAACCCATAGAGGTTGATATGCAGCTAAACAAATCAACCAACCAACCAATCAAAATATTTAGATTTCGGCATTAAATAACCCAAAGAGGTTGATATGCCGCTAAACAAAATCAACCAACCAACCAATCAAAATATTTAGATTTCGGCATTAAATAACCCATAGAGGTTGATATGCCGCTAAACAAATCAACCAACCAACCAATCAAAATATTTAGATTTCGGCATTAAATAACCCATAGAGGTTGATATGCCGCTAAACAAAATCAACCAACCAAACCAATCAAAATATTTAGATTTCGGCATTAAATAACCCATAGAGGTTGATATGCCGCTAAACAACCAACCAATCAAAATATTTAGATTTCGGCATTAAATAACCCATAGAGTTGAATAGCACGCTAAACAAAATCAACCAATCAAAATATTTAGATTTTGGCATTAAATAACCCAAAGAGGTTGATATGCCACTAAACAAATCAACCAACCAACCAATCAAAATATTTAGATTTCGGCATTAAATAACCCAAAGAGGTTGATATGCCGCTAAACAAAATCAACCAACCAACCAATCAAAATATTTAGATTTCGGCATTAAATAACCCATAGAGGTTGATATGCCGCTAAACAAAATCAACCAACCAACCAATCAAAATATTTAGATTTCGGCATTAAATAGCCATAGAGGTTGATATGCCGCTAAACAAAATCAACCAATCAAAATATTTAGATTTCGGCATTAAATAACCCATAGAGGTTGATATGCCGCTAAGCAAATCAACCAACCAGCCAATCAAAATATTTAGATTTCGGCATTAAATAACCCAAAGAGGTTGATATGCCACTAAACAAAATCAACCAACCAACCAATCAAAATATTTAGATTTCGGCATTAAATAACCCATAGAGGTTGATATGCCACTAAACAAAATCAACCAACCAACCAATCAAAATATTTAGATTTCGGCATTAAATAACCAAAGAGGTTGATATGCCACTAAACAAAATCAACCAACCAACCAATCAAAATATTTAGATTTCGGCATTAAATAACCCAAAGAGGTTGATATGCCACTAAACAAAATCAACCAACCAACCAATCAAAATATTTAGATTTCGGCATTAAATAACCCATAGAGGTTGATATGCCGCTAAACAAAATCAACCAACCAACCAATCAAAATATTTAGATTTCGGCATTAAATAACCCATAGAGGTTGATATGCTGCTAAACAAAATCAACCAACCAAATAAATCAAAATATTGAGATTTTGGCATTAAATAACCAAAGAGGTTGATATGCCGCTAAACAAAATCAACCAACCAAATAAATCAAAATATTGAGATTTTGGCATTAAATAACCCAAAGAGGTTGATATACCGCTAAATAAATCAACCAACCAAATAAATCAAATATTGAGATTTTGGCATTAAATAACCCAAAGAGGTTGATATGCCGCTAAACAAAATCAACCAACCAAATAAATCAAAATATTTAGATTTTGGCATTAAATAACCCAAAGAGTTTGATATGACGCTAAACAAAATCAAGAAACCAAGCCAATCAAAATATTTAGATTTCGGCATTAAATAACCCAAAGAGGTTGATATGCCGCTAAACAAAATCAACCAACCAAACCAATCCAAATATTTAGATTTCGGCATTAAATAACCCATAGAGGTTGATATGCCACTAAACAAAATCAACCAACCAACCAATCAAAATATTTAGATTTTGGCATTAAATAACCCATAGAGGTTGATATGCCACTAAATAAAATCAACCAACCAACCAATCAAAATATTTAGATTTTGGCATTAAATAACCCAAAGAGGTTGATATGCCGCTAAACAAAATCAACCAACCAAACCAATCAAAATATTTAGATTTTGGCATTAAATAACCCATAGAGGTTGATATGCCACTAAACAAAATCAACCAACCAAACCAATCAAAATATTTAGATTTCGGCATTAAATAACCCAAAGAGGTTGATATGCCGCTAAACAAAATCAACCAACCAAACCAATCAAAATATTTAGATTTTGGCATTAAATAACCCATAGAGGTTGATATGCCGCTAAACAAAATCAACCAACCAAACCAATCAAAATATTTAGATTTCGGCATTAAATAACCCATAGAGGTTGATATGCCGCTAAACAAAATCAACCAACCAACCAATCAAAATATTTAGATTTCGGCATTAAATAACCCAAAGAGGTTGATATGCCAATAAACAAAATCAACCAACCAACCAATCAAAATATTTAGATTTCGGCATTAAATAACCCATAGAGGTTGATATGCCGCTAAACAAAATCAACCAACCAACCAATCAAAATATTTAGATTTCGGCATTAAATAACCCAAAGAGGTTGATATGCCGCTAAACAAAATCAACCAACCAACCAATCAAAATATTTAGATTTCGGCATTAAATAACCCAAAGAGGTTGATATGCCACTAAACAAAATCAACCAACCAACCAATCAAAATATTTAGATTTCGGCATTAAATAACCCATAGTGGTTGATATGCCGCTAAACAAAATCAACCAACCAACCAATCAAAATATTTAGATTTCGGCATTAAATAACCCAAAGAGGTTGATATGCCGCTAAACAAAATCAACCAACCAACCAATCAAAATATTTAGATTTCGGCATTAAATAACCCATAGAGGTTGATATGCCGCTAAACAAAATCAACCAACCAAATAAATCAAAATATTGAGATTTTGGCATTAAATAACCCAAAGAGGTTGATATGCCGCTAAACAAAATCAACCAACCAAATAAATCAAAATATTGAGATTTTGGCATTAAATAACCCAAAGAGGTTGATATGACGCTAAACAAAATCAACAAACCAAGCCAATCAAAATATTTAGATTTCGGCATTAAATAACCCAAAGAGGTTGATATGCCGCTAAACAAAATCAACCAACCAAACCAATCCAAATATTTAGATTTCGGCATTAAATAACCCATAGAGGTTGATATGCCACTAAACAAAATCAACCAACCAACCAATCAAAATATTTAGATTTTGGCATTAAATAACCCATAGAGGTTGATATGCCACTAAACAAAATCAACCAACCAACCAATCAAAATATTTAGATTTTGGCATTAAATAACCCAAAGAGGTTGATATGCCGCTAAACAAAATCAACCAACCAAACCAATCAAAATATTGAGATTTTGGCATTAAATAACCCATAGAGGTTGATATGCCACTAAACAAAATCAACCAAACAACAATTAAAATATTTAAATTTTGGCAATAAATAACCCAAAGAGGTTGATATGCTGCTAAGCAAAATCAACCAAGCAACCAATCAAAATATTTAGATTTTGGCATTAAATAACCTAAAGAGGTTGATATGTCGCTAAACAAAATCAACCAACCAAACCAATCAAAATATTTAGATTTTGGCATTAAATAACCCAAAGAGGTTGATATGCCGCTAAACAAAATCAACCAACCAAACCAATCAAAATATTTAGATTTTTCCATTAAATAACCCATAGAGGTTGATATGCCGCTAAACAAAATCAACCAACCAAACCAATCAAAATATTTAGATTTTGGCATTAAATAACCCAAAGAGGTTGATATGTCGCTAAACAAAATCAACCAACCAAACCAATCAAAATATTTAGATTTCGGCATTAAATAACCCAAAGAGGTTGATATGCCGCTAAACAAAATCAACCAACCAACCAATCAAAATATTTAGATTTCGGCATTAAATAACCCATAGAGGTTGATATGCTGCTAAACAAAATCAACCAACCAAATAAATCAAAATATTGAGATTTTGGCATTAAATAACCCAAAGAGGTTGATATGACGCTAAACAAAATCAACAAACCAAGCCAATCAAAATATTTAGATTTCGGCATTAAATAACCCAAAGAGGTTGATATGCCGCTAAACAAAATCAACAAACCAAGCCAATCAAAATATTTAGATTTCGGCATTAAATAACCCAAAGAGGTTGATATGCCGCTAAACAAAATCAACCAACCAAACCAATCCAAATATTTAGATTTCGGCATTAAATAACCCATAGAGGTTGATATGCCACTAAACAAAATCAACCAACCAACCAATCAAAATATTTAGATTTTGGCATTAAATAACCCATAGAGGTTGATATGCCACTAAACAAAATCAACCAACCAACCAATCAAAATATTTAGATTTTGGCATTAAATAACCCAAAGAGGTTGATATGCCGCTAAACAAAATCAACCAACCAAACCAATCAAAATATTTAGATTTTGGCATTAAATAACCCATAGAGGTTGATATGCCACTAAACAAAATCAACCAAACAACAATTAAAATATTTAAATTTTGGCAATAAATAACCCAAAGAGGTTGATATGCTGCTAAGCAAAATCAACCAACCAACCAATCAAAATATTTAGATTTTGGCATTAAATAACCTAAAGAGGTTGATATGTCGCTAAACAAAATCAACCAACCAAACCAATCAAAATATTTAGATTTTGGCATTAAATAACCCAAAGAGGTTGATATGCCGCTAAACAAAATCAACCAACCAAACCAATCAAAATATTTAGATTTTGCCATTAAATAACCCATAGAGGTTGATATGCCGCTAAACAAAATCAACCAACCAAACCAATCAAAATATTTAGATTTTGGCATTAAATAACCCAAAGAGGTTGATATGTCGCTAAACAAAATCAACCAACCAAACCAATCAAAATATTTAGATTTCGGCATTAAATAACCCATAGAGGTTGATATGCCGCTAAACAAAATCAACCAACCAAACCAATCAAAATATTTAGATTTTGGCATTAAATAACCCAAAGAGGTTGATATGTCGCTAAACAAAATCAACCAACCAAACCAATCAAAATATTTAGATTTCGGCATTAAATAACCCATAGAGGTTGATATGCCGCTAAACAAAATCAACCAACCAAACCAATCAAAATATTTAGATTTTGGCATTAAATAACCCAAAGAGGTTGATATGTCGCTAAACAAAATCAACCAACCAAACCAATCAAAATATTTAGATATCGGCATTAAATAACCCATAGAGGTTGATATGCCGCTAAACAAAATCAACCAACCAAACCAATCAAAATATTTAGATATTAGCATTAAATAACCCACTAAAATATTTAGATATTAGCATTAAATAACCCACTAAAATATTTAGATATCAGCATTAAATAACCCACTAAAATATTTAGATATCAGCATTAAATAACCCACTAAAATATTTAGATATCAGCATTAAATAACCCACTAAACAATATCAACCAAGTAACCAATCATTAAAGCCTTTGCAATGTTTTTGGCTTCTTTTGTATGCAAACCTTGAATGTCTGTCATATGATGTAAACAGAAGACAACCATCAGCAACTGAATAAAAAAATAAAACTCATGTGATTGGTTTGTGAATAACATGAAGAAAGGCTTATAATTTGGTTCAAACAAGAGAAATAGAGATAAGAGAATAATGCTGACCTAATTGACTTGAGCAAAATTTGAGAGCAGCAGAAAAAAATTAATAACATGGTGGAAGATTAGGTATTAATATTAAAAGCAAGGTTACCTGGTGTTGCCAAGGTTAGAATTTGAGGAATTCAAAGTGATTTCTTCAAAATTATCATTGTTGTTATCTTAGCTGAACCAGAGGTCCTTTAAGTCTTGGGCTGGAGGCTGAATTAGCCATATACAGAATCTAGTTTAAAAGTCTGCACAGAGAGCAGCTTTTAAGCTAGTCCTTTATAAAAGGTAATTTTCATTTTGGGGTCAAGTTCTTACCTTGTGTTGCAGATAATTTTCATGTATTTCGTTCTCTTTTTCTTTCAGTATTTCTGCTTTCTTCTCTTTCTCAGCAAGGTCATCTAAAGAAATCTGATATGATTCAATGGACCTCTGTCTCTGAAAAGTAAAATGTACTAGGCTGTGAGAAAGACAGAAAACATATCAACTGGATTTTCAAAAAAAAAAAGAAATATATAATGATGATCATTATAAAACTAGGGGTGAAAAAATGACCCTTTAATTGGGCTCAAAATATTTAGGTTGACATTCTTATCTATCACTGATCAGTAGTAACTAAGATATTTTGGTCTAAGACAACTGTGGTCTGGAAGCTGTGTTTGTGATTTTTTCTAATGAAGTTGTCAGAAGGGGTTCAAGCTCCATAAAAGGGGTTCAAGCTCCATAAAAGAGGAAGCATTTTGCCATCTTGTGGTGGTCAATGTTATGAGAAATGGACCCTATCTGATACTCTTCACTTCCCCCACTTTCCTAGTTTTACTAGCAGCTGTATCATCTCATTTATGGAATACTGTTGTCGTATCTGGTCAGGTGCCCCTACTGTTCATCTCAGTGTTACTTGACAGGCTCCAAAGTAGAATATGTGATTGGTCCTGACCTAGCTGCTTGACTCCAGCCACTTTCTCAATGGCAAGATGTGGCTTCCCTCTGTCTCTTCTACAAGTATTTTCCTGGCTTCTGCTCTGAAGAACTTGGGTCACTGGTGCTCTCTCCACAAGAATTTACTTGGATAGCCAGACTGGCATCAAGGTCCCACCTTTTTACAGATACATCAACCAAATGCAGGCGACAATTCTACTCCATCAGCTTCTTTTCTCGCGCCTACCACCTGTGAAACTCTCTTCCATATACTTGCTTTCCTGACGGTTACAACCTCCAAGAATTTAAATGCAAAGTCAATTCCTATCTCTTATCCATTTAACTCCAGCCCTTTCTACATCACCCCATGTATCTTGTTCTTTTCCTTTCTCTCCACCTTCACAACTGTTTTCACTCCTGTGTTCATATCCTTTCTCATTCACCCCCTGTAACAGGTTCGTCTTCCTCTTCACTCTTTCTACATCACCCTGTGTATCTTGTTCTTTTCCTTTCTCTCTACCTTCACAACTGTTTTCACTCCTGTGTTCACATCCTTCCCTTGCCCTTTCTCTTTCACTCCCTGTATCTGGTTCGTCTTCCTCTTCACTCTTCCTACATCACCCCGTGTATCTTGTTCTTTTCCTTTCTCTCTACCTTCACAACTGTCTTCACTCCTGTGTTCACATCCTTCTCTTGCCCTTTCTATTTCTCCCTATGTAACTAATTCGTCTTCGTCTTCACTCTTTCTACATCACACTGTGTATCTCATTCTTTTTCTTTCTCTCTACCTTCGCAACTGTCTTCACTACTGTTCCCATCTTTCTCTTGCACTTTCTCTTTCACCTGCTGTAGCTGGTTCGTCTTTCTCTTCACTCTCCTCCTGTCTAAAACTTTAACTCTCTTATGTAGTCCCCTGCGCATCAGAGGCGGTACCACCTTGCTTGGGGTAAAATGATTAAAAAAAACATTTGTTTAAAAAATGAGATGTAAAAAACAGAATGATTCCTTCAACTGTTTTGAAAATGTCATTACTTTTCAATCACACCACTTTTTCTGCATTAAACCATTGCATTCACTCTAAGAAACAGCATCTACAACCCAAACAGGTGCCAGTTCAATGTACAGTGTTACATACCACGGACATAAGAAGCATAATGACACTAGGATAGTGCAACTTTTCACCTAGAAAACATTATTTTTCCCACACACAGGTTGCAATGGAGGAATTATCTTCTAAATTCTTCTCAGAACAATCAGAGTGAGTTTTCTGAACTGCTGTACCTTTGTAATCACCATTTGACTCATCCAACTCTTTCTGATTCCTCTCCACTGTCTTCAGATTGACAGACAAACAAGCTGAAATTCTGATAAGAATGTCAAGTAGTAATGCATGCTGTTTCTAAATTTCTGGTGGAGTGAATTGTGTCATGGAGCTCTTTTTCTCACAGATGGTGCCCAACTGACCCTACCATACTGTGCAGTTGACAAAATCGAACAACACACATGCACAAAATTAAAAATATAAAATGGCAACAATTTATGGATCGAACTCTGTTCTCACCTTCATGTATTTTTGAACAGGGGCCTGCATTTCATAGATGTTTAGAATATGGCTACTACTGAAACCCATTATTTACTGACTGTGTTCATATTGATTGTTTCATTTCCATAAATGTTTATCAAGATATGAGGAGTGCCAATGAGTGCAATCTTTTCTCACATGGAGAAATTCAATATCTCTGCTTCATCTACACTTTGATGTCAATTATCATTTTGTCAGACTGTCATACTTTATCTGTAGTTGAAGGCACACAAAAGTGTTAAAAATATTTAAATTTCAGCATTAAATAATCCATAGAGGTTGATATGCCGCTAAACAAAATCAAACAATCAAACCAATCAAAATTTTTAGATTTTGACATTAAATAACCCACAGAGAGTAATATGCAGCTAAACAAAATCAGCCAATCAAAATATTTAGATTTCGGCATTAAATAACCCATAGAGGTGTTGATATGCCACTAAACAAAATCAACCTAAAATTTCTTAGATCAAAATGCATTCCAAAATATAACTACAGCATAAAAAACATATTATCACCTCTATGTATGTGGATCTATTATATCCACACAAACATGTATATACACAAAAGCTGAGTATCATCTACCATGTATTCAATTGTGAAAGCAGAATAACATATGTCATATTATTTCAAACCCCCAAAGAAAATTAAATTTTGGCATTAAATGACCCATAAGGAGTTAATATACTGTTAAACAATCGAATAAAAAATTCCAAAGAAAATTAAATTTTGGCATAAATGACTCATAAGGAGTTGATGTGCCGTTAAACAAACAAATCAAATCAAAACTCCAAAGAAAAATAATTTCGGCATAAAATAATCCATAAAGAGTTGATATGCCAATAAACAAACAAATCAAATCAAAGCTCCAAAGAAAATTAAATTTTGGCATTAAATGACCCCCAAAGAGTTTATATGCCATTAAACAAACAAATCAAATCAAAGATCCCAAGAAAATTAAATCCCTGCATTAAATGACCCACAAGGTGTTGATATTGTAGGGGCCTCAGTGATGCTTGGTAAATTGGCTTTGTGCCAAACATGTCCAATGTCCCCACAATTTAAATATCAGAAGGTTGAAATGTGAAAGGATAAAATATTTCATGTGTAAAGATTTATTTACAGAATGACAAAAGTGTAAGAAGGAAAATATAAGTGAAATTTTGTTAACTGAACACAAGAATATATTTGTGAGAAGAAAAATGTTCGTTATGAAAATGCATGCAGTTTTGAAGTTAAAATTGTTCATAGAGGAATGTAGGTATTAAAAATGTCTGCAGAAGTTTAGAGTTCATGGTTGTGTAGTAGCAGAATGTAAAGTCTTTGTTCCTTCCACTTTTTTAGAAGGTCGCGACAAGTTGAGAGAAAGAGAAGGCAAAACAAATAAAGAAGTTTTACTTAATGCGTTCATTTTGTCATTGTTGTTCTCTTTGGTGGGGTGTGCAAAAATAAAGAAAAGGACGTTAAAAAAAGAGGGTGAATGAAACCATGGCATGCCCTACGCCCGGGTTAGCGTGTAGTGAAAAAGAAGAAAAGAAAATTGGCAGCAAAGGTGAGTCAGCTTGAAGTTTCTTCCTTACATTGTGAGATGCGTTCAGCTACTGCTTACATCTGACTGATTGCTAAGACGGGTCAGGGTCCATCCCTAAATATTGAAATCTGATCACATGGTAGACTCCCAGATCGTTTTTTTCTTTAGCTGTGAAAAAAAACTGTTTCTCTGATGTTATTTGAATTTTTCAATTTGTAATTCAATCAGGATCAAGAGTTTTATTTTTCACACTGACTTTTGAAAAAGAAAAGCTTTTAGCCATTTGAATCCACTTTTGCGGGTATGCAATTTTACTTTGGGTTTTTCCAAATGTTGGTCATTTGAATTCGATTTTGCGAGTGTGCAATTTATTTTGTGTTTTTTTAGTTGGTTGATGGGTGATATAAGATTTGTATCCTATAATATGTCGTTAAATAAACAAATCACTCCTACCCTCCATTAGCATGGATCAGACTAGTCTCCCTGAAAGCAAAACACTGCGCCTCCTTGGCTTAACTCCCACAAAAGACCTCAAGTGGAATGACTATATAGAATCCATAGCTAAATCCACTGCTAAGAAAGTTGGTTCTCTGTGTAGGGCCAGGAAGTTTTTTCCATCTGAAACAATCCTGCACTCATATAAATCTAACATCTGCCCATGCATTGAATACTGCTGCCATATCTGGTCAGGTGCTCCTGCTATCCACCTAGGAGTCCTTGACAAAATCCAACAGACATTTTGTAATGTGATTGATCCCAATTTGGCAGCTCAGATGCAGTCACTTTCTCACCAGTGCAATGAGGCTTCCCTGTGTCTCTTCTACAAATACTTTCACGGCTTCTGCTCCAATGAACTTAGCTCATTGGTGCCCCCTATATATAAATTTTTTTGAGCCACATGATTAGCAACTAGGTCCCACTCTTTTACTGTGAAATGAATAAATTGTAAATGCAAATTCTACTCCAGCAGCTTCTTTTCTTGCACTTCCCGCCTGTGGAATTCCCTTCCATTGACTTGCTTTCCAGACAGCTACAATCTCTAACTATTTAAATGTAAAGTCAATAGTCATCTCCTATCTCACTAACCTGCACCCTCTCTCTCATGCTTCTTTCTCCGTCCACTCCACTCTTATCAGTATTCTCATCTTTCTCTTACCCACTTCCTGACACCCCCCTATAACCTGCCACTCTTTCTCATAACTTTTCATCCTATTTAATCCTCTGCAAAACAGTGGCAATAAAATGCTTTGCTTGGGGTGATATGATTATAATAATAATAAAATCAATCAATCCAATGAGATACATTGTTTATATTCATGGATTCTCATTTACTTACACGATTGGATTCTTCGACTTAGTAGAGTAGATTACTAATACCATACCAACAACAATATCTTAGTACATGCTATTCATTTTGAAGCAAGAACATAAATAACCAAATAATTTTCAGGATTTTCCCAATGACAAAAAGAAAAGCCGTACTTACAAATTCCTCTTTAACCATTGCATAATCAAGATAATCAATCCAAGGTAAGTAAGCCACAATAAAGCTTTTGTAATTCTCTTCTTCACAAAATGGGTTCCCTATGAGGTTGATCATCTTCAGTTTTTTAAATCTGCGTAGGTACTTGATCTGAAAGAAAACAATGGTTATCTTCAATGGCATACTTTTGGGTTGTAAAAGGAATCAGATTTCCTTTTTCTATATTTGAAGATTTTTAATCGACCCCGGGCAAGTAAAGCAATAAACTTTAATCACCCAATTAAGTTTTTAATCGACTGAGTTGATCGGGTGAGTGAAATCTCAAAGGCTGCAGTGTGAGCTATACTTAATATCTTATAGAGACAACATCTAATTAAATCACAGCTTTATGGACCCACCCCTTATAATTCTACAATCTTACACAAACACAAAATGCACTTTTCAGGATGGTGCTGTTGAGTAGAACAAGAACTTGTGAATGATCTACTGTTCTGTACACCTAACCATAGAACACAACATATTGATCACCCAGCAATCATATACATAGACCAGCTATGTTATGATACAGAATGCCTTCCTAATGACCTTCTGACCTTGATGCAGAACCATGATGGTTAGTGTGACAGACAATAATGTCTGAGCTAAAGCGGTCAAAAATATTGATAATTCATGTCAATGTTAGAAACAAAAAAAGGAGTGAAAGAGAGGTTTTTTGTTGGGTGGGTCATGAAAAAAAAAAGAAGCTAATTGCAAGTAAAAAACTCAAGATTAAAAACTGGTTTAGTAATATCATATGACAGCATTAACATATAACAGTATAGGTGGATATAAAAATCAATGTCAAAACAGGAATTGATCCTTTCATTTGACCAAAAAAACTTTTTCTGCTAAAATGGACCTGAATAATAAACTATTTTAAAAATATTTTTCTAAAAATATGTGTTTGAAGAAAAGGATTTTTTTCTGTTTTTAAAAAAAATCATTTTAGTTTTGTTTCAGTTAATGATGGTTCCATTGGGTTAATTCAAGGTTAAAACTGTAGGTTAACTTAAAGGCTGTGCCGTAAATGAAGACTGATTAAATTTTCCTTTAAAATTAATGCAATTAATTTAAGTCAAGACAAAATTCATCTGTTGTCTCATGTCTAATGAATGATATTTGCAAAATAATGTCAGTAGTTTAAGATGCAAAATGAGTAAATCATCCAAAAGTGTTCTTTAAATTCTTTCAATGAAATTACAGATGCAGGCATTTTCAAAAAAGGGAATTTCTCTAAGAAAAAAAAATGACAGTTTTGTTCCTCTTCTAAATAATCTAATCCTAAAAATAACAAATGATATTCAAATAAACAAAAACTTTAAATTAAAATGTTAACCTTTTATCTTTTAAGTCAGATATTTTCCCAAATGATTAAAAATGAAAAAACAAAATTTTAATTCATTTTATTTCCTTTCAAAAACAATTTTAAAATAAAATTAATTTTGAATTTATTTTAGGTTAAAAAACCCCTCTTCTTCTACATACCATGTTTCATGTTGACAATTATGGCTCCCTACAATTTCCCATATTTTGTAGATCTTAGTAAAGTTTGTCTTTTTATTATCTCTCCTAAACCTTGTTCTGTCAACACTTTATACAAGTTCATTAGGCAGGTTATGCAGTGTTTTCCTCTCTTCCTCTTGCCTTCAGTATGCTCTGTAAGTATCAAATTTTCCAAGCCATCTTTTCTCGTTATGTACCCTTTAACTTTCAACAGTCTCTTTCTGATTCTAAATATAAGTGTGCTTTTTGTTTCCATTTTGCCTAAAACTTTGTCATTTCTCACATGTTCAGTCCATGATATTATCACCATCCTTCTGTAGAACCATATTTCTGTTGTATCACATTTCTTCTTCATCTACAAGAAAATTGTCCAACATTAATGTTGTGGAGTAGTTTTTGCACTGAAGTTTATAATTGTGCTATGTTGGTTGCTAATCGACTTAACGTACCCAAAATGTTAGGAACTTGGTAATCTTCTACTGAAAGCTGACTCCTTAGTATTTGGCTAACTGCCGACTAATATCAACTGCCTGGTCGTTCTACTGAACTCCAATAGAAGACTAAAGAACTCCTATGAACTATTAAGAATTTCCTGTTAACTCTTATTAATATAGGAGGGAGAGTCCATTATCTGAGGAATAGATGTGTTTCACCATAACAATTAACTACCTCATAGGTGAACTAATATTACATAACTGTTCAGTACTCTTTTCTTTGTTTCTAATGAAATCTTCATGTTTCGTAATATATTACGTAATTTTTGGAAGGTATCTTTCACTATTGTAAGACACTTAAATTTCAATGTCACACTTTCTAGCCTTTGTTAAAACGCTTCCTAGATATTTAAATTGTTGTACTTACTTGATTTTAGTGTTTCCAGTTCATGTTTCTCATTCTGGGCTGTTAATTTTGCAAACAACAATACATTGTCTCTTCTTACATTCATTAATGCTTAGACCTTTTTTTCAATTTCTTTTACTACCTCCTGTAGGAGTCCCTACAGAGTCTTTTCTGCATCTGCTATCAACACCGTGTCATCTTCATATCTAATGTTGTTAAGATTGTGGCTGCCAAAAATGAATCCTAGTAGACTTCACTCCCGATCACCTTATAAGACTTACAAGATTATCAGTCATGGAAGAATTGTTTATCTTATAACAACATCTGTTAACTCCATATATAAGGTATAATTGATTTATGTGTATATTGGCCTTGGGTAATAACTAAAATAAAATACACAGAGGGCTGACAAAGCCAAAATAAATAGTTATATATACAATATAAAAATACAGGTGAAATAAGGTGAAAATACAGGTGAAATAAGGTGAAAATTAAAACATTGTTTTTTTTCTATTTAATAAGATCTGCTTTGTCTAGAAATGACCTTCATTTCTTTTGGAAAAAAAAAGTTTTAAAATGGAAACAAGTGGATTGGCTGTAAAATAGGAGCTTGAGTGAAAATTTCCATAATATTTTTATTTTTAAATAACCATATTTAAGAATTATGCTCAACTAGCAGTATAGCCCGGCATTGCTCAGGTGTAATGAAAGCTTTAAAACTAATCCATGGTCCTGGAGTTCAGACTCTTTGGACGTTGACACAAAAAACTAAAAGGCAATAGTTGTTTCCAGTTAAAGCAAAACTGTAGGTATCAATTTCCGATATCGGAGAAAATGAGTCATCTGAGAAGATCTACTAATGTTTAAGTCTAAAAACTATAATTTTACCAAGTTAGAGCAGATTCTGCAGCAAGAACCACAATAAAAGGGCTGAAATCCTGATCTTGATCAGACCTGATTGGATATCGAGGTATTGAGTTCCAATATCAGGGAGAAACTGGAAAAAATAAGTTGCCCATGACCTGACCAGAAGCCTAAAGAATATTTGTGAGAAGTTTGGTAAAAATTGGATAAAAATTGTGGATTTGTATAGAGGACATACAGACAGATAAACAGACACACACACAAACATCTTGCCTTTTGTATATATAGATTATCAATTTTCTGCACTATTGTAAGAACTGCAACCTTGAAACTTCTGAATATCGTTTCTTATGTCTTTGTCTATGAGTGTATCAAATTTCATTAAAATCAGACGACTCCTTCTATAAACCGATTTTTTCGATTATCGATTTTCGATATTTAACGGGGGTACCTCGACACAAAACCTAGCTAAGAACACTTGCAGACGTTTATAGTACAACTGTAAATTTTCAAGAAAATCAGTTCAGCCATTTCAGAGTCTATAGGTAACGAACACACACACACACACACACACATACACACACAGACACACACACACATATACACACAGACAAAGTTCCATTTATAAATAAGTATAGATTTATATTTAGATCATATTCATTCAAACTGCACGAAATTGCATAAAAAAGCAACCATAATTGCATAAAGATGTACACAAAGTAAGCATTCGCTTTTGTGTTATGCGTACATTTTAAAGCAAACAGGAATTACTGAACTTCATTTAAATTGGATTTAACATTGATGATAACAAAAATTTTGAAATGACAACTTTTCTGAAAATTTGTAGTTGGGCTGTCTCAATATATTGAATGAAGCCATATTTTGTTTCCCCCTTTGCATTAATATTATTAAGTTTTACAAAAATCACCCAAATGCAAATGATTTTTACTACTAATTAACCCACTATTTAATGCCAAGATGAAGGTAAAAATAATTCATATTTTTAAATTTTATCATGCACATATTTGTCTATTTCATTTATGAAAATGTTTTCTGGGTTTATTACTAAGTAACTCTCTATTTCTTGCACAGGTGAAGCTGGAATAGCCTTGTATATTTTTTTCTTGTATATTTTTAAAAATATACATAAGATATCTAAATCTAATCTAAATCTAAATCTAAAACTATATAAACTTATTTATAAATGGAACTTTGTCTCTGCGTGTGTGTGTGTCTGTGTGTGTGTGCATCCGTTACCTATAGACTCTGAAACGACTGAACCAATTTTCTTGAAAATTTACACAGTTGTACTATAAGTGTCTGTGAGTGTTCATAGCTATGTTTTGTGTCGAGGTACCCCCGATAAATATCGAAATTCAATAATCGAAAAAAATCGGGTTATAGAAGGAGTAGTCAGATTTTAATCAAATTTGATACACTCATAGACAAAGACATAAGAAACGATATTCAGAAGTTTCAAGGTTGCAGTTCTTACAATAGTGCAGAGAATCGATATATATATATATATATATATATATATATATATATTATCACACACACACAAACATCTTGACTTTTATATATATATATATATATATATATATATAAGTCAAGATGTTTGTGTGCGTGTCTGTTTGTCTGCATGTATGTCTGTATTTTTTTCAGGCCTTTTATTTTAGTTTTTGCTTCGGGTTTGGCTCTAAGTAGGTATAATTGTAGTTCTTATTCTTAGCCATGATACCATTTACTCAGAGGACTTATTTAGCCTTCAAAATTCAGTTTACGACGAAAAAATATTTATTTGATATCGATACCAGGAAATGAAAATTTGACTTACATCCATTCATTTTTCTTTCAGTCTACAGTTTTGCTTTAACTGGAAACAACTATTGCTTTTTAGTCTTTTGTACCAACATCCAAAGAGTCTGAGCTCCAGGACCATGGATTAGTTTTAAAGCTTTCATTACACCAGAGCAACGCCAGACTATACTGCTTGTTTCTCCTAATTGTATCAGGTGATATCTCATTCACAAATTCCTTTTTATAACTTGAGTGGGAATAAAACAGTTTATTGTAATGTGTTATAACTATTTTTTAATGTACTAAATATTTATTTAGTATGAAAACAGACCACAGTATCACATAACAACTGAATAAAAAAGACGAAAGGAATTTTAAAGCTAGACAGATTAATGATAGATATAAAATAGGAAACTCATACACACGGTTAACAAATGAGGTATTTACAAAATAAAAGGATAAGCATGCCCGAGCCAACTTGAGCAGACAGAAGTACTGAGATGCTGATAGTGACCCAGTTGGCTGGAGCTGCAGTGAGGCCAGGTGATTGGGAAAAAAAAAGGGATTTTATGTATACTACTCTCACTTTTTTAAACTCATTTTCAAATACTACGTTTACATGTGCTCATAGCATGAACTGAAGAGATGTGACAAGTTTTCAGAATATGACGTTTAGAACTAGTGGATGAAGTAGACTGTTCCTTGTGAAAGAAATAAGAAGCATATGAAGACAGAAAAAGAAACAGAACCAAAGTGAAACCCATGAAGTGAAAGATTTGTGAAAATAATAACATAATTGTGTTCCAAAAAATGTGCGTTGTGCATTGTGGAGCAGTAGATATCAGCTTGGAACAGGAATTTGGAGAGCCAAGTTTGAATTCCAGTTGAATTTGTTGCATTCATTTATGCATAAATACCCCTGAGAAAGGTATTAATCCATCTCTTCTTCCTTCAGAGGATTATGGCCATATCGCGTTGAATACACCGGTTAAGCAACGTTGAGCCTGGTCAGTACTTAGATGGGTGACCACTGGGGAATACCAGGTGCTGTAAGCGTTTAGTGACAGATCTGCGTGCTTACAGCCATATCACGTTGAATACACCGGTTCTCACTCGATCATCAAAGTTAAGCAATGTTGAGCCTGGTCAGTACTTAGATGGGTGACCGCTTGGGAATACCAGGTGCTGTAAGCGTTCAGTAACAGATGTGCGTGCTTATGGCCATATCACGTTGAATACACCAATTCTTGCTCGATCACTGAAGTTAAGCAATGTTGAGCCTGGTCAGTACTTAGATGGATGACCGCTTGGGAATACCAGGTGCTGTAAGCGTATAGTGATGGATGTGCGTTATGATGCAGTGGATATCAGCTTGGAAAGAGAAATTGGTGAGTCGAGTTCAACTTCCAGTTGAATACCCTTCATTCACGTAAGCAGTGGTACCCTTGGGAAAGGTATTAATTCATCCCTTCCCTCCAGTTATCCATTCCAAACTGAATGTGTTGTCGAATTTATTTCATCTTTTTTCTTGTTCAATCCCAGAATTTTGATACTCATAAAATATAAATGGTGGGTTGTAGGGATTTGGTTGGAAAACCCATTTGGAAGTGACCTTATGCCAGGCAGATTTCCAGAAAGAGAAAATTATCCCAGTAACTTTGCAAGTAATCTATAGAAATAAAAGATTATAATCAAGCACGCCCCCCCACAGGTCACCCACAACATAAACCTTGTCTTCTGTTCGATTGTTTTTATGTCATTGTAATAAATGGTTGTTTTGTTTTTTCAAATTTCACATCAGAGTTTCAGTTTGTTTCTGTTCGTACCTTATACTCTGGTAAAAAAGGTTACTGAAACATTACGTTTAAAAGTACCAGAAATTCAATTGCTGTTCTCCTCAAGGACACATGTCCCAGTGGATATAGATTAGTTAGTTAGTTCCAGTGATTTGACCCAAAGAGTTGTGAAATCAATACCAGGCTACAGCAGTGGTGAACAAGTAACTTACAGAATTAAGTTAAACTGAGATAATTTGTGACTACCAGAAGAGGCTTTGCACAAGGAATGAAAATGAAATACCCCAGTGATTGTAATAAAGGGTTTGGTTTGAAATTACTAGTTGGAGTTTACAATGGCCGAAATGTTGTGGAAAAGGCAACAAAGATGAGAACAATAGTTCGAATAATGAAAATAGTGTTTGTAATTTATTGTTTCATATTTTTTGTAGATATTCATTAGTACCAAATACTGCACTGAATAAATATATTAAGCACTCATTCTTTTCTGTTTATCATTCACCTTGACAATACGACATAAGTGTTGAACTATCTTTGGTGATATGGCTCAAAAACTAGTCTGTCTATCTATCTCAGTTTGTTCATATGTAAATTTTTAGCTGTGTATTATAAAACTTCTTATATCAATCTATCAGCCTCTCAGTCTATCTATCTATCTATCTATCTATCTATCTATCTATCTATCTATCTATCTATCTATCTGCTATATCTGTCACAAGGATGTATTTTTCATCAGAATCATTGCCAATAACTAATAAAACAAGCATGCTAAGTATACACAATTGCTGAAATGTAAATAAAAATATACAGGGTGCAATAGATAAATTGTCGTCTTAATTACAGACTTGAAAATTGTGGGATCTCCCCCTTTTTGTATATGATAATGGACTCGGCTGAGTGTGCATATAATCCTGCCTATAGTGAGAACAGCAGAGTTTGATTGAGTTAGTTGGGGTTGGTTGGATCTGAAATCACAGCGGCAGTTGCTATGAGCTCCACTTAGCTAGAATAAGTTACCTGGACATACTCTTTCACTTCCGGACTGTATATATTTGTTTCTACTAATAGTATTCCTAAATTGACTAACCCACATTCCAGTTTGTATATTACGTTCAATATAACTTACATTTTCTATCTCCATATCTGTTTTTGTTATTTATTATTTTGTGCAGTTCCTCACCCGGAATCCACAACAAAAATAATACTGACATCTCATTTTAACAGATGTATTTACAGTGTAACCCGGATATAAGAGAGCTGTCAGGACTGGCTATGAGTTATCTTATATCCGGGTTTGGTCTATTTTGTTTAGGTAAGTATAGGAACACTTCATATAATGCTTTTTACATACAGAACACTAGTTTATTTAACAGTTATAGACATAACACAAAAAACACAGGCAAAAATACATTTTCAATCAGTTTTCACAAATAATTCAGTCAAAAATTACTTTTTCTTAAAAAAAGTCAGTCATTTTTTATTGTACAGAAATCTCTTTGTTAACATCATGAACACTTTCATACAGTCCGTAAATCATTTTCAATGCACCATCAGGATTACTGCTTTTTGCTTCAAAGTAGGCTGTCAGAGTTTCAAGCGCATTCAATGCAGCCAGAGAATTTGGAATTGGTTTGTCACTTTCAGAAACTTCAGAACTTACGCTTTCAGCATCATCATCTTCGTCAAAATCTTGATCATCCGATTTTATACCACGAGTCATGTCTGTGTCAGTCAGTTCTCCATAACATTGTGTACTGTCGGCGAAGCTGATAAATTCGTCAAAATCTGTTTGCTCCATGCCCGATGGTGGAGAAACTTGATCATTTTCATCAAGTATTTCTTCCACTTCAGCCTGTGATTCAATGACAAAGCCAGTATTTTTAAAACAATTTTGAATTGTTGACGGTTTGACCATGAATAGTGCTCGTTTCATCACGTGCATGGCCTTCAAAACGGTGATCTGCTTGGCCACTTCGGACAGTGGCACTGGCGGTGTAGCATCGATTACTGCGAATTGCATTCGAACAAGTTCCCGATGATAATACGCTTTGAATGAATGAATGATGTCTTGATCCAAAGGTTGAATGAGACTGGTGGTGTTTGGTGGCATGAACAACAATTTGATGTTTGACAGATTTGTACCCGGCAGTAAGTTATGACAAGTTGCATTGTCCAAAAACAGAATAATCTTTCGATTTTGAGCAATCATTTTTTGTTCAAGCGTTTTCATAACGTCAGTAAACAGCTGACTAGTCATCCAGGCTTTATGATTAGTGAAGTAAGAAAACGGCAGAGTTTTGACATTTTTAAAGCAGCATGGTTTTGCCGACTTGCCAACAACTACAGCTTGCTTTTCACTGCCGTCCATGTTTGTGAACTGAAGCATCGTGAGTCTGTCTTTGGGAACTTTTGTCCCATTTGACTGTTCGTCGCCAGCAAATCGCAAAGATCCAGACGGCATGGCTTTGTAGAAAAGTCCCGTTTCAATACAGTTCCAAACATCTTTCGGTTCATATCCACAAAAAAGTTGCAGCAAAACGTTTGTCACCCATTCATTGGCAGAACCGTGATCTACTGACGTTGATTCGCCGTGAAATTTTTTGAACGGAACGTTATTGGCCTGCTTCCAGCACATGAGCCAGCCATTGCTCGGTTCAAAATCAACTTCAAGATTTACGGCCAGTTGTGATGCTTTCTGCCTAATGACATGATCGGTGACAGTAGCTCCATGAGCACATGCTTGCGTAAACTATTGTGTAAGCGCTTCGTTAACGTCCTTGTGCACGGATTGGTGCTTTTGTTTGCGATTAGTGTTTCCGTTCATTTGCATGCAAGATCTGACATCGTCTTCTTTCTTGAGAATTTTTGCTGCTGTTGAATAACCGATTCCATACTTTTTGGCTGCAGCGGCCAGTTTGAGTTTCTTCACTTTGACATCATCGATGAGCTCCAACTGTTCAGAAATGATCAGAGTTTTTAGTTGAGATGCCGACACCAGCATCACTAATCGCAATGATCGCAAGCAAACAGTTTTCAGTGGCAAAATTAATAAACAAACTTCTGACTCAACAGAATAGTGGGTAAAGTGAAAGTGCTGTCCAGATAAATGCAATGACAAGCAAAATCGGCAAAAAAGCGGGCGGCGCTACCCTTAGACACACAAAGCAAAATCATAAGGTAGAGAGTGTCTCCTACAGACACAGACTGGACACACCATGTCTCTAGACTGGTCAAGATTAAGATTGAACTTCACTCTCTCTCTAACTGACCTCTGTTTGACTGATTTACAACATCACACTGTCACTCAAAACGAACTCTCTTATATCAGGAAGGATGGGCCCCCAGAGAAAATATATCTTATATCCGGGTTTCTCTTATATTGCACAAAAATATCTTTAAATGCTATTGAGTAAATTTATTCAATATAATCACCACTGGCTTCAATCACAACTTCCAGACAACATTGGAACTCCTGCACCTTTTCTGGACTGTCTCCTTATTTAAGTTGGTGAATGCTGTCATAATCCTTGCATTCAGTTCATTTTTGGTGTTACAAGGAGTTTTGTTGGTCTCTTGCTCAACTGGACCCCATACATAATAATTAAAGGCGTTGCAGTTTGATGACGTGGCCAGATATAAGGGGTGATGTCATTGCAGAAATTGTCTGACAGCTATGATTGGGTTCTCCTGCTAGTGTGGCATGGTGCAGGGTCCTGTTGCCAGACATAAGGCCTTTCAGCAGTCACTCACTTGACCCAGAGTAGCACTAACTCCTCAATGCACTTGATAGAGGCCTCTGTGATGAGTCTGAGGCACAACAAAAAAATCATGAGTTCTGTTCTTATCAGAACAATCAGAGAAAAAATTTCTTAAATGCCTTCGTAATCACCATTAGACTCATCCAGCTCTTTCTAAATCCTCTGCATTGTCCTCAGATTGACACCCAAACACTCTGAAGTGTTCATACTGGAGCTTCCAACATGAATGTTAAGCATTACTGCATGCCATTTCCAAATTTCTGGTAGTGTGAATTGCGTCATAGCGCACTTTTTCTCACAGAGTGTGCCCAACTGACCCTATTAATTGTGCAAGCAATAAAATCCAAAACAAAAAACACATTTGCATGAAATTAAAAATATAAAATGGCGACAATTTATCCATCCCACTCTATATACAGTGACTAAAAGAGTTAGATAGATTTTAATATACTGTAATATAGTGATAAACAAAAAAATATATATAAATAGGTAGGAATAATTATATTCAAGTTTAATTAATTTATAAAAACTTATCAATCTTGAAGTTTATTTTTTATTTTATTTACTGAATCACAATTCTATGCCACAAAAAACAGACAATTTTAAGAGAATTAAATTTTGATAAGTATAAAAATTAAATAAGTAAAATCTCCTGTTGAAATAATAACATTTATAAAATCATAGCTAACAATTAATTAAGTCAGTCCAGTGAAATAAAAATTTAAACCCTAAATTTTTAATCTGTAAAACAACAATGGATTCCTTACAGAAAATTGCTCCTAGCATACTAATATAGTCTTAATCAGTTGTCATGGTTCTAGCGAGACAAGCTTGTTAACCATTACACTACGTCAAGGTATCCACTGGTGATTTTCTAAGTGTAGTTTAGATGTGGCAGAAGGCCAAATGTACTTGGTATCTAGTGAGGATCCAACACATTACTTGGTTGTAATTATTCTATTGAAACATGCTTTTTAACCATTATACCACAAAGTGCCTGTACTGTTATATTGATAACATCTGGTTATTTACCAGAAACCTCTCCACTGAGGCCTGATGTGACACAAGGTCAGTTTTTAATGTGGGAATTCTGAGCCTTTAAGCTAGAGCAAAAATTTTCCCTAGACCTTGCTTAAAGCAGGGCAGGGCTTTTGTTTTTTTTTTTTCCCAAATGAGACTCTGATACTTGGCATAGCCTTGTTCGCCCAAAGACAGAGAGTCTAAAAAGTCTGATTTCAAGTAATTAACATCTAAGAAGAACATGAGACTATAATTGTTTATTTTTTTTTATTTATTTAATTTTTTTATTTATTTAATTTTTTTATAATCGTGTCGCTCCAAGCAAGGCATTTTACTGCCACTGTTGTGCAGGGGGTGACATAAGAGGAATGTTATGAGAAAGAGTGACAGTTTATAGGGGGTGTCAGGAAGTGGGTAAGAGAAAGATGACTGCGTCCATAAAAAGAGGGATCAATTTATACATTGATTTTAATATAAAATTGATCCTCCACTTTATATTTACATTATAATTTCTTGTCTGTTTATAAGTGGTAGAAAACGAATCAGTCAGTCAATGAAATACTGATTAGCTACACATGCATGTCTTTTAGATTTATTTACATTCTCTGGAATATAAATGTATAAATTTTTTAATTTTTTATAATCATATCGCCCCAAGCAAGGCATTTTACTGCCACTGGGGGTTACATAGGAGGAAAGTTATGACAAAGAGTAACAGATTACAGGACATGTCAGGAAGTTGGTAGATGAAGGATGAGAATATGGATGAGAGTGAGGTGGATGGAGAAAAGAGCATGAGAGAGAGGATGCAAGTTAGTGAGACAAGAGATGACTATTGACTTTACATTTGAATTCTTGAAGATTGTAGCTGTTGGAAAAGCAAATAAGCGGAAAGGAATTCCACAGGCGGGAAGTGCGAGAAAAGAAGCTGCTGGAGTAGAATTTGTGTTTACAATTTATCGGTTTCACAGTAAAAGGGTGGGACCTAGTTGCTAATCTTGTGGCTCAAGTAAATTCATATATAGGGAGTACCAGTGAGCTAAATTCATCGGAGCAGAAGCCGTGAAAGCATTTGTAGAAGAGACAAAAGGAAGCCACACTGCATCAGTGAGAAAGCGACTGTATCCTAGCTGCCAAGTCATGATCGATCACATTGCAGATTCTTCGTTGGATTTTGTCAAGGACGCCTAGGTTGATAGCAGGGGCATCCGACCAGATAAAATAACTGTTTATTCATTACTAGACTCTTTAAATTAACATAAACTAAATTGAATGTATATGGTTTCGGGTCTTTCTTCAAATGTTCTGTATTCTAGCAAGAGAGTGAAGGATTCTGCTTCTGCTTTCTCTTCATAGTTTGGGTGTTTATATAACTTCCTGTTATCCACTTGTCTTGTGCGTTATATTTTATGTTTATCTGGGTAGACTACCTTGCTTAAATTTGGTGCACCCATTGATATCTATTGAGGCCCAATTCTTCTCTTGGTAGCTTTGAGGTTACCTTCACAGTTAAACTTTAGGGCTCTAAGATCTCTTGACGTTCTGATGCTGAGTTAGATATTAGATCACCACAGATCAACTCTTCTTAGATCAAGGTTGCTGATAGATATTAAATTCACCACTGGGTGCCCCATACCTTCAGCTTTGGGCCACATCTAAGCTATGCTTAGAAAATCACCTTATCATTATAGAAAATTATAATTTGCAGTTTCTTAGCTCAGATAGCCATTTGAACTTTAAAATTTAATTCATAATGTTTTCATTTGAGAAGTGATTTACTGCTAATACTTTGCATAAAAAGTAAAGATTCCTAGGTTTGATTTTTATATTTTGATTTGAACTGGGGTCATGTTTGATCCTGCTGTACTTCAAGAAGTTTTCGAATCAATGAGCAAACTGTCTGAACAAGTATCAAAATGGCAGCATCTTAAGAAGTAAACATTTGGTCCTCAGGGCTTATTAAAGAAAATCAATTCATCTAAAATGCAGCTGTTTTGCTATGACCATCCTATGATGTGATAGGCACTTAAGATTAACTTTCCACTAACAGCAGCATCTTTGAAAAATCAATTTATAAATCAATAAAAATGAGATTAGAAAGAGAGAAAATAAAAGTGTGCATGTTTGGGAAGCCATACTTAAAATGTTTGTCAGGAAATTTTAACTTATTTATTTTATTTTATTTAACTTTTTAATCCATAATTTTCTTAATTTTCTTGTGTTAGTTTAGTGTTAAGTAATAATTTTTGAAAATATAAGTTTACAATAGTGATGGAATGCTCAGGATTTGTACTTATTTATTTTCTTTAAGCATTTACCCTAAATTGTTATTCTGACAACTTGCAAGGGTAACGAGTCAGAATAATTAGCTTTAATGCCAATAGACAATTAATCAGTTTAATGAAAATAAGAATAGAAAAAAGTAGTACTTTCACTAAGAATGAAACAGACAATGTAAGAAACGAGGTTAGGAGTGGATTGAGAGCCAAAAACAGACCAGGCAAATACTCAAGGTTATGATTCTTGTAAATGTATTGAGCAGTAGCATGCAAAAGTAGAGGCAGAGGGTGCAATGACCCCAGGCATCCATATCGGGAGGGTGTCCAATCAAAGAGTGAAATAAAAATTTAATTTATATTTAATTTGAATAAAGTGTTTATTTCATGTTCCATCTGTTTTTACAAATTTAAAATGTCTTTTCTTCTCACATTTCTTAGTACTAGGCTATGTAGCACCCTCTTCAATTCCAATTGACTGTATGCCTCTAAGAATTGGCTACAAGCATCACCAAACCTCTTCACATCACTGGGTATGCATGACACCTTTTATGAACGACTTGGGGAAGGTTAAAGACATTAAAAACCAGTATCTTACCTGCAATAGGCCACCCACTCAACTGAGTGGATAGCCTGTTTAAGAAAATGATTTTGGTACTTTTAAGTTAATTCTCAGCTAGGAAGAAAATCTCTTCAAAACTTTGTAATATGTGAATATGAAAACTAGTAATGCAAATATTTTTAGTCGTAAAATTGCTGTTGAACATGATACGGATCTATCATTAGTGAAGAGGGGAAGGTAGTTGAACATTATAAATGTTGTCGAAGTTGGAGTGGGTGAAAATACTCAGTAGGAGATGTGGATGCAGAGGGTGCAAAAGCCCTGGGTATCCATATCCATCCGGAGCATATATATCTATCCTAAGCATCTATATCGGGATGGCATACAATCAAAGAATGAAATAGAAATTTTGTTTATATTTAAATTCAATAAAGTGTTTATTTCATGTTTCATTTGTTTTTACATACTTAAAATGTCTTCCTTTCTTACATTTCTCTGTACTAGGCCCTATAGGCCACCCATACTTGAGTCTTAGGCATATACAATAAAGGAGTTGGTATCACCAAATCACACCAAACCTCTGCACATCACTGGTAGTGAGTACTGGATTGCTATATGATGTTGGTTCTTCAATATGGCAGTGAATGCTGGACAATATCATCAAAGATGAAGAAAAAACTTGAAGCAACTGAAATGTAGTTCTACAGAAGGATGCTGAAAATATCATAGATCGAGCATGTGAGCAATGATGAGGTTTTGGAAAGGATGAAAACAAAAAATAAATTAATACTGAGCACCAGGAAGAGACAGATGAAGTTCTTGGATCATGCAATGAGGAAGGAGAGCATGGAGAACCTGATACTAACGGGCCAGATAGAAGGAAAAAGAGACAGGGGAAAGCAGTGGATAACATATTTGAAGGACCTGATCAGGTGGATGATGGAACAAGGGTTGCATGGAGTAACAGGAGAAAGCGTGCTAAGAGTCACCAGAGAGAGGGAGAGATGGAAAGCCATGATTGCCTACGTCCTGAAAGGACAGGGCACATAGAAGAAGAAGATATATGCCAACTGTTTATAAGAAATTATAATGTGGATATAAAGTGGGGGATCAAATCTATATTATAATCAATATATAAACTGATCCCTCATTTAGTGGCCATGCTAGTTTCTATACATTTATAGTCTAGATTTATGGTCTTGAGCTAGTGGATGGCAGAGTGGGGTTTGGGTGGTGTAACAGGAGAAGGCGTGCTAAGAGCCACCAGGGATAGGGAGACGTGGAATGCCATGATCGCCTACGTCCTGAAAGGACAGGGCACATAGAAGAAGAATATATATGCCAACTGTTTATAAGAAATTATAATGTGAATATAAAGTGGGAGATCAGTTCTATATTATAATCAATATATAAACTGATCCCTCATTTAGTGGCCATGCTAGTTTCTATACATTTATATTCTAGATTTATGGGCTTAAGCTAGTGGTTGGCAGAGTGGGGTTTGGGTGGTGTAACAGGAGAAGGCATGCTAAGAGCCACCAGGGATAGGGAGACGTGGAAAGCCATGATCGCCTACGTCCTGAAAGGACAGGGCACATAGAAGAAGAAGTCCCAGATTGGCTTAAGCACCTGAGAAAGGTAGAATGGAAACTAAAAATGCAGGTCAGGTCTTGGGGTTAGTTTGTAGCAGATAAGAAATTAATTAAACCAACTCTCTTCTTCACTTTTACAAAAATTCATAATGATGTGTGAAATACTGGTTTTCCCAAGTAGAAAAAAGATTGACCATGTGCTTAACCAGAATTTTGCAAGTAGGTGTTAAAATGATTTTTGACAAATGGGAGTTACCTGTAAGACTTGAAAGGGGGGCTTGAAAGGACTTAGTGATCCAGTGCAAAATTCAAAAGGACATATAAATGACTTTGCAGTGCAGTGTCAGAGATTCAGATGGGTGCAGCTCAATGTAGCATAGGGAGCTGGTTAATTTTTCTTGTATTCGGCCTTGTGTCTTACTTAACCAAGCTCTCTACAGCTTACAAGATTTATGTAGAGTTATAATCATCAGAATTATTATCAGAAGGTTGTTTATCGGTTGGAATGTGTGGATTAGTGTAGAAGAGTTGAATAGTAAAATATACATTTTGAATGTTAAAATAGACATTTATTAGTTGTAGAAGTTAATGTTCAATTAGAAACATTATTAAGAGGATAAGGGTAGAGTTCGTATAAAATGCTCTAGTAGTAATTGTTGAAATAGATAAGGAGAAGGACAATGTCGGGTTGCTTGAAGTTTAAAGTTGCATTTTAGATATGTGCCTCTTTTTTGCTGCTCCCATCTCCCAGTCTTTGATGCTGCAAAGTCATTGATATGTCCTTTTGAATTTCGCAATGGATCGCTAAGTCCTTTCAAGTTTTACAAGTCGCTCCCATTGGTCAAAAATCATTTTAACACCTACTTGCGAAATCTGGTTTAAGCACATGGTCAATCCTTTTTCTGTTTGGGAAAACCAGGATTTCCCACCTCATTGTGAATTTTTGTAAAAGTGAAGAAGAGAGTTGATTTATTTCATTTCTTATCAAATAGGTTTAGATACAGGTTTAAATAAAGGATGGTTTAAATAAAGGATGGTTTAAATAAAAGGATGGTTTAAATAAAGGATGGTTTAAATAAAGGATGGTTTAAATAAAGGATGGTTTAAATAAAGGATGGTTTAAATAAAAGGATGGTTTAAATAAAGGATGGTTTAAATAAAGGATGGTTTAAATAAAGGATGGTTTAAATAGAGGATGGTTTAAATAAAGGATGGTTTAAATAAAGGATGGTTTAAATAAAGGATGGTTTAAATAGAGGATGGTTTAAATAAAGGATGGTTTAAATAAAGGATGGTTTAAATAAAGGATGGTTTAAATAAAGGATGGTTTAAATAGAGGATGGTTTAAATAAAGGATGGTTTAAATAAAGGATGGTTTAAATAAAGGATGGTTTAAATAAATTAAAGGAAATAAGTGAGAATGGTGAAAAAATCTGAGGAAGAAGTAAGATTAATCTAGAATTTAGTTTATTTGAATGCAGGAATGGTATATCATATAATAATCCTTCCTAGTTAGTTACCTAGTTCATCCGTCCGTTATGCCACTTATTCTCTATACGAGCTTTTCCTTCCCCTCTATCTTTTTAAACACTACTCTCCTCGGCCTTTCTCTCATCTTTGCCAAACTGAAGAGTAGTAAAGAGTGAGAGAGTAGGAGGAGAAAGTCTATAGCATTACCGTAGCAGCAGCGGCTTAAGCTGTGTGTATATGTGTGCATACTGTACAATATAGTAAAAATAGGTAGGTTTGTTGTCGTATCCTGTGATCTAATAACGAAATTTCTGGTCTCTTTTACACCCTTGGCCATTACTCAGTTAGTCTTTTCTGTTTACAATGTTCACAGGAGCCTTTAAAGTAACTTTAATTATTTTAAAAAAATTTTAATCCCTTCTAACATTTTCAAAATTTTGTCAGAAAGTTTTGTTTTGATTTGAGTTAACGGCTAAAGAAACATTACAACTGTTTTATAATGGAAATGTAATGATTGCATCACCCAATTTTTTTCACTGACAAACACATTAATTTGGAAATTCTCACAAAAATCAAATAATTGTCAGATTTTAATGAAACTATCAGTACTAATTCACAAATGAATGAAATTATTTTTGAAATTATTATTTTTTAAAAATCTTGATAAAAATGTTTACAATGGACACAGGAGCCATGATTTTTCAGCAATAAAAAAAAACATTTTCTCTCACAGTAAAGTAACTTTTATGGACATTACTTTTATAGCTATTTTAATAAAATTACACTCTGTGTTATCGTTATTTTATTATCCAATATCTTTATGTTTGAAGACGTTACTATCATTTGTAATATGACAAAGTAAAATTTTTCCAGGAAATCATTATCCTTCTGTGGAAATTCCACGGGTCTCGCTAGTAATTATTATTTCATGAGAGATATAAAAAATGTCTTCTATATCAAAAATAACCATGAACTGATCGTGAAAAGGCATGAATAATGCTGAAATTTCACTTGTCAAGCACCTGCTGCATTCTTCTGACAAATATGCTTGTTAAATTCTTATGAGTAAAGATGACATATTACACAAAGAAAATATTATTTTGATTTGTTATGGTTTTAATTCATTTTTATAATTGAATGAATCATGATAAATAATGAATGAAGTTTTATAATTGAATATATTGTAATTTAAATTAAATTTTAGAACCTGTAGCAAATCAGTTGGAAAATTCTAAATGATCATTTTACTAAAACTGAAATTTTTTCTTGGAACTTACAACAAAAATAAATAATGTATGCGTGGAGGGTTTACAATTATGACAGATCCGAGAGTTACACTAACAGATATTTGTAAGATTTTCAGTATTGTATTTATATAAGCCGTAGTGTTTCCCATCAGGGGGACGTCAACATGATGTAATGTTTAGCAAGTTTATTTAGTCAAATCTACTATGACAGTATAGTGAGTTTGATCCTCACTGGGTGCATCAACCGTCCACTCCTAAACTAAGCTTAAAAAATCTTTTGGACACCTTGATATGTGTAATAGTTAGCAAGCTTGTTTCACTAGATCAATTACAATTGAGTAGTGAGTTCGATCCTCACTGGGTGTTCCATGTTGTTGGTCTTGTGTCATATCTAACCTATTCTTAGAAAATCATTTAGACACCTTTATGTGGTGTAATGGTTAGTATACTTGTCTCACTAGATCAATTACAACTGAGTACTGGGTTTAATCCTCACAGGGCGCCCTATGCTTCTAGCCTTGTGCCACATCTAAGCTATGCTTAATAAATTGTCATAGTCTTTTCAGTCATTGTATTTGACTCAACTGCAATGACTTTTTTTCTTCAATAGCATTTTGTTTATAAGATCAACGTCCAAATACTCTTTTCTCAGTCATATCTTTTAGATAACAAGGAAAGACTACAATAATTGACTAAGACATATTTTTGCTTTATGATTCAAATTAAGTGTTAGAAATGAATTCTAATTTGAATGATGCTTTAGAATCTATACTAAACTAGCAGTATAGCCCGGCGTTGCTCGGGTGTAATGAAAGCTTCAAAGCTAATCCATGGTCCTGGAGCTCAGACTCTTTGGACGTTGGCACAAAAGACTAAAAAGCAATAGTTGTTTCCAGTTAAAGCGAAAGCGTAGACTGAAAGAAAAATGAATGGATGTAAGTCAAATTTTGATTTCCTGGTATCGATATCAAATAAATATTTTTTCATCATAAACTGAATTTTGAAGGCTAAATAAGTCCTCTGAGTAAATGGTATCATGGCTGAGAATAAGAACTACAATTATACCTACTTAGAGCCAAACCCGAAGCAAAAACTAAAATAAAAGGGCTGAAAAAAAATACAGACATACAGGCAGATAAACAGACACACACACACACAACACACACACACACAAACATCTTGCCTTTTATATATATATATATATATATATATATATATATATATATATATTATTGATTCTCTGCACTATTGTAAGAACTGCAACCTTGAAACCTTCTGAATATCGTTTCTTATGTCTTTGTCTATGAGTGTATCAAATTTCATTAAAATCGGACCACTCCTTCTATAACCCGATTTTTTTGATTATCGATTTTCGATATTTATCGGAAGTACCTCGACACAAAACCTAGCTAAGAACACTCGCAGACACTTATAGTACAACTGTGTAAATTTTCAAGAAAATCGGTTCAGCCGTTTCGGAGACTATAGGTAACGGATACACACACACACACGCACAAACACACACACACACACACACACAGACAAAGTTCCATTTATAAATAAGTTTAGATCAGTTTCAAAATTCTAAATGATTGTATTCTTAAAATTTTAAGAATACAATCATTGAATACTGCTGCCATATCTGGTCAGGTGACCCTGCTATCAACCTAGGGCTCCTTGACAAAATTCAACAGAGAATCTGCAATGTGATCGATCTTGACTTGGCAGCTCAGATACAGTCACTTTCTTACCGGTGCAGTGTGGCTTCCCTGTGTCTTTTCTACAATTACTCTCATGTCTTCTGCTCTAAGGAACTTAGCTCACTGGTACCTCCTATATACGAATTTACTTGAGCAACAAGATTAGCAACTAGGTCCCACCCTTTTACTGTGAAACCAATAAAATGTAAATTCAAATTCTACTCCAGCAGCTTCTTTTCTCACACTTCCCGCCTGTGGATTTTCTTTCCGGTTACTTGCTTCCTTGACAGCTACAATCTCTAAGAATTTAGATGTAACGTCAATAGTCATCTCCTATCTCACTAACCTGCATCCTCTCTCTCATGCTCCTTTCTCCGTCCACTTCACTCTCATCAGTATTCTCATCATTCTCTGACCCACTTCCTGACACCCCTCTTAACCTGTCACCACACTTTCTCATAACTTTTCATCCTATTTAATCCCCTGCACAACAGTCGCAGTAAAATGCCTTGCTTGGGGTGATATGATTATATATAAAAAAGAAAAAAAAAAGAAAAAAAAAGGAATCTCTGTAAAAATAAATAAGCTAGGGGTGGATATGGATGATGAAATAAGGGGAAGATTTTATTTTCAAAAATCAATAAATGTTGGTGTGGCAGGGTTACAATTATTACAGACCCAATAGTACTGACTAGGTGGCACCAAACTCATTGTCTTATAATGGTTTTACCCAATGTCTCAATTTACTCAAGGCAGAACAATCAGTGTAATAATGAATGAGACATTTTGTTTTATGTCATCTGTAAGAGGCATTAAATATTAACAAGTTATTTCACTGGCATAGAATCATTTGTCGTTTTTGTTTTTTTAATTCTCTCTAATTGCCTTTGAGCAATTAATTAATTTTAATCCTCTGGAATTAGTTTTGATTTACTGCTAATAAACTAGATCATCATAATTTTCTGATTCCTTAAGTCTCACTTCCAGTTTGTTCAGGGCAACCAATTAAACAGATTTATATGAGGGTTACTCCAAAAGTAATGCCTCATATTTTAAAATGTTGGCCTACAGCATCAGAGGTGGGTGTTGGTAAGAGGATAGTAAATACCTATAATAGAATAAACTATCATTGTTTTGCCTTATTTCATATAAAACATAGTTCAAACTTCCATTACCATAATTTTCTCAATTCTATAAAAAAAACCAAAAAAAAAACCCTATGATTTGGATAGGCATTATTATAATCAAAATAGTGACTTTTAGTGTCCTTGAAGTGTGAGCATTCTAAAAATATACATTTTTCTGGGGATATTTTCGACATTTACAGAGATATGGGGGAGTTTTCAAGCAAAAAACCACCTGAAAATTGCTATTTCAAATTCTTAAGTACCTTAGCTTAAGACCTATTTAGCCATAAATTATTCTTCAATGATTTAGGGATGCCATAAAAGAGACATAAATGTGGTAGATCCAGATTAGTTCTTTTTTTAAATAGTGATCACAAGGTATTGTAGACATAGTTACCTCGGCTAATGAGGTTGATTTCATCAGAACATTTACCATGAATTTACTTATAGAAAAGGTTCAAGGACACTACATTATGGTGGGAAAGTGGCTGAAGCTGAGATGCCAGGTCATGACCAATAAAAATGCAAATTCTTCATTGGATTTTATCAAGGATCTACAAATATGGAAGTAAGACTCATAAAAGTATTGGACGACAGGGAACTGATATTAATGGTAAGCAAAGAGAAAACCATAAAAGTAAAGTTTTACCCCAAGAGAAGCTGATTGTAATTTTCTTCACATAATCCGAGTTATTTGAAGATGCGTGCAATCATGGTTTTCCCCAACTTCCTGTCTTTTGCTGCTCTCAGTAATTTTTAACCCTTTATCATCTCTATTCTACCCTCTTCTGCCATCCATTCACTAAAATGTGATAAGTCGGTTACTTTCTGTTTCTCTCAACTATGGTATATCATGTGAGTGCCAAGCTTTCTAGGCCCTCACTTCTCATTAAGCATACAAAAAATTTCAGTTGTCATTTTCAGATTGTAACTACAAGTTTTGCTGTTGTTCCTACCTTGCTTAAAACTTCCTTCATGTTCACATGTTCTGTCCATGTTAATCTCAACATCCTTCTGTAGAACCATGTCTCTGATGCTTTAAGTCTCTACATCATTTGTAAGGAAATTATCCAACATTCCATACCATACAGGAGATTAGATATAATAGTGCATATTTTTGTTTCTAATTAAATTTTCCCATTTCTTAAAACTGTTTCTAGTTCCAGGAAGGCATTTTTAGTCAATGTGTAACTGATACCCTAAGCATATAAGGAGGACTTGAATGGATTTGAGTCCTTATGAAATATAAATCTATCTAAACTTATTTATAAATGAAACTTTGTCTGTGTGTGTGTGTGTGTGTGTGTGTGTGTGTGTATCCATTACCTATAGACTCCAAAACGGCTGAACCGATTTTCTTGAAAATTTACACAGCTGTACTATAAGTGTCTGCGAGTGTTCTTAGCTAGGTTTTGTGTCAAGGTACTCCTGATAAATATCGAAAATCGATAATCAAAAAAATCGGGTTATAGAAGGAGGGGTCCAATTTTAATCAAATTTGATACACTCATAGACAAAGACATAAGAAACGATATTCAGAAGTTTCAAATTTGCTGTTCTTACAATAGTGCAGAAAATCGATAATATATATATATAAAAAGCAAGATGTTTGTGTGTGTTTTCATTAGCTTTCATTACACCCGAGCAACGCCGGGCTATACTGCTAGTTAATTAATAAAAATGAACAAAGCATGATAATATGAAAAGGTTTCTTGCTAATGGCAGAATACAACAGATACGAAAAAGAAATAACAAAAAACGAAGCCTCACCATTTCAAGGTCATTTATTTCATTGTTGCCAAGAGAAAGAACTTCTAATTCAGTCAGATTATCCATGTTTTCAATCTTTGATATCCTATTATTATATAATGTCAGATCTTGCAATTTGGTAAGAGTGTCAAGTCCACTAATTTCTTCAATGTTGTTGAAGGACAAATCTGTGAAAAAAAAAATAAGAGAAAATTATAGGCTAAATTAAGTACTCAACAAAAACAGTAGAAATTTATAGTCTGTTGCAGAATTCACCTCTTTGTTTGTGAGGTGTAGACAATTTATCGTAAATATTTATGGACTCCTAGAACATTTTTCCTTCAAACAGTATTGAAAGACTTATATGAGTCTGGGTAAAAAATACTACAAAACATGGAATTTAAAACAAACATTTAATGTATGTTATCAACAAAAAAATTCCATATGAACACAATTAAAATCAAAGGAAAAAACATTAAAAAAAAGCTATGATAGTGTGGTGTGTGTGTGTGTGTGTGTGTGTGTGTGTGTGTGTGTGTGTGTGTGTGTGTGTGTAAGAAGCATGTGTGATACAAATGTGTGCGTGTACATGTGTGCAAGTGTTCAGCCAGCAGAGGACCAAGGTACCTTGATGACAGTGTTCTTTATCTATGTTTGACTACACCTAAAAGTAAGATCAAAAAGAGTAAGATCGAGAATATGTTCGCTTTTTTATAGACTTAAAGAATGACCCCCTAATGAGAGTTTTTTGTAAAGCCAAGTGAGGTAACCCACAAGTTTCAGTCATATACTCACCAAAAATAAGTTGAAATTTATTATTCCAATCATGTACCCAACAAAAAATAATAAAAATTTATCGTCTAAATCATGTACTCAACACTAGCCTAAATCATATACACCATAAAATTTGTATTTTTGTTTCCTTCAAACGAAAATTGCCTTCTATTTCACATAAAATCCCCAAATCAACCATTTTTACAGCATCATTATCACAGCATTACTGATTTGAAAAAAGTTCATTTATAAAAATATTTGTCTGGGATTTTATGTTCTGGTATCTCAGATGTGCATCAAGGTACAGTGGATGTCAACTTGGAACATAAAACCAGAGAGCTGAGTTTGAATTCCAGTTGCATTCATTGCATTCACATATGCGCAAATACCTTTGGCATGAATCCATCACTTCTCCCTCCAGCTATTTGTTAAATAGCAGGACAAATTGGGTTCTATAGCCTTGGTTGGCAACCAATCTACTGCAGAAAGAAATGGCAACCTACTGCTGGAAAATCTTCTATTGAGTCAGTCGTGTCTTTTTCGAGACATGATCACCTAAGTATGTATCAGTCAGTTATGTGCCATACATGGTATACACTTTGGCAAAAGACATGACTGACTGGGTAGAAGATTATCCCACAGTAGGTTGCCATTGCTTTCTGCAGTAGATTGGTTGCCAACCAAGACTATAGAACTCAATCTGTCCTGTTATTTAACCCATAACTGGAGGAAAGAGACATATTAATACCTTTCCCAAGCGTATTTGTGCATAAGTGAATGCAATGAATTCAACTGGAATTCGAAATCGCATTTAACTGACTGACTGATATTTGATATGACTGTGCTGAAAATGTTTTTTTTTTTTAACCAGGTTTGATACTTTTTATGAAAATTGAATGTCTAGAACCTTAATTTGTTTATATCTACAAGCAAACCACTGAATACTTTTGCTCCATTTTGTTCTGGATAAACAAACTTCCTTTCATTCTAAAGAAATCAGCTTTGTTTCTAAACAGTAAATACATCAGACCAACTTTGATATTGTAAAATACTTCTGAAAATTCTAACAAAGTTTAGCAAGAAACAAGATGAGATTATCTTCTTGTTTTTAATACCAAATTTTGTTTCAATCATTGTTAAATATTTATAAGCTTTTTAAAGTTCTGTGCTGATAACAATATTCAAGAGATATGCAGATTAGAGGAATACTCTATAAACATGATTAGAATTAAATGTTTTTTTATTTGGGATGAATGAATATTTGCTGCACAGCTGGTTTTTACCTAGAAAATTACATTTACTTGGAAAATTTTCCGTTAAGCTCATTTTAATCTCAGTTTTTGAATAACAGTTGAATCGACATTAACAATATACAGAATTTAGATAGAAAACTTGCCAGCACTTTTAAGAAAACTAAACAAAAATTGTTTTTAAAAATTATACTAATTGAAGTATTCTATAAAAATGTGCCATGGTTTATTTTATATGTAAATACATTGATATTTTTTAATTGCAAAATACTTATGAAAGAATGCATATAGTTATACCACATTGAATGAAACAGTTCTTCTTTAATGATCAAAGTTAAGCAGCATTGAGACTCGTCAGTGCTGAAAGGAGTGACTACTTGGAAATACCTGGTGATCTAATTTAAAATCAAGTAGATAGAACTTGTTAAGCTGTGGAGACAGCCAATCAAAAAGAAGGAAAGTTTTGATGTTAAATCTCCACTGTCTTGCAGCTAAAAATATGGAGTAGGCAAAGCTTTTTAGCTGTTCTGAAGACTCTCTGACTAGGAGAAAGAAAATATTCACTACAAAACTTTATTGTGGGGATATGGATTTCAGGTTGGTGCCTGGTATGAGTAAACCCACCTTCTTTAAGCTTTCTTTAAATCTGCTTGCATATAGATCTTTTCAAACCTTGTATCACAGAGCACACCTTATTCCAAGTTGCCTTAAGCCATTACAGAGGAGTAAGCTGGTGAAATTAACATGAAAATATAAAAATTATATATTTCAAGACAAGAGGGCAGCACATCCAAACCTTGTACTATGATCAGGAGAATAGATTAGCAACCCCAGACCGATGTGGCTGCAGTAATCAGTTGATCACACCAGCAGCCCCAGATAGACGTGTTAAATGCAACTAGAGGAAAATAAATATAACCATTTAAAGCTGGGATCTTTGGTGAGAACTATACATTAGCTGTAAGTAAGGATATGGAAAAAAGATGATATGAAGAAATTGGTCTCTTTGCCAGAACATTTTCGGAATGATAATGTGGCAACAAAAAATAAGCTTATAAATTATCTAAACATATTTATAAATGGAACTTTGCCTGTGTGTGTGTGTATGTGTGTGTCCATTACATATAAACTCCAAAACAGCTGAACCAATTTTCTTGAAAATTTACAAAGTTGTACTATAAGCATCTGCGAGTGTTCTTAGCTAGGTTTTGTGTTGAGGTACCCCCGATAAATATCAACAATTGATAATAAAAAAATTGGGTTATAGAAGGAGTGGTCTAATTTTAATCAAATTTTATACACTCATAGACAAAGACATAAGAAACAATATTCAGAAGTTTCAAAGTTGCAGTTCTTACAAAAGTGCCGAAAATCGATAATATGTATATAAAAGGCAAGATGTTTGTGTGTACGAACTGCTGGAGAGTTGCAGGGTTAAAGACTGGAGGGCTAGCTGCACTCCGATAGAAGTGGGGACTAGAGGATTTGCAGCAAGGTCCTTAAGCAAAGCCTTAACTGATATTGGTATAGTGGGAGTAAAAAAAAGGAAAGCACTCAAGTCCATAACTGAAAAAGCAGAAAGTACAGCCAATTGGTTATAGATCCAAAGAGTGAGTAGCTGGAGTTCAAAACAAATTGTGAGCTAAAATACCCCAAAATTCTGCATCTCTGATTTCACCTCTTAATATAAAGTGGCCTCTTAATGTAACTGTAAAAACGGTTCGCCTCTTAATGTAAAGTGGCTCTGTCTGTTGCCAATCGGAAGCATTTTCAAGACTTCGTACTGGGCCCAAACGTTATAAATTTTTCCAGTGTCTGAAAGCACTTATTGAGGGTGGACCAGAGACTGACCATCTCTGGTCAGGTCAGCGCGGTGAGGGGGTATGATGTTGAAAGACCTGAAACCCCTAGTGATCCATGCAAAGACATCACTGATGACACCTTCTAGCGCCAATACTACAGTGCGTATGTTTGAAAAAATGTGTCTGTTTATCTCCCTGTATGTCTGTATTTTTTTCAGCCCTTTTATTTTAGTTTCTGCTTCGGGTTTGGCTTTAAGTAGGTATAATTGTAGTTCTTAGTCTCAGCCATGATACCATTTACTCAGAGGACTTATTTAGCCTTCAAAATTCAGTTTCCGACAAAAAAAACCTTATTTGATATCGATACCAGGAAATGAAAATTTGACTTACATCCATTCATTTTTCTTTCAGTCTATGGTTTCACTTTAACTGGAAATAACTATTGCTTTTTAGTCTTTCATGTCAACGTCCAAAGAGTCTGAGCTCCAGGACCATGGATTAGTTTTAAAGCTTTCATTACACCTGAGCAACACCAGGCTATACTGCTAGAAAGTTTATAACTAACAGAGTTGGATAATGAAGATGCTGTATAAAATTGCTCTCTCTGTATGTGCAATATGCTTTCAGTATATAGTTGATTATAACTCTCCACAGCTTTCTTTCTCTACAATACTTATTCCATTACGATCTTTCTTCTCACTGTTATATTTGTTGCATCATCTATTTACTCATATTTCTCAAGTATGTGCCTGTTGCTTTCCTTTGCTTCTCTTGCTTTTGATGCATTGAAAATCTCTTCAAGATGTAAACAATTGTGCCTCTCCACAGCTTCCTGCCTATTGTTGTGCATAGCAATATTTACTCTTTATGATGCCTCTTTCTTTTTGTAGGCTTACGGTCTATCACGTTGAATACATCGGTTCTCGCTTGATCACTGAAGTTAAGCAACGTTGAGCCTGGTCAGTACTTAGATGGGTGACCGCTTGGGAATACCAGGTGCTGTAAGCGTATAGTGATGGATGTGCGTTGTGGTGCAGTGGATATCGGCTCGAAAAGAGAAATCGGTGAGCCGAGTTCGAATTCCAGTTGAATACCCTGCATTCACTTAAGCACTGTTACCCTTGGGAAAAGTATTAATCCGTCTATTCCCTCCAGTTATGGGTTAAATAACAAGGGTAGGACTTGGGGACCCTGCTTTTAAAAACAAATCCCAATGAATCGTGAAAAGAAAAATGTTGTAAAAATAAAATAACCTTACCCAAAATCATTGGTTATGACCTTAAATGATCCCATAAGGATTGATAGGTCATTAAGCCTCAAAAACAAACAAAACAAACTTTCTTTTTGTGATAATTGTTTCTCCAAAATTGATCAAGCTTCTCAAGTGAGTTGCCTGATGCCTTTCTAGGCTTCTTTTACTCTCAATGTTTCCCATATCTATTTAGAATGTAGACGATCACGGCTTTCCACAATGTCTTCCCATCTCTCTTTCCCTCTATCTATCTTGTGAGAATCAGATTCTCCAAGCCTTCCTTCCACATGTGTTCAAGATACTTCAGCTCTCTCTTCCTGATGTTAAGTATAAGTTTCCTTTTCATTTTTTTCTTTTTTTTTTAATTGGAGTAGATAGACCTTTCTATTGCCTGGTTCACACTCCTCCCTCTTCTTTTGGACAGGAGTAGAGGTGCACACCTTGTTTCCTGTTTAGGAAAGGTTCCCAGTTTCTTTTCTCTCCTCTGGCCATAGTTCTAGTGCTGTCGCAAGCTTTTTGCAATGTTTGTGGATGGTGGCAATGTCTCTTCATTCTGAGGGGACCGGGTTGGCAGTTTTCTGGTTGCTGCTTCCAACTGGTAGTTAGGAGCCCGAACTCGTGAGTAGCGTCATGAGAGGCTGCTCTGATCAAGAGTTGAATAATATTGGGGTTATATGTAGTGCCATGTTACGCATGGATGGGTGTCCCTGTATGAACCTCTGGTGGGCAACCCTGAGACCACATTATGCTGCAGTCTGCGCCAGTTTCCCTCCCACACATGCTGCATACAGCAACTGACTGATTCTACTCTAGGCCTCTCTCCTAATAAAACAATCATGAATACACGATATAAAAGCAAATCTAAACCAGCTAACCTAAAAACACCCAAACCCATCAACATCTCCTCCGCTAACATACGAGGTATACACACCAACTGTTGAATCCTTTCTCCAAGTCAATTCAGCTGACATCCTAGCCCTATGCGAAACTAACCTTGATCCTTCTATCCTCTCTTCTGAATTCTATGTCCCTGGTTACCTCCCCCTCTTTAGGAAGGACTCCAATGTATGGGCTTGGTGTTTACGTCAGTGAACACCTCTCTCTAGCTAGGGTGATCTCTCTTGAATCAGTAAATCATTCTTATATGTGTTTCCGTCTCTCACTACTAAGCTCAGTTAGCTATCTCTTCTTCCTCTACCACTCCCCCTCATCTTGCAACTGTTCTGTTCTTGACAGCATCTCCAATAATATTGACAAGGCCATTTCCTCTCATCCATTTGCCCATATATTTGTGTTTGGCGACTTTAATGCTCACCAAGCCAAGTGGCTGAAAACTCTGTCACAGATCTTGCTTGTGTCCACACCATGAATTTTTCAATCACTCAGTCCCTTGCGCAAATGGAGTGTTCCCCACCCATTTCTCTAATAACTCTAATATACACAACTCACGACTAGATCTCTGTTTTACTTTCATCCCTGACTCTTGCAATGTCAAGCAAATCTGCCCTCTTGGAAACTCTGACCATGTGGTGGTTTCCATTAACATCTCCTTTCACTCCCACTCTACCCAAGAACCTAAGACTAGCAGAATATCTTACTGCTACCAAAGAGCCAATTGGGACTCATTCCACAATTTTGTGTGATGTCCCTTGGAACAAAGTCTTTAGTCTTCCCATTGAAGACTGTGCAGCTGAGGTCTCTTCTTGGGTTAAGGCTGGCATCGAAGCTTTCATCCCAGCCAGAAAGTTGATACTTAAATCCCACTCATCCCCTTGGTTCTCCCCTGCTTGCACGGCCACCATTGCCTATTGAAATCACTTCTTCCAGCTCTATCAAAGTCATGTGTCGGACCATAACAGGCGCCTCTTTGTCTTTGCTTGCAATGAGTGCAAGAAAATACTTAAAGAAGCCAAGTTGCTGTTTGCAGCCAGAATGAAGCAGCATATAGTGTAAGTTTAGTTCCAAAGACTACAGGAGGCTCTGTAAAAGTGTACTAAACAATAACCCTCAATCCCCACTCTAATCAACGAATTTGAGGTCCTTACCTCTACAACAGACAAGGCTGAGTGCTTCGCTCACAGATTCTACACCAACTCAACACTAGACTCTTCTGGAATATCTGTACCTGACTTCCCACCCTGAACTGAGACCCAACTGAATGACATTCACATTGCCCCCTTGGTTGTCTCGAATATAATTTCAAAGCTTGACCACCATAAAGCGAGCGGCGGCGACGGAATCCCAATCATTGTCCTGAAGAAATGTTCCCCTGAATTCTCCTCTGTTCTCTCCAAACTCTATAACTACTGCCTCTCTGCTTTATTCTTTCCTGCCTGCTGGAAGTCTTCCTCTGTAGTTCCAATATATAAAAACACTGGTGAACCCTCTAACCCCTCTAATTATCGCCCTATCAGCCTCCTACCGATTTTTGACAAAGTGTTCAAAGCCATCATCAACGCCAAGGTGGTTCAGCATCTCACAGCCCACAGACTATTCTCTGACAAACAATATGGTTTCTGCTTCACCAGGTCTACTGCTGATATGCTCACGACCATCACTGAATATATACACCAGGCCCTCGACAAGAACGGTGAAGCCTGAACTGTTGCCCTTGATATCTGCAAAACATTTGACAGAGTCTGGTATGCTGGCCTTCTACACAAACTGTGAGGTTATGGTATAACTGGACAATTGTTTGACCTTATCCAGTCATTTCTTTCAAATCGCACAATGAAGGTAGTATTGTATAGGCATTGGTTAGTTCCTGTTACTTGACTGAAAGAGTTGTGAGTTCAATACCAGGCTACAGCAGTGGTGAACAAGTAACTTACAGGGTTAAAGGGAGATAACTCATGACTACCAGAAGTGGCTCTAGGCAAGGAATGGAGTTCATATACCCCAGTGATCGCAATAAAGTGTTTGCTTCAAAATTCCTAGCACCTGAAGAAGGCTGGAATGTACAATGGCCGAAATGTCATACGAATGGCAACAAAGATGAGGACAATAGTCCGAATACTGTAAATACTGTAAATACTACCTCATCTCAGAAATATAGACAAATAGAATGATCTATTATTAAACGTTGTACAAATGGCAACAAAGATGAGGACAATAGTCCGAATAATGTAAATACTGTAAATACTACCACATCTCAGAAATATAGACAAATAGAATGATCTATTATTAAACGTCGTACAAATGGCAACAAAGATGAGGACAATAGTCCGAATAATGTAAATACTGTAAATACTACCTCATCTCAGAAATATAGACAAATAGAATGATCTATTATTAAACGTTGTACAAATGGCAACAAAGATGAGGACAATAGTCCGAATAATGTAAATACTGTAAATACTACCTCATCTCAGAAATATAAACAAATACCTAAAGTTATATTTATTAATTTTGCCTTTACTATTCTCATTTGTTAACAATAAAAGTTAACAGTAACTTATTTCACATTTTATAATTATCCTATTCATACATTGCGGGATTTTCTTCAAACGTTAGCTGCATGAAGTTTGCATGTACAAATGTACTGATAACATTAATCTGTTGATGGTTTTTCTTAAATTGTCAAAGAACTTGGGAAACCTTAATAATACTGAAAAGTGGATATCAGTCACTGTAAGTCTTTCTGGAATTTTGCAAGTCATTGAGACTATAAATAAAGTATCCTTCATTTGAAATGAACACAGTTTACTTGGAAGGTGGGTGGATAACTGGATTTAGTTTGAGTCAGTCATTCATTCATTCATAATGATGCAATTTTTTTTTCTATTGTTAAAAGTCAGACATTTTTAAATCAATCTCCATAAATTGTCATCTGTTTGTCATAATCTTTTTTCACAAATTATTCAGTCACAAGTTACAGAATCAAAATAAATCCTCTAAAGATATGTCACTGTTTTAATCATATCATGGGATATCTTAATCCTATCATGGGATATCTTAATCATATCATGGGATATCTTACATGGGATATCATGGGATATCTTAATCATATCATGGGATATCTTAATCATATCATAGGATATCTTAATCATATCATGGGATATCTTACATGGGATATGATGGGATATCTTAATCATATCATGGGATATCTTAATCATATCATGGGATATCTTAATCATATCATGGGATATCTTACATGGGATATCATGGGATATCTAGAAATAAAAAAGCTACATTTATAAGCAATGAAATAGTAGAAGTATTAATTTTATTTTTTTATTAAATAAAGCATTATCAACCATTTTTAAATTTGATGGTTATTTACTTTCATTTCAATTTTTACTTACTTTTTATTTCAATAAAAAGCAATTAAAATGTGAAAAGAAAAGTGTCATGGACCCAGTTAAGAAGTCCAGCAAGAAATAATACAACAACTAAAATAAGAAATAACGATATATATATATATATTAAACACAGCAAAATACAAATACTTAGAAGTCTGTTAGTAGAACAATAAATACAGGTTAGAAAGTAATACTAGAACTGGGACTTGCAATAGTTGTACGGTAGCAGTCTTGGTTATCTCTGCCTATTTCTCTCAGCTGATCTGCTGATCTACTGCTTTAAACTGATCTCCTCTCCTCTTGTGAGGGGAAGTATATGTAGCGAGGAAGAGTTCAATCTGTTGAAATGAATGATGCCACCATGACAGAAAGCAAATACTGGTCAAAATTATGAATAAAAATGTCTGATAAAATAATGGTAGCATACAGAAGCGAGAGCAGATATGCTTATTCCACATATTTAAAATGTCTTCCTTTTTCACGTTTCTCAGTACTGGGCCCTATAGGCCCCCTACTTGAGTCTTAGGGCTATATAATCAAAAAGTTGGTCCCAACCTTTACTAAACCTCTTCACATCACTGATACCTGCAATTGTACTAAAGAAACATACTCCTGAACTGGCTGCTGTTCTCTTTGATATGTCACGGAAAGGGATATATATATCAATACGAGGTTGTTAAGTGGTTAAGGCAAATGTAACCGGGTAGGTCATTCTAGTATATAGATATAATTGTCGTATGCAGCATCCTGAGAAGTAGGTGTAGTCAATTTTGGTAGACCAATAGACCTCTGGTAGAAAGATAACTAGGTCTCTCTCACTCACTCTGGATATCCTCCTCTTAGTCTATATTTATGGCTGACACCAGCCAATCACATTCCAGTGAGGGGAAACCAAGGTGTATACATATTCATTGCCTATTCATTATATCACTCTTCAAACTTTACATTAAATGTCTTGTGACTTCTTGTTTTCCAACTTGTTGAAAGTCTTCCTATGCAGTTCTTATCTTTAACAACTCTGGCAAATCATTTCACCCTTCAAATTATCAGCCTGTTAATCTCTTACCACTTTTTGGCAAAGTATTAGAAGCTCTAATCAATGCTGAATTGGTTAAGCATCTTACTTCACATGACATCCTTTTGGATAAGTAATATGACTTCTTTTTCTCTAGGTGTACTACTGATGAGTTAAGAATTATTACTGTCTATCAAGCTTTAGGTAACAATGGCAAAACTTGGGTTGTGGCCATAGATATCTCAAAGGCATTTACTAGGGTCTAGCATGCTGGCCTTCCTCACAAGCCCAAGGGTTATGATGTCTCTGGACAAATATTTAGCTTAATATAATTGTTCCTAACAAATCATGTAATGAAGGGTGCGTTGAATTGACTGCTTCTTGTTTATACCATATTAATGCAGGTGTCCTACTCAGCTTTGTCTTCAGACCTATACTATTTGTGATCTTAATCAATAACTTTACCAATAACATCAGTTCCCAACTAGGTAACTATGCAGCTGGCACAACTGTTTATTCCTGTTTTAATAGCTTGTCCAAGAAATCCAACAAAGCAGAACTGGTAACTGCTCTTAAAAGGGACTTCCAATCAGTGGTTAACTCTGGTAAGTAACATCAAGTTGTAAATTTTAACATCTTCAAAACAAAACTGCTTTCTTTGGTTATTTGTTGATTGTTGTCGAGCCCTTAGCTGTCAATGAAGTTGTGAATGAATTTTTGGCATTCTACGCCCTCATCTGGTTGATCAACCTGACGAGGGCATAGAGTACCAAAAATTCGTTCACAACTTCATTGACAGCTAAGGGCTCGACAACAATCAACAAATAACCAAATAATTCAACAATGCTGCTCAAAAGGAATATGAATACATTGAGAAAACTGCTTTCATTTAATTCCACCAAAATTTCTGCCTGCCATCAGCATGGCTGATGCTAACCACCAGGAGAGCAACACTTTGCACCTTTTAAAACTCATGCTTTCACCTAATATGAAGTAAAGTGATTATATTGAATAAACTACTAGAAAAGTGGGTTCACTGTGTTGTGCTAGACAATTTTTTTTATCAGAATCCTTCTTGCACATTCATAAATCTAAATGGGTATGTAAGAAACACCTTTTTTCCACTACACTAAATCTAGTAGGCAGTGACTTACTTTTACAGGTGAAAAAAATATGTCAAGTAAATTTAAAATCTCATTTCAAATTTTCAAGAATTAACTTTTATCTTTTAGCAAACAGTAAAGGTTCAATATTTCTAGTACTTATTAGTAAATCAAACAGACCAATATAATCATTTATGTCTTTTTTTTTTTTTTTTAATCATCTCACCCCAAGCAAGGCATTCCACTGCCACTATTGTGCATGGGGCTACATAGGGGAAGGTAAAGAGAAGGAGTGGTTAGACATAGGGAATGTCAGGAGGAAGGTGACAGATGAGTAAGGATACCGAGGTTGAGGGTTGGGAAGATGGGAAGAGTGTTTGATAGAATGGGAGCAGGTTAGTGTGTTAGGAGGTGTCTATTGACCTTACATTTAAACTCCTGGAGATTGTAGCCGTCGGGGAAGCAATTGTTTGGAAGAGAATTCCACACGAATTATTAATACTATAATCTTTTATGTCTTATAAATATTATAAACTTTCATAATCATCATTAACACTAACACACTAATTTTATTTGCTTCATTTTACATTTAACATACAAGATAAATATTATAGTAGATTGGAAAATATGATTGTAACTATTGTCATTTGTTAAATAAAAGAGAAATAAAGTGTGTAGTAAAGTAAGAGACAAGAGGAAGTTGACTACTGAATACATGTTGTAGAAGAACACACTACAACAATATGGTTTCATTGATAGAATGTTTAAGTCGCTTGGTTGAACCAGAATTTGTTGAGATTGGATTTAGTGTTTTGCAGCTCAAGCTAGAGCTAAAAAAAACAGGCAAGAGGGGGGAAAATGAAATAACTGACTTGTTTCTAGCTTCAGCAGGTTGTGAAGCTATAAGGAAAATTTCTGTTATGGCAGACCCCAAACAGTAGAAGAATTTGACTTCAGTCAAAATTTCAGAAATTATAAAAGTTTACAACCTAAAACAAAACTTGTCATAGAGGAAAGAACCAAATTCCTGTCCATTAAACTGAAACAAGATGAATCAATTCTGCAATATCTTCACAGATTAAGAGAAGCTAGCAGATTCTGCGAATTTGAAAAACTTAGAATTCAAGATTTAACTATTGAGGATGAATTGACTCAATTACAGTTGATTGAAGGTATGGATGATCAGTCAGTCAGTTAAGTGTCATACGTGATACACGCTTGGGCGATCATGTCTCAAAAGAGACATGACTGACTGGGCAGAAGATTATCCAGCAGTAGGTTGCCATTGCTTTCTGCGGTAGATTGATTGACGACCAAGGCTATAGAACCCAATCTGTCCTGTTATTTAACCCATAACTGGAAGGGATAGACGGATTAATACCTTTCCCCAGGGTATTTGCGCGTAAGTGAATGCAATGAATTCGGCTGAAATTCGAACTCGGCTCCCCGATTTCTCGTTCCGAGCCGATATCCACTGGACTACAACTCACATCCTAGATACATGGCCTAAATATAAGATATTAGAACAATTGAAATTGAATAATTGTCTCTAATTGCATGTGTAAAAGTCATATAACAGCTGGAATTGAGAAAATAATATAATTCTAGCGAGGACAATGTTGAAACATACAAGATAAAAAAGGAATGCAAGAAATGCAAATACTGTAACTATGAGCCTGAAATGGACAGAAAAAGTTCCCTACTTTAAAAAAAATTGACATAACTGCCAAAGAAAAAATCATTTTCAGTTGTCATTCAAAGTTAATTAAGAAAATTTCAGAGGAATCTACTAATAAAAAACAATTAGAATGCTTTTTAAGATTGGTTAATTGTTATAATAAATACCTCCCAAAATACAATGAAATAACAGAACCATTTGCTGAACTGCAGAAAAAGAATAGCGAATTCAAATCAAGTCAAAAGCAAAGTTTAGCATCCAAAGATTTAAAAGTGATACAGAAAATAGCCATCGTAAAAATCTTTGCTCCTAGAAAAGTGGTTAAAATGAGTAACCTCTTTCAGCCACTTTATTGCAAGAAGGCCATCCAATAATTTACCTTTCAAGAAGATTGATGGTAGCAGAAATAAATTATTCAAATATCAAAAAAGAGACACAGACATGAGTAAAATTCAACAGTTCTTATTTGGTAAGAAATCAGACTATAAACCTCTAGATTTTATTTTTAACCCTAGAAAGAATCTATCAGAAGTTACTTCTTCCAAGATTTTAAGATGAGCCATAAAATTAATGGAATAGGATTTTGATATTGAGCATGTAAAAGGAAATGCAATACTATATATCAGTGCCCTGTCAAGGTTACCATTTGATATTGATCAAAATGAAAAAAATAGAAAATCCCAGCTGAAGAAATATTACATTGGGTTGAAACTGACATATTATCTCTACAAAGATTCGAATCAGAAAGTCTACAAGTCTGCTGAGAAAATAAGAAGAAACAGGGGGGAGTAATTGTTCTAAACTTGAAGACCTTATAAAGAAATCTAAATCTAAATCTAAACTTATTTATAAATGGAACTTTTTCTGTGTGTGTGTGTGTGTGTGTGTGTGTGTGTGTGTGTGTGTGTGTGTGTGTGTGTGTGTGTGAGAGAGAGAGTCCATTACCTATAGACTCCAAAATGGCTGAACTGATTTTCTTGAAAATTTACACAGTTGTACTATAAGCATCTGCGAGCGTTCTTAGCTAGGTTTTGTGTCGAGGTACCCCCAATAAATATAAAAAATTGATAATTGAAAATATCGGGTTATAGAAGAAGTGGCCTGATTTTAATCAAATTTGATACACTCATAGACAAAGACATAAGAAACAATATTCAGAAGTTTCAAAGCTGCAGTTCTTACATTAGTGCCAAAAATCGATAATATATATGTATATATATATATATATATATATAAAAGGCAAGATGTTTGTGTGTGTGTGGGGGGGTGTATCTGTTTATCTGCCTGTATGTCTGTATTTTTTTCAGCCCTTTTATTTTAGTTTTTGCTTTGGGTTTGGCTCTAAGTAGGTATAATTGTAGTTCTTAGTCTCAGCCATGATACCATTTACTCAGAAGACTTATTTAGCCTTCAAAATTCAGTTTATGATGAAAAAAACTTATTTGGTATCGATACCAGGAAATCAAAATTTGACTTACATCCATTCACTTTTCTTTCAGTCTATGGTTTCGCTTTAACTGGAAACAACTATTGCTTTTTAGTCTTTCGTGCCAACGTCCAAAGAGTCTGAGCTCCAGGACCATGGTTTAGTTTTAAAGCTTTCATTACACCCAAGCAACGCCGGGTTATACTGCTAGTATGGCATAAATTAAAGATGGAAAACAGTGTTATATACAATGCAGATGTGGCAATACCACCAGAAACAGTAATAGATATTTTAAAATGTGTACATGACAATGTGCATTGTAGGATAATGTATATGCAGAGGAGATTAGAATTAAAGGTATACTGGCCAGTGTATTATCACAATATAGAAAAATATGTACACAAGTGCCCGAAATGTGCAGAAAAAAAGGATTTTTGACAGAGAATACACTCATGGCCTAAAGAAACAGAACCATGGTTTCATGTTCCTATAGACCGTGCACACATTAATGGCATGGAACTATTTCTAATTTTAGTAGACTCTTTTACAGGATGCCCTGAAGTTAAGGATAGCAAAAGAATTGCAATTAAACAAATACAAAGAGTGGTATTTTCTCTAAATAAGGTCCCTAAAACATTGGTACAAGACTATGCACCAGAAAATTGGTTGAGGTAGATTAACTGCTTCCTTTACAAAACACAACTGTATCACACACAATCTAATGGGTTTGTGGAAGGAATGGTGCAGATTGTAAAAATAGGATTAAAAGCATCTTCCCCAAGTAGAGATACTATAGACAGTTACTTACCAAGGTTACTGCTGAGTTATAGAATGATTCCACATGCAGACAGATTGCAAAAGTCATCTGCATTAATGGTTAGATAAATAAGATCTCATAGAGTCCTACTCCAGAATAAGTACACAAAAAATTATTACTAAACATTTGTGAAATAGTTGAAGGTGTAAAAATAAAGCAACAATTTTTACATTGAAGTCAGAATGACAATTTATCCATTGTAAGTGATAATTGTTCGGGAATATCACAATTTTGACCTTGTGCCTTACATGCAAAAATAAAAAATGTTTGTGGAGTAAATAAGCACACCCTACAAAAATACCTTTTGATATATCAAATTTATTTAGCAACCTCAGATCCACAACAATCTGCATTAATAATGTCTTATTCGACAATTGAAAGGATGTGGTATGAGAAATACAAATTAGCAAGTCCTCAGAGAGCTAATTTCATCATACAAAGGGGACATAACACAGCCCTTATATTAAAGAAAGGAAAAAGCCTAATGGCTCATTTTGACCAATTAATACCCAAAATTGAAGAGGAAGTGATAGAAGAAAACCTTGACAGAGAAGAAAGGATGAGTTCTTCAAATCAGGATAATGCAATAAAAGACAAGCCTATGGATGATAGCAGGGGGTAACTCAGACACAGAAGAAGAGGAAATGAAACCAAGATCACCATTAAAAAGAATGGGACATCAATCACAAGAGAAAGAGGAGAAAGAACTTGTAGAAGAGGTTCGAGAGCACCCGAATCTCTTTGGTTCAGGCAGGTGTAGCGAATTAGCAAATAGGATTGTATTAAGTAGAAGAGAAATAAAGTGTATATTAAAGTAAGAGACAGGAGGAAGTTGATTATTGATTATGTGTCATAGAACAACAAAAATACAACAAATATAAAACAAAAACTGATAATAAAAAATGTCATTTAAAATCATATTAGTCTTGTATGGAACTGTAAATGTTGGATACTGGCCATAGTCTGGGAATGTATGATTTGTGGCTCAAAGTTGAAAGCAGGTGAATGCCATTAAATAAATAAAACTTACCCAGCCAGACAAGATGCACAAGTAATTCCAGTCCTTCAATTTTTTCAATGATATTATTATCAAGTTGCAACTTTGTAAGATTAGTAAAGCACCACAAATTGCCAATCTTGAGAATATCTGTGAAAATTAAGTTAGAAAAGAAAAAATATTAGTAAAGAAATTTGATAAAATGAATATCTTTGGAGCAGACAATCACATTTATAAAGGATAGTATAAGAATAAACTTCTTGTTATTTTGTGTAACAAAGCTATTGGCTTTACAAATAACTAATAGTGAGTTTATTTTATTTTTAATCACATCACCCCAAGCAAGGCGGTAAGGCCACTGGTGTGCCGGGGACTACGAAAGAATGAATAGATTAGAAAAGAGAAAGCTGGAAACCACGTCCTAAACAGGGAACAAGGGATGAGCCTCTACACCTGTTCAATAGACGTGGGTGGAGTGTGAACCGGGCAATAGTTCAGTCTATCTACTCCAATTAAAAAAAATAAACAAAAAAGAAAGTGAAAAGATTGGAAAAGAGAAAGCTGGAAACCACATCCTAAACAGGGAACAAGGGATGAGCCTCTCTACACCTGTTCAATAGACGTGGGTGGAGTGTGAACCGGGCGATAGTTCAGTCTATATGAGATGTCAAGGAGGGATAGTACATTGAATGGGGGGAAACAGTCATACTCATTTGAGAATAGCTTGCCCACATTGATTCCCACTCATTGCCCAGCTTTCATCAGTTTGGTTTGGTTTGGTTCAAGTTTAACAACCCATCAACCATTTTGGTCATTTAAGGATCAGTTATTGTTTTGTTGGTAATATATTTTTCATTCACATAAGTTTTGTTGGTAAATACCTTCATAGCATTTTGATCCCGGTTTGGGGGTTAACTATTTACCCATAGCTGGGACCCTAGCAGGTGCTACCACTCCAAGTCAGGGTGGACCTGGGAACAACAGCAATTAAGAGGTGGTTCCATGCTCCTCACAACCTCCTAATCAGAGGCCTTGTGCCAGATGCAGTTTACTGTCATGCCCAATACCGCTTTCATCAGTGGTTTTAATTATCTGCTTACATGCAACAGTGGCAAAACTCTGGTAAACTACTTCACCTAGCAGGCAAAACCAACTAATAAGTTCAAACCTTTAATAATTTTGCATCTGTCACTTCAATGACATTTGAAAAGTAATTCTTGATGGAGTGGGTGGATAAGACCCTTGAAAGCTCCCACAGCCATGAGAGCAGTGTCAGCCATGAAGTAGGTTAGAGCATGGATATCAGACACAGAAGTCCTGATCTCATACTCCTTGAAATTTCTAGATGTAACAGCCCCTCATGCCACCAGATAAAGACTCCTCAGGCTGAGTGATTGGGATTATCCAAGTGCAACAGTAAATTCTTCCCACAATGGTCTATTTTAGAAATTCATTAATTCATCTTTACATCTCTGATTTTGCAATATAGATTATGAACAAATCTAATGAAATCGCCATATCATTTCCATAGAGCAACATCACATTGGCAGAAACCTGTTGTACAGAGCTCCAGCTTCTTTGTAGCAGAAGGCATCAAAGCTGATTAAAGAAATGTTATAAATACGTAATCAAAATTAACCTCCATTTAACCAAAGGAGCTAGAAAGAATGTGTTGCCATCCAATTACATTGATGTACCATTGTCCACCAAACTGCAATAAACATCAAAGAAACCCAACAACAAAAAGCCACTTGTAAAAGAGAACCGTACCATTGTACAATTTTGGCAGTGATCCCAACCATTGAATTCCAGTGTTCTCACTGCCCTAGAGCCTGCATGTCCAGACTTAGGTTGCAGAGCCACATTCAAATTCAATGGTGCATTGTAAAACAAGATTTGATCCAAAAAGCAGATAAAAAAGCCGAGACAAAAAGACCCGAGCAGAGAGGCAGAGACCAGAGGAGAAGAGTGTAACCTATCCCCTTGACTTAAGTTGAGCGGCTACTACATTTGCCTCCCTTCACCTCTCATCACTTCTCCACTGTCTCAAAAGTACTTACTGATCTAAGGAGCGACTGCTTCAAAGACATTCCTCACATACCTCTGCTCCTCACATTCCTAAGCCTTTTATCTCTTTCAGCTTATTATTTGCCATGAACATTCTAATCTCCATTGGACCTATATTCAAGTATTGCTTTAATTGTAAAACATTAATTGATATGTGTATATATAAATGTTAATTTTATACTCAAATTGCTTTTCTTGATTTTATAATCATTTATTGAACAGGTGAAGAGGCTCATCCCTTGTTTCCTGTTTAGGATGTGGTTTCTGGTTTTTCTCTTTTCCAATCTTTTCACTCTTTTTTTTAATTTTATTTTATTTTTTTCAATTGGAGTAGATAGACTAAACTATCGCCCGGTTCACACTCCACCCATGTCTATTGAACAGGTGAAGAGGCTCATCCCTTGTTTCCTGTTTAGGATGTGGTTTCCGGTTTTTCTCTTTTCCAATCTTTTCACTCTTTTTTTTAATTTTTTTTTTTGTTTTCAATTGGAGTAGATAGACTAAACTATCGCCCGGTTCACACTCCACCCACGTCTATTGAACAGGTGAAGAGGCTCATCCCTTGTTTCCTGTTTAGGATGTGGTTTCCGGTTTTTCTCTTTTCCAATCTTTTCACTCTTTTTTTTAATTTTTTTTTTTTTTTCAATTGGAGTAGATAGACTAAACTATCGCCCGGTTCACACTCCACCCACGTCTATTGAACAGGTGAAGAGGCTCATCCCTTGTTTCCTGTTTAGGATGTGGTTTCTGGTTTTTCTCTTTTCCAATCTTTTCACTCTTACATAGTCCCCTGTGCATCAGTGGCGTTTTCGCCTTGCTTGGGGTGATATGATTAAAAAAAAAAACAGTACACAATTACCCTACAACTAGAAAAAGAATAGATAAGATACCCCACTATAATATAACTCCTGTCTTAATAGTAAGTTCAATAGGTTTGATAAAGTAAAAGTGGCAACTGCTCTCAAAAGTAATCTTCAATTAATTGTTAGCTAGGGCAAGAAATGGCTTGTAAATTTGAATGCCTCAGAAAATAAAACTGCTATTTTTAATAATCATAGGAAACATTTTTGAACTATGACTGATGCTAACCTCTAGGAGAGTAAGTTATTGCTGCTTCTTGGTCTTATGTTTTCCACTGACATTAATTGGAGTTATTATATTGAATAAATTGCTAGTTCTTTGACTAGGAAAGTTGGTTTACTATGTTTACAATTTTTTTCCCATCAGAATCTCTCTGGCACATTTAATGAATCTACCATTCACCTATATATTGAATACTGTTGTCGTATCTGTTCTTGTGCTCCTGCTATATATCTTGGGGTTATTGACAAAATTCAAACAAGAGTGTGTAAATTTATTTAATTTATTCTAATTTTTATTCCTGATGTAGCATCTCAACTTCAGACACTGTCCTATGACTGTGATATGACTTCTGTCTCCCTCTTTTCTATAAATATTTTCATAGCAGTTGTTGTAGTGAGCTCACCTCATTGGTACTTTGACTAAATAAATTTAAGTGTACTACTAGATTGGCCACAAGGTTTTATTATTTTAATGTTGAAACAGCTAATTGTAACTGTAAATTCTATTCTAATATTAGGTTGTCCCAAAAGTTCATAAACACTTGCAAAAATTTGAAATTTTACTTGCAAAAACAACAAAAATTATTGCTCAAAATAAAGACCATCATTTTTCAAGTTTTTCTGCCATCGATCTGCAAGCTTTCAGATCTGGTCAAAGTACCATTCAGCCAGCTTCGAATCAAAGAATTCTAGACACACTTCCTTGACTTCACCAAACTAGTCGAATTAGCAGCCCTTCAGAAAGTGTTGCATTGAGCAGAAAAGGCCGTAATCTGATGGAGCACAGTCAGGACTGTAGGCTGAATGTGGCAGAACCTCAACGCTGTCCAGCTCTTCAAAATTGTCTTTGGTCTTCCTGGCAGTGTGTGGCTTGGCATTGTCCTGCTGTGTCAAAGCGCGCTTTCAGTTGATCAGAGCCAGGTACTTTTGCTTCAACTTTTCGTAGACCTGCTCAAGTTGCTGACAGTAAAGTTCGGCACTGATAGCACGACCATTTGGAACCAACTCAAAATGCACGATTCCTTCAAAGTTCCACCAAACACACAACATGACTTTCTTGCCAAATCGATCTCGTTTTAGAACAGACGGTGTCACTTGCCCTTTCTGAACCCATCGCTTGTCTCGATTGTGCTGGACCAGATAGACCCATTTTGCAAGTGTTTACGAACTTTTGGGACAACCTAATAGTTTCTTTTTTTGTGCTACTTGCTTGTGGAACTCTCATTCAGTTTTGTTTTATCCTTACCACCTACAATCTTCAAAAATTTAAATGCAATGCCTATCGTCATCTTATGCCTTCCTGAATCCTGTTTTTATTGTCCTTTCTCCTTATTAATAAGTTAGTAAAAAGGAAGTCCTTGCTTCTTAGGGCCATTATTACCTTACTTGGGGAAAAATGATTGTAGAAATAAATATTGTTATTAATGCACTGGTTATAAAATCATATTAAGTAAAATATTACTATAAATTTGTGATTGTTTACTTGTATACATCTTATGGCTAGCAAGATGACTGGATAGTGGGGTCTAAAAATTAGTTTATATATATGAACTGATATGATGATGAACCTCGGGTAGTGGGATAATTTGTTATTCTTTTTCACTATTTAATTCATTAAAATCCATTTTAAAAATGAACAAGATCATTTCATTTTCATTGACTTCAAAGAAAGAATCTCTCACTGAACACAAATTAACCATTGTATAATTGGATCATTGGAGTAGATAGACTAAACTATCGCCCGGTTTGACACTTCACCCACATCTATTGAACAGGTGTAGAGGCTCATCCCTTGTTCCCTGTTTAGGATGTGGTTTCAGGCTTTCTCTTTTCCAATCTTTTCACTCTTACGTAGCCCCCTGCACATCAGTGGCGTTACTGCCTTGCTCGGGGTGATATGATTAAAAAAAAATCAAAAAAAATCTAGCTAGCATAAATGGTATATGGATACAGAGGACACTTATTTCCCTTTGGTGGAGATAAGTCATGCGGAACACATGGCAGCCACTTAGTGACATCACTCAATATAGTATCAAAAGTGACAGCCAAATTTAGTTTGATTACAGCAGCTAAACTGTAAGGTTGTGTTCTTTAACTCACTTGGGACAAAGATGAATCTGGCCCATTTGAATCTGGAGCTCTAAAAAAGACTTCTCCAAACACAGGAGTATCTCCATATTATATGTAAAACCCTTCCTTTTTGTTTCTGATTAAACTTTTCTTTGCTATCTTGATATATGTGATATATTATTCTCTGCATGAGGCACTTGTATATATGTATATATAGCTTTTTGTATGTCTTAGTGATATAAAAGTCTCTCTGAGAACAAAGCATGTTTGTCATTCCTTTTTCAAACTGTAAAGAGAAACAAAAAGGAAAATTCTTACATATAATATGGAGATGATCTTGGCTGGAGAAGCCTTGTTTAGGACTCCATATTCAAATAGACCAGATTCATCTATGTCCAAGGTGAGGACATATTCCATGAACAGAGTCTTAGAATTTCTCAAATTGAAGACTGAAAGCTGAAGTTTCATTCTATATCTGGAACAGATATATTCCCAAAAGAAAATGGCACCATGGACTTGTAAGCAGCTGTGGAGGCAGATTTAGCCTCTGCTTAGGCCATGGGAGTCTGAGCTAAAGAAAACAAGCTTATGGTTTAGCTACTGTAAATGAACTGAATATGGCTGCCATTTTTGTCACTGTATCAAATGACATCACTAAGTGGTTATTATGTGACTCATGTGATTTATTTTCACTAAAGGAAGACAAGCACCTTTTGTATCCTTACAGATAGGTTGTTCTTGTCTAAAACTGGGATTTCTTTGAAATGAGGAGAATGAGTCTGACAATCTTGAAATGAAACTTTTATCTTCACAGTGATCTAATCAATGAGTTTGTGGATATAGTTTGGTAGAATTTTCTTTACTGGAAAATTTGGTTTAAAATAAATATTTTTTATTTATTTTCTTTATAGTGATGAGTAACTCCTTTGAGTTTGGTATAGCAAAGAATTTCATTAATAAGGTGGATATTGGTAGCAGTCAGGAGAAATGTCTGGTAGTAGTGTTTTGAAATAAGACCAAGATTGGGATAGAAGTGATTTTAGAAATCTGCCAGTGTCAATTTACTGTGATTTTCAAGGCTCTAAACATTGCAGAAATATCATTAGCAGATGACCCCTTAAGTACTTACACATCACACATAGCTGGTTCTACACAGTAGCATCTCTGTTTGTCATCTTGCCATCTCTTCTGCTTCTTGCTAGGAAGTGTCCATTCATATCTGTTTTGATCAGGTTTGCAGACACTGGCATGAATATTGGTTTTGGCTAACATCAAAAGTCTCTTTGTGTCAATTTTTTGAACGGCCAAAATTATTTTATTTTCTAGCATTGCTTTCTTTTTCATTTTTATTTAAAATGAAAGTTGTGTAGAGCCTCTCTGATTTTTGTTATTTTTCAACCACAAATAAGTAGGATCTGCTCCTGAAAACTTTCAGAAGTTTTCTGTCTGGTTCAGTCTTTTCCTCTTTTTATTTGGTGGCTGCCATTTTGTTAGTTGAGAAAGCAATATAGACAGAGAAGTTCAAAGAGAGAGAGACAGACAGACAGACAGACAAACAGACAGACAGACAGACAGACAGACAGAGAAATAAGGGTTTTAAAGGAAAGTGCAAATGCCTTATTTTAATTTGAAGTATTTTTATTTTTGTTTATATATTTTATTTTAGTGGGACTCAGTCAGTCAGTTAAGTGCCATACGTGATACAAACAAACATGACTGACTAGGCAGAAGAATAAGATTATCCCGCAGTAGGTTGCCATTGCTTTCTGCAGTAGACTAGTTGCCGACAAAGCAATCTGTTATTTAACCCATAACTGGAAGGAATAGACGGATTAATACCTTTCCCAAGGGTATTTGCGCGTAAGTGAATGCAATGAATTTGGCTGAAATTCGAACTCAGCCCCCCCCCCCCCCCGATTTCTTGTTCTGAGCCGATAGTGGGGCTCACTACAAGCTAAATTCTCACAAACATTAAAATATGCAGTAATAAATGCAGGTCAAAATACTTACTTTTAAAATCAAGTCTAAGTTGTCGCACATCTGCAAAATTGATTCCTTCTTTTTTCGCAATAGCCCCTGCTTCGTGTTTTGGTCCTTGTTCTAACACAGAGACAAAAAGCATCTCTTCATCAATCACAGATGGCTCAACAGAATCATAGAGTCGGCTCATCTTGACTTATAATATAATTTATCACTGAAATCAAATTGAAATGAAAAAGTACAAAGATAAGTTTCTTTGAAATTACATCATGGGAGATACTTATTCAATCATGGATTATTTTTCTTATCAACATTCACATCATTGTTGCTGTTATCACAGCCAGTTCATTCCAAAAAGTAGTACTCAAGATAAACCTTTCCAAAATTGAAATTATGATCTAGAATTGTAATGAAAGTAGCAATGACATATACCCTAAAATCCATCATAAAATGTCAGGGAGTTGAATTAGTGAAATTTTTTATACTAAGTTATCAGTCAATACAAGGCCCAAGAGCCACTCAAGGTAGTTTGTTACTGAATGAGGTTGTTGTATGAGCATAAAAGGAGGAGATGAGAAATAAAAATTATGATGATATGTAGGAAAGATAACAGTTGACCCTAGTCATGAAGCGATTATGATTGTAATACTTGAGGAAGCATCCTCTCAGAAGACTGTTCTACAAAGTAGCAGTTTTGAGAAAGAATCAGTTTAATGAAGCTTTCAGCTTATTAATTGTAGCAATGACTTACCTCAGTGATCCAAAAGAGCCAGAGCCAGGCATATGTTTTGCAAGGGAGTGTAGAGACAGCAAATCAACAAGCTTCAGTCATATAGAGAATCGGACAGCACTTCATGGTCATAGAATTGGTGTTGCTTGTAACTGTTTATATTGACTGGTTCTGGGCACTCATTGGCTGAGTGGTAGCCAGGTCAAGTGCATAAAACATGGTATGTTCATTTGAGGGGGAGAGATTTTTTTGAGCTATTGTTCATGTGAGAATAATGTTTCAGAGATCAAGATGAGAATTGAGAATTTGGTTTGCCTAGTGGACCTGTTTGGAATACTTTCCTGTGGTTGCTTCCAACAAATATATATATATATATGTATACCATTTTTTTTTTCCTTTTTTGCGACATTAATTAAATACAAAAGGAATGGGGATGATTTGTCCCAGTTTGAATAGGATATTGAGTCTTAGTTGAAAAGGCCTGAACTGGTAGGATTAACGAATATAGCTTATTAGAATATTTGCCATAGAAATAGCAATGCAGTAGCAAAAGCATTGCAATGTTTTCATCTGTGGGTAAGAGATTGTGTAATGGAAAATGATAATCCACAAGGCTGTGTAAATATTTCTGAGCTGAGAAGGCTGGGAGGTGCAGACTGGATGGTTCCAGTCTATATATGGAAGCACTATTCCATTTTTGATCTGATCTTTACAAAAGATAGAGTATAGAAGTCAGGTACTTTCTGAAGGAACCAACCATTTTACCAGCATCTCTAACGACAGAGTATATATATATATATATATATATAGTCATCCGCAGACAGATCTGTTTCGCTGTATCACAGCTCATCAGTACGGTTAGACTCCAATTGCTTTTAACCCAGGATTGAAACCCAATCGAATTGGTGTTAGTCGGCGATTCTACCTCTGGGCTATGGGCGTTCAGTAGAAGAAGGCAGACTTTTTAGCGTGTATATTGTCATTATACCCGCCCAATAGCCAGAGTGCTCAAATCCATTACTGAATGAGCGATGCGTACATGCCAGAGTAGCTAATGTTTTTCAAAGTCTACCATTTTTCAATCAGGGTGTGAGAGCGTAAATGTTCCACTTGAGATCTGGGGTGGATCTTAGTCCCAACAGACATGTTCATCAAGACATGTACCCTTTCTGTCCAGAAAAACAACCTTCAGCAACAGAATTTCCAAACAATATGGACACCACAAACTACAAAATTCTTAACCAGCCAACAAGCAGCAACTAATAAGAACTCAACAAGAGATTCACAACAAACAACAGATAATTCAACAGTAGAAAGGAAACATTCAACACAGAGAGTGGCCAAATCCTTCCAACCGAATTTGGTCACTTGGCCTATACATTACAAAACATACACAACATATTAATAATTCTCTCATTAATATATATATATATATATATTTAGTGTATCGAGGCAGCAAGTAATTTTCTAAACATATGCTGTTAAATATAAGAGACAATGAATGTCTATTATGTTTAATCATGAGCCGTTCTAAACATTGTATTTTTGCTTTAATTTCAGTTGAAAATAAAGACAAAAATTCTCCAACATTTGGATAATTATTTATTGATTTTCTTCTAAGCTTTCGGCTCACATGAGCCATCTTCAGAGAGGTTGTTTAGACTGAAATATTATAACATCCACCATCACCGACGATTTTATTTTGTGCTTATTATTTTTGGTAACTATTGCCAAGCAGAGTTTTATGTCAGCACAAAATAAAATTGTCGGTGATGGTGGATGTTATAATATTTCAGTCTAAACAACCTCTCTGAAGATGGCTCATGTGAGCCGAAAGCTTAGAAGAAAATCAATAATTATCCAAATGTTGGAGAATTTTTGTCTTTATTTTCAACTGAAATTAAAGCAAAAATACAATGTTTAGAACAGCTCATGATTAAACATAATAGACATTCATTGTCTCTTATATTTAACAGCATGTATATATATATATATATATATGTATATATATATATACTATAGTCATCTGCAGACAGATCTGTTTCGCTGTATCACAGCTCATCAGTACGGTTAGACTCCAATTGCTTTTTTACCCAGGATTGAAACCTGACCAAATTGGCGTCAGTATATATATATATATATATATATATATATATATATATATATATGTACATCTCAACTCACAACAAGCTGGGTATTTGTAGAATGAAGACAAAAATACACAGAACTGGTAGGCAAAACTTCAAATTTCTCTTCAGTGATAATGAAATGTCACTAGCTTTGTTTTGACAGTATTGAATGTCACAAGCCAGTTTTTCCTTTATTGAGCTGTTAGAGCTTGATCAGAGAATAAATCAGCTGCCAGGCTCTGGTCATGAAGATTTTTGAAGATGTGCCCATACACTGTTGTATCATATGCATAGATATTTACTAATGATCTGTGTATGTTCTTAGGTAGATCATTAACATGACGCAGAAAGAAAGTAAAGCCAAAAAGGGAACCTTAGGGAATGCACGTATTGATCACATGGGCCTCAGAAAACTGCCGATTACCAATGAACTTCACCTGTTACGAAGCACTATTTACACTATTTACATTATTTGGACTATTGTCCTCATCTTTGTTGCCATTTGTACAATATTTCAGTCTTCTTCAGAACCCTTTATTACAATGACTGGGGTATACTATTCTCATTCCTTGTGTAAAGCCTCTTTTGGTAGTCATTAGTTATCTCTCTTATCCTCTAAGTTACTTGTTCACCACTGCTGTTGCCTGATATTGAACTCACAACTCTTTGGATCAAGTTACTGGAACTAACCAACATTTATATCCCCTGGGGCTATGTGTCCTTAAGAACAAGTGAATTTCTGGGACTTATAAATCTAATGTTTTGTAACCATTTTTTTACCAGAGTTCATATTGCAGTCTTTGATGCCAATGGTTTTCTCTAGTAGGTTACACTATTTACATTATTCAGACTATTGTCCTCATCTTTGTTGCCATTTGTATAATGTTTCAGTCGTTGTACGCTCTGGCCTTCTTCAGGTGCTAGGAATTTTGAACTGAACCCTTTATTACAATCACAGGGGCATACCATTCTCATTCCTTGCGTAAAGTTTCTTTTGGTAGCCATTGGTTATATCTTAAGCTTGCGTAGTTACCAGAGGCATTCTCTATCTATTATTTCAACTTCATTGCATAGGAATCAGCACATATGCTAGGCTACAAAAGTCTCCTAAGCCAACCAAGCATAAAGATGAATACAATATGGGAACCAGTAATACAGAGTGCCAGAGGAAATCATTAGTGTCAAAATTGCAATATGAGCTCTGGTAAAAAATACTAGAAAAAACCATGAACATCAAAAAATTGCAATATGAACTGTGGTAAAAAATACTAGAGAAAAACCCATTAACCTCAAAAAAGAAATAGCCAGAAGTAGTTTATGTGAAGGGTGCCCAATATCAGAGGTATAGTGTTTATACATATAGAGAGTATGGACAGAGGTATCAACACAGCATAATGAGTGTCATTTTCAAACCTCAAGCAATCTCCAGATCATGTCTGAATCCACACACATGTATGTTCTGGTGTTGATTGCTAAATATACAAGCAGAAATACCGAACAGTTCTTTCAAGACGTATGTCTGATTCTTTGTATGTCAGATTTAATTACAGGTAAGCAAAAGTAAATGTTGGACAATATCTTTGAAGATGAAGGAAAAACTTCAACCAGCTGAAATGTTGTTCTACAGAAGGATGCTGTGGATATCATGGATCAAGCATGTGAGCAATGATGAGGTTTTGGAAAGGATGGAAACGAAAAAGAAATTAATACTGAGCATCAGGAAGAGACAGCTAAAATTCCTGGGACATGCAATGAGGAAGGAGGGCTTAGAGAACCTGATACTAACAGGCCAGATAGAGGGAAAAAGAGACAGGGGAAAGCAGCAGATAACATATTTGAAGGACCTGATCAGGTGGATGACAGAACGGTGGCTGCGTGATGTAACAGAAGAAAGCGTGCTAAGAGCCACCAGGGATAGGGAGACATGGAAAGCCATGATCGCCTACGTCCTGAAAGGACAGGGCATATAGAAGAAGAATATACATGCCAACTGTTTATAAGAAATTATAATGTGGATATAAAATGGGGGATCAATTCTATATTATAATCAATATATAAACTAATCTCTCATTTTGTGGCCATGCTAGTTTCTATACATTTATATTCTAGATTTATGGACTTGAGCTAGTGGATGGCAGAGCGGGGTTTGAGTGGTGTAACAGGAGAAAGCGTGCTAAGAGCCACCAGGGATAGGGAAACGTTGAAAGCCATGATCGCCTATGTCCTGAAGGGACAGAGCACATAGAAGAAAAAGAAGCAAAATCTAGATAGAAGAGAAAAGAAATCATAAATACAAGAAGAAAAATGGCATTTCTGCATTTGATAGCATATAGTCTTGTGCTGATTCAGAATGGCTTTATTGAATAATAACTTTTAATGGATCCTATCTTAAAATAACTGTTTATAAGAAAATATATTTCAGTTTCTTTACATTGTAGTCTGCCTGGTAGGAATTATTTTTTTTTGAATGCGGATATCAGGAGCTTATGCAACTACACATTGAGGAAGATTATGCTGTAGCAATCTTACTAGCTTGAAGGGCTTACTTACTTTGAAAACACCTAAAATGTGGCCTTTCCTAAGACTCAAACATAAACTACTGATGCTAGGAGAAAATGCACAACAACTTTAGCCACCAAGCACACCCTAGTCAATTTATAAAATGTAAAAAGGTTGTTAATTGATGATCTTCATAGAAACCTAGTGATAATTTATGTTCTTTACAATCAGATTAATATCCTCATCTTTGTTGTTAATATCACAACGTTTCAGATATTGTGTCCTCAGGTCTTCTTCAGGTGTCTGTCCCTTTGGAAAAAGGGTCATCACTAACTCTTGTACAATGATGTAAAAATACTATATAGAGAAGAACACTGGTGAATCAAACAGCTGAGGGAACCAATTTTTGAATGTGCTCTTAGGATATATCATGACTGTTATATAGTGTTAGACAAATGTGCTCTTGTGACAAATTGTGCTCATACAATCTAAAAAAGGTACAGACAAGGACATTAACCAAATCCCTAGAAGCCTCTATTTATAAAAGATCCAAAAATTGCACTGCGTTAAACTGCTTATCTACTCAAGAGAATATTATCAATGTAAAGACAATATAAATACTGTACATGTTAAGTATCATTTAACATCAGAATTTGCACAAACAGCAGGCATTTCTTTTTTCTATATTTGAAGAGACACGTTTCATTGTGAGATTTTTAATTGACCGCGGGCAAGTAAAGCAATAAACATTAATCGCCCAATTAAGTTTTTAATAGACTGAGTCGATCGGGTGAGTGAGATCTCAAAGGTTATATATATATATATATATATATATATATATATATTAAAAAAGGATTAATTCAAAGATGTTGAATAGCCATTTCGATATGAAGATCCCCACGGGGGACGACACATCACCTCAGCAACAGAAAAAACCTTTCAGAAACTGGAGAAAAATTAGTCTACTTTTCCTTTTTAAATAGATTGCAAAGAAATTAAAAAATAAATAATAAAATAAAATAAAAAAAAATAAAAAAAAATAAAAATAAAAATAAAAATAAAGGGAGAGAAAAAGAAAAAGAAAACGAAAAAGAAAAAGAAAAAGATAGAATAAAATCAAATAAATAAGAAAAGAAAAAAAATTGACATCGTCTGGGTTCGCAAAAAAAAGGGAGAATGTAACTAAAAATTAACAGACAGACGCGTTAAATCGACGTCAGTTTAGGCAATACGGAAAAAAGGTGGTAAGAGAGATAAAAGAAGGAAGGGAGGGTAAAAGAAAGAAACTAAAGAAAAAAATTTTTTTAAATATTACAGACGCTGGACAAATTCAAAAACCTAATTTCCCCAAAACGATGAAGTATTAGAAAAAGGCCTTTACTTAAAAAGGCATAATTATTAATAAAAGGGAATAAAAAGATATAGGATTTAAAATAAAATTATTTTTAAAAAGATTAGGTCATTTGAAATTAGACTAAATAAAGACAACACTAGGTAAAAAAAAAAAAAATTAATTACAATTATTATATACATACCTATAGAAGTACACACATACATACATATATATACACACACAATTCTACGAATAAGAATACATATATACACATACACACACATACATTCAATTTATTACACACTTATATACATATATATATATAAATATATACACACATATATATTACACACTTATATACATATACATACGCATACACACATATATATGTGTGTACACACCTATATACAAAAAATTCATATACACATAATATACATGTGTACACACACATGCACACACACACACACACACACACACACACACACACACATACATATACATATATAAATATATATATACACATACATACACATATTCCATATGCACTCACACACATACATATTAATGAATATTATGAAAAGGAGCATTTAAATAGCTAAAATATTTTTTTTTTTTTTTTTCAAAATTACATATAGCCCACATACATAAATACATATATACATATACATACATATATATAAAAAAGTACATCCACACACAAACATACACATATACATAAAAAAAAAAAAAAAAAAAAAAAAAAAATTAAATTTAAAATTAAAATTAAAAATTTTTTAAATATTAAAAAAATTATAGAAAAATTTAGAATTTAAAAATAAAAATTTGAAATTAGAAGTTAAAATCCGCCCTATGGCGGCACTTGTTTATAAATTCCCTCCTAAAGTTCAAAAGTAAGTCCTGATGAGGATACTTCAAAATCAGAATCTTCTCCAATAAACACAGACGACACCTATCACGAAAACCCTTAGGGGTACAAGCTGAGCCTATTAATTTCCAGCTGATTATAGGGTCCTGCCCTTCCTCCTTCATTTCCCAGAACCTATGTGATAGTGCCGTCTGGAATCTCTGTTTAGGGTTCGAAAACGAGTACCTGTGATTATAAAGCCTCTGTTTGAAAGAGCCCGCGGACATGCCAATATAGGTCCGGTAATTGTCCTTGTTATTAGATGGAGAAATGCGGGCTTCATAAATTACATGGGTGGATTTACATTTGCCTTGCACCGGGCAGGCATCCACCGAATAACAATTGCATTTGTCGACAATTCCGGATTTAGCTTCCGTATTATTTAGTTTCATTAAAATTTGTTTATTGTGGGAATTAATTATATTATCTATATTTGAGGTGCAAGAATAACTAATTTTTAGGGTGAATCTATTAAAAATTTTATTTAAGGGATTGTTATTATTATTAAAATGTTTATCGATTAATTTGAGAAAATACCTACCAATATTTATATTAGTTAGCTTACAATAAGGAGGGTTAAACCAAATTATCTTCCTTTTTCTACATTTTCGGGTGTTTTTAGTTTTTGATGATTCTGGGTTTATAGCAGGCTTATCATACTTTAACTTATTAACAAAACCGCTTTTCTGAAGGGCCTTATCGTAAATTTCTTTGCTTGCGTTGAAAATTTTTATATTGGAAGATAATTGGTTAACCCTATTATTTACTATCTTGGGTATTTGTCTTATAATATTCTTGGGGTGGTTGGATAAACTATTTATATAGGTGGGAGAACTATTTTCTTTAAGAAAGGGTTGGTAGGAACCATCATTTAAGTTAAGGGTGATGTCTAGATAGTTTACAATTTTGAGATTGGAAGTAACCTCAACCTTAAAACCAAGAAAATTAAGGGCTCTGATAATTTTCTTATGTATTCTATTAGTGTAAGGCCCATTGGAATTGGGAATACATATCAGTCCATCATCCCGATATAGGCCTATTAGTTTAGGGTCTAAAAATCTACCTAAAATATCTAAAATATAAATGCCTATTAGATCTGCTACCTGGGCAGAATCATAGGCTCCCATAGGGACATCAAAACTATCTTCAGGCCCTTTAGTCCAAGTAGAGCTATCAAAGGCGAGAATAGATTTTCTAGCACCCAGTATAATTCTATAGTCACAATCCGAAATATTAACATAACCCCTAGCAAAGTTTAAACAATCCACAAGAAGTTTTTTTGATATAGAGGAATAGAAATCCACAATATCAAATTTAAGGAAAGTGGATTTAGATTTGTCATTGATATTATCAAACCATTTTATGGTATCTAAGGAACTCTTCCAAAGATTCAGTTGTAAATTAGATTGTAACTTCTCTATTAAGTTCTTCAGAACCACCCTAGAAACTATGCCTAATTCACTCTTAGTGGGATTAATTAGTCTAGTTTGTAATTTATTTTGGAAATTAGGCTTGTGGTCCTTAAATAAAATGTAAGCTTCTTTGGTAGAAATTTTTCCAATTCTATTTGTCCAGCGTCTGTAATATTTAAAAAAATTTTTTTCTTTAGTTTCTTTCTTTTACCCTCCCTTCCTTCTTTTATCTCTCTTACCACCTTTTTTCCGTATTGCCTAAACTGACGTCGATTTAACGCGTCTGTCTGTTAATTTTTAGTTACATTCTCCCTTTTTTTTGCGAACCCAGACGATGTCAATTTTTTTTCTTTTCTTATTTATTTGATTTTATTCTATCTTTTTCTTTTTCTTTTTCGTTTTCTTTTTCTTTTTCTCTCCCTTTATTTTTATTTTTATTTTTTATTTTTTTTTATTTTATTTTATTTTATTTTATTATTTATTTTTTAATTTCTTTGCAATCTATTTAAAAAGGAAAAGTAGACTAATTTTTCTCCAGTTTCTGAAAGGTTTTTTCTGTTGCTGAGGTGATGTGTCGTCCCCCGTGGGGATCTTCATATCGAAATGGCTATTCAACATCTTTGAATTAATCCTTTTTTAATATATATATTTGCTCTGTAATATTTTATTACATGGAGCTCTCTTCCTGTATCATTTTTTAATATTAAAATAAATTTTTAATATTAATTAGGATCGGGTTTTTTGGAATTTACCTTCCTGCTTTTTTCCCTTGGATTGAAGTATCTGAATTAAAATATATATATATATATATATATATATATATATATATATATATATGATGTTCTCACTTGTCAGGTTGTTTGACAAGTGGAAAACATCATTATGGTGTCCTCACGAAACTTCAAAGTCAGCATGAATCTCGTCTATTAAAAGGATAAACTCTTTGTACTTATATATATATATATATATATATATATATATATATATACCAGTAAACATATCTATACCATTCCTCCTTTTATCAACCTTACTTGACCTTGATGTTGAAAATTGCTGAATAAAATCTTAAATGACAAAATGCTAAGCAAGTCATTAAAACAATTGCACTTCTAAGAAATAGTCATGATGACAACATTGATAACATCTTTTTTAATTTTGAAAATTGTTTTTAGTTTATCTTCAGTTGATCAAGGAAGTACAAGTGGCTATTCATTTAAATTTACCAGTTCAATGTAAAATTCTCATAACATATTCTGATTGGCATGTAGTACCAGTAAAATTTGTTCTTATGACTTATCCTGGTTGCCACATAGTGCCTGTTAAATGTGTTCTTATGACTTATCCTGGTTGCCACATAGTGCCTGTTAAATGTGTTCTTATGACTTAACAGATTTTGCTTCTTCCCATCTCAATTGTTGAGGATGACACCTCATGGACATGTGTCATGATCTTGAATTCAGTTTTCTTTCTCCTAGACAAGTTACCAACCTTGGCTAGAAATCCAGTCTTCTCTGTTATCTAACACTATTTAACTGGGGGGAGGGAAGAAGAGTACTTACATATAACTGGATGTTATAAACTTGATGTGAATTTGAACTCTGATCTCTTATTCCAAATTGATATCAATTGTGCCACACACACACATCCTAACCATGATTTTCACCAAGAAAAATGTGATGTTAGTGGGTCCCAAGGTCTCTGCTAATTACTCAGAAAGTGACTATCAAGTTGTAGCTCATCTGCCCTCATTACAAGGATGAAGCCATTGGCCACTTGAAAGGATGTCATCAAAGGGACTCAGGAGTTTCATCTACACAGGTTTTGGAGTCATTTCTCTTCTAGACAGACTGCCAACCAAGGCTTATGAACTCTGTATTCCAAGGGGTATTGAATTATGCAAAGCAGGGATATTCATCTCCCTGAGGCATTTGATATAACTGCATACATAGAACATAGAACTTATCATATAGGACTAGTCAAATGTAGTTTTACGACTTATCATGACTGTCATGTAATACCAGTAGAATTATGACTTACCATAATCTATCTAAATCTAAACTTATTTATAAATGGAACTTTGTGTGTGTGTGTGTGTGTATGTGTATGTGTGTGTGTGTGTCCGTTACCTATAGACTCCAAAATGGCTAAACCGATTTTCTTGAAAATTGACACAGTTGTACTATAAGCGTCTGCAGGTGTTCTTAGCTAGGTTTTGTGTTGAGGTACCCTCAATAAATATTGAAAATCGATAATCAAAAAAATCAGATTATAGAAGGAGTGGTCCGAACTTAATCAAATTTGATACATTCATAAACAGAGACATAAGAAATGATATTCAGAAGTTTCAAGGTTGCAGTTCTTACAATAGTGCAGAAAATCGATAATATATATATATAAAAGGCAAGATGTTTGTGTGTGTGTCTGTTTATCTGCCTGTATATCTATTTTTTTCAGCCCATTTATTTTAGTTTTTGCTTTGGGTTTGGCTCTAAGTAGGTATAATTGTAGTTCTTAGTCTCAGCCATGATACCATTTACTCAGAGGACTGATTTAGCCTTCAAAATTCAGTTTACAATGAAAAAAACTTATTTGATATCGATACCAGGAAATCAAAATTTGACTTACATCCATTCATTTTTCTTTCAGTCTATGGTTTCGCTTTAACTGGAAACAACTATTGCTTTTTAGTCTTTCGTGCCAATGTTGAAAGACTCTGAGCTTCAGGACCATGGATTAGTTTTAAAGCTTTCATTACACCTGAGCAACACCAGGCTATACTGCTAGTTGTTATATATTGCCAGTCAAATATGTTTTATAAGTGTTCTCCTTATTTCTGTATAGTGCCAATTGAATGTGCTCTTAGGATATATCATGACTGTTATATAGTGTTAGACAAATGTGCTCTTGTGACAAATTGTGCTCATACAATCTAAAAAAAGGTACAGACAAGGACATTAACCAAATCCCTAGAAGCCTCTATTTATAAAATATCCAAAAATTGCACTGCGTTAAACTGCTTATCTACTCAAGAGAATATTATCAATGTAAAGACAATATAAACGCTGTACATGTTAAGTATCATTTAACATCAGAATTTGCACAAACAGCAGGCATAGATTTACTACTTTGACTTACTCTTGGTCTCGGGGGGAAAAATGGTTGGAAACACGAACCTAATACTGTGGCATATCATAAAAATATATCTTTGCTGTGGAATTTTTCAGTTAAAAGAGATAGACCAATAAATGCCAATAAGCTGGATATCTAAACTTATTTATAAATGGAACGTTGTCTGTGTGTGTGTGTCTGTGTGTATGTGTGTAGCCATTATCTATAGAATCCGAAACGGCTGAACCGATTTTCTTGAAAATTTACACAGTTGTACTATAAGCATCTGCGAGTGTTCTTAGCTAGGTTTTGCGTCAAGGTACCCGCGATAAATATCAAAAATCGATAATCGAAAAAATTGGGTTATAGAAGTAGTAGTCTGATTTTAATCAAATTTGATGAACTCATAGACAAAGACATAAGAAACGATATTCAGAAGTTTCAAGGTTGCAGTTCTTACAACTAGTGCAGAAAATCAATAATATATATATATATATATATAATGAATTATTTTGAACATTATTTTTACCGATACCGTATTTAAGTAGATATTCTGTTTTTAATTAAACAGTATTTTATATTTATATCTACCGGCCTGATTATTTACAATAAATTTTTATTACGAAAATGTGTGCTATCTAGCAGGATTCGAACCTGCGACCACTATTTACATAGGGGAAGCTACCATTTGATCTGGTAATGTCTTAGACCACTCAACCATAGATAGCCTCATGATCAGACGAGGTTTTTATCATATATATATATATATATATATATATATATATATATAGAAGACAAGATGTTTGTGTGTGTGTCTGTTTATCTGCCTGTATTTTTTCATCCCTTTTATTTTAATTTTTGCTTTGGGTTTGGCTCTAAGTAGGTATAATTGTAGTTCTTAGTCTCAGCCATGATACCATTTACTCAGAGGACTTATTTAGCCTTCAAAATTCAGTTTACAATGAAAGAAACTTATTTGATATCGATACCAGGAAATCAAAATTTGACTTACATCCATTCATTTTTCTTTCAGTCTACCGTTTCGCTTTAACTGGAAACAACTATTGCTTTTTAGTCTTTTGTGCCAACATCCAAAGAGTCTGAGCTCCAGGACCATAGATTAGTTTTAACACTTTCATTACACCCGAGCAATGCCGGGCTATACTGCTAGTAATGGTAAAAGACTTTTTGGAGAAAAACTGCTTGCTTATTGAGCTAACAATCACTGTTGTGTTATTATTTCTATTAAGTTGGCAGCTGATCACAGACATGATCTACTTTCTGTTGTTAACTGGGATAAGGAATCACTTGTTAATTTTAATGTCACCAAAGTGAAACTGCTTTCTTTTAAGTGTCTAAGATAACTCTTACCTTCCATCAACATGGCTGATTCTAAACTCCATGAAAGTGATTCATTGCACCATCTCAGACTAATATTTTCCACTGACAGAAACTGCAAAGATTGTATTGAATCAGTTGCTCGGTCAACTGTTAGGAAAGTTGTTTCACTTTGTTCTGCTAGATACTTTTTCTCACCAGAATCTATCTTACATTTTTATAAATTGGCCATTCATCCTTGCTTTATAATATTAGATTGTTTATTAGAACGGTTGGCAAAACATCAGCCACTGACCGATCAATTTGAACTTCATAAAATGATAAATAATAAATATTTCTTGATAGTTGGTCCACATATTTTAATAATTTATTAAATGTTTATAAATTGGGAAATAAAAATTGTTTTCATATTTATTTCTTTATGAATTGGCAAATGATAACTATTGTATTGCATTACTTTTAATAATATTGTATCAGTTTTTATAATGCTGTTAATATAAAATCATTCTTGTAAATAAACAATCTAATAAATAAAGTGTTTAATATTTGTGTTGTAAATTCTTAAGAACAAAAATGTATAAATTTATTTCTGTCATATGTTTAGGTTTTATTACAATTCTAGTCATCACTTTTTTGAAACAATAACATTGCTGAGGAGGGAAAGTAGTTAAAAAAAAGTAGCAGTATCAAGAGAAAAACAATCATTTTGATTCTCTGTTTTTCCTTCTAGACACAAGGGTCCTACATTGCCAAATTGCCAAACTGTGTTTTATGTAGCATATCTAAATTGTTGAAAGAAGTTTTATATATATATATATATATTTCCCACCCCACCTACATCTCATACACAATTTGCCAAATATAAGGAAAAGATTTACATTTTCTTTTCACACTACCTGATGAGACATTGTCCTTTCAATGTCGAAACAAAATGTACACTTTGTAGTAGATGATAATTTGTACATGTTTTAAACTATACTTTATAATATATATATATATATATATATATATATATATATATATTAAATTAGATACTTTAATCCAAGTGAAAAAAGCAGGAAGGTAAATTCCAAAAACCCGATCCTAGTTAATATTAAAAATTTTATTTTAATATTAAAAAATGATACAGGAAGAGAGCTCCATGTAATAAAATATTACAGAGCAAATATAAATTAAAAAAGGATTAATTCAATGATGTTGAATGACCATTTCGATGTGAAAATCCCCACGGGGGATAACATATCACCTCAGTAACTGAAAAATCTTTTCAGAAACTGGAGAAAAATCAGTCTAATTATCGAAATGGTCATTCAACATCATTGAATTAATCCTTTTTTAATTTTTATATATATATATATATATATATATATATATGTCTATTTTTTATTTTATTTGAGATTACAGGAGAGAGCAAGAAATTTTATATGATTACCATATAAAACAAAATTGTATTTTATACTTTAAAAGACAAATTGACTTTATATATTTGTTGATCACTAAAGTTAATTAGAAACAACAAAAAACAAGAGTGCTGAACCATTATATAATATCAATTCTCATATATAATGGTAAATAATGGTAAATAATGGACAATTTTCTAACAAGTAAAGATAAAACATAAAACATCAGAAATTTAGTTTGAGAGAAGAACGATAAAAATACCCTGGACAGAATAGATGAGTAACAAAGAAGTTTTAAGGTATATGAAAACAAAAAGAATTTTTGTACTTAAAATCAGAAAGAGATATTTGAAATTTCTGGGATACATAGTGAGGAAAGAAGGTTTGGAGAATTTGGCACTCACAGGAAATTGAATGCAAGACAAGCAAAGATAAACCTCAAATGACCTACTTAATGAACATGTGTAATTGAATGGCACGACAGGTATTGGGTTGGATAGTAGGGGATAAGCATCAGTAAAAGCTTCAAAGGATAGGAAGTTGTAGAGAGTCATGGTCACCCAAATCCAGAAAGGACCAGTCAGTCAGTTAATTGCCATAGAAGATACACACTTGGGCGATCATATCTCTTTCAATCCGTGACTGACTAGGTAGAATATTATCCCGCAGTAGGTTTCCATTTCTTTCTGCAGTAGACTGATTGTCAACCAAGGCTAGAGAACCTAATCTGTCCAGCTATTCAACCCATAGCTGGGGGAAGAAGAGATGGATTAATATCTTTCCCAAGGGCATTTGTGCATAAGTGAATTAAACAAATTCAGGTGGAATTTGAACTTGGCTCTTTGATTTCTCATTAAGAGCCAATATCGATTACGCCACAACACGCTTATCTCATAAAAGAAGAACTTCATCTAATATCTTTCTAATTAGTTCTTTCTTTCATGTTTTAGAAAGTTTTAATTTCAAAATCTTTTTTATATATGTGTTAATATTTTTTATATATGTTATGGGGAAATACGTGGATGTGCATTGTGGCGCAGTGGATATCGGCTCGGAACGAGAAATCGGGGAACCGAGTTCGAATTCCAGTTGAATTCCTTGCATTCACTTACGTGCAAATACCCTTGGGAAAGGTATTAATCCATCTCTTCCTTCCAGTTATGGGTTAAATAGCAGGACAGATTGGGTTCTGTAGCCTTGGTCGGCAACCAGTCTACCGCAGAAAGTAATGGCAACCTACTGAGGGATAATTTTCTGCCCAGTCAGTCATGTCTCTTTTGAGACATGATCGCCCAAGCGTGTATCGCGCATGGCACTTAACTGACTGACTGATGGGGAAATACACCTATTCCTCAGATAATGGACCTTCCCTCCTATATAAGAGTTAACAGGAAGTTAACAGAAGGAAGTTCTTGAGAAGTTCTTGGAAAGTTCATAGAAGTTCTTTAGTGTTCTACTGGAGTTCAGTAGAACTACTAGGCAGTTGATATTAGTCGGCAGTTAGCGGAATACTAAGGAGTCATCTTTCAGTAGAAGATTACCAAGTTCTTAACATTTTGGGTGCATTAAATTGATTAGCAACCGACATAGCACGATTATAACCTTCAGAGCAAAAATTACTCCACAACAATATATAAGTTAATTTTTTTTTATTTTAGTTAATCTTTTTTATATATATGTTAATTTCAAAATCGTTTTTATATATGAGTCAATATAAAAAAATCGTTTTTATATATGAGTCAATTGTATAGATAAAAATAATTCTAATTTACTCATGCAAAAAATATAACCAGCACAGTTTTAAAAAGTTCTTAAATTTGTGTTAGGGCACCGCTCCTATTTGACTACAAATGGACTGTTCCCATTGCTATATATAGCAATGGTGGATTCTCTACAGGAGAGTCGTAGAGAGTCACTTGAGAGTCTCGAATGAGTTACTGAAGAGTCAGTGCGAGTGGCGTACCGGAAGTAATCACGCATACACACGTCTTACGACAGATTGGACTCTTGTATCTTTCTATTGTAAATATTACTAATCAGTTCTGTACATACTAACCGTCTTTCTGCGGAAAACAACTTATATTCTGATTCTGTTGTTGAGTTATTCATTTATACTTGGCGACATAACAATTTGACTGTCATTTTTTTTTTTTGTTTGGGCAAACTAGTAGTCATAGTAACAAATAAAGGAAAGGTAATGATTGATGACCCAGCAGGGATGTTAAAATTTAGTCTAATATGCATGATCCCCAGGGAGTTTTCCTCTTCAACAGTAAATCAAGAAATGTGTCAGTGGCTAGGTTTAATTGCTGGTACCTGAGGCATGTCCATGAGAAAAATGCTCATGGACTTGAACATTTTTTTCTTTTATCCTTAGTCCATATACATATGCACCTTAACTTTAAACTTAACTTTCAGTTACCTTCCAATCAAATAAGCCTGCAGATAAGTACCTCCACTTTGTCTCTGATTTTAACATAAATAAAGTTTTGATATCTGTTCTTCAATATTGGGTTCTATAGCCTTGGATGGCAACCAGTCAACTGCACAAAGTAATGGCAACCTACTGCAGGAAAATATTCTGCTTCGGTCAATCATGTCTCTTTCAAGATATGATTGCCCAAGCATGTATCATGTATTTTTTTTTTATAATTGTGTCACCCCAAGCAAGGCATTTTACTGCCACTGTTTTACAGGGGGTTACATCAGAGAAAAGTTATGAGAAAGAATAACCAGTTACAGGTGGTGTCAGGAAGAGGGTAGGAGAAGTATGAGAATGCTGATGAGAGTTGGGTGGATGAAGAAAGGAGCACGATAGAGAGGATGTAGGTTAGAGAGATAGGAGATGACTCTACATTTGAATTCTTGAAGATTGTAGCTGTCGGGAAGGTAAGTAAACGGAAGTGAATTCCACAGGTGGGAAGTGCGAGAAAAGAAGCTGCTGGAGTAGAATTTGCTTTTAAAATTTATTGGTTTCACAGTAAAAGGGTGGGACCTAGTTGCTAATCTTGTGGCTTGAAGAAATTCATATAAAGGGAATACCAGTGAGCTAAGTTCATTGGAGTAGAAGCTGTGAAAGTATTTGTAGAAGAGACACAAGGAAGCCACACTGCATCGGTGAGAAAGTGACTGTATCCTAGTTGCCAAGTCAGGATCAATTACATTACAGATTCTCCATTGGATTTTATCAATGACACCTAGGTAGATAGCAGGAGCACCCGACTAATTATGGCAGCAGTATTCAATGCTCAGATGGATGGTAGATTTGTATATGTGCAGGATTGTTTCAGATGGGAAAAACTTCCTGGCCCTGCACAGAGAACCGACCTTCTTAGCAGCGGATTTAGCTATGGATTCTATATAGTTATTCGACTTGAGGTCTGGTGTGAGAGTTAACCCGAGAAAGTGCAGTGTTTTACTTTCAGGGAGACTAGCCTAATCCATCCTAATGGGCGGTAGGAATGATTGTTGCCAGTATAACAACCAAAATGAGCATTCTGGTCCCATTCTGCTTTCCATATTTAAGGGATACTTCATATCACTTAATAACCACCAGTACAACCCACCTTTGTGTTGACTGCCCCCTTCTTCCTCTCAACAAGTATAAAACTTTGCACTGTCATTCACAGGGAGTGAACTGACAAGTATATGTTTATATGGATTTTGTCCTTGTTTTGTTGGGAGGAACATGCCCCCTAAGTTTGTAAAAATATTTTTGATACATCCTGTATAAGCATAAGCTCAGCTATATAGAGCACAGATCAACCCCTCTCCATGTCCATGTGCCATAGTAAAATAAGGTTAATAAATTTTCAGCATTGATACACAGAACACAAATCTGTGATTTTACCGGTCACTGAAAGCAGGATAGATTCTGCGGGCATCTTTGATCGAGTAATATTTAGAAAATAAATCCTATTTAATTATTGTTTTGTTCTCACTGAATTCCTCCAATATTATGGCCTTGTGCCACACTAATCAGTTTATGTACTAATAGTGTGTGTGTGTGTGGTTGGTAAAACAGAAAAACTGATCAGAACTAAACATTAAATGTGAAAGACTAAATTTTAAGTGCTATACCTAATACACACTTGGGCGATCATGTCTTGAAAGAAACATGTCAGACTGGGCAGAAGATTTTCTGTAGTAGGTTACCATTACTTTCTGCAGTAGACTGGATGACAACCAAGACTATAGAACCTAATCTGTCCTGTTATTTAACCCATAGCTGGAGGGAGAAGAGAAGGATTAATAGCTTTCCCAAGAGTATTTGTATATACGTGAATACAGTGAATTCAACAAGAATTCAAACTCAACTCTCCAATGTCCCCATTCGGAGCCAATATTCACTGGACCACAACAAACAGAAAGACTAACGCAGGGTCTGAAGCACCCACTCTAAGGTTTTTCTCTAAAAAAATGCAAATAAAAAAGCCATCCATTCTGCAGATGATACTAGGCCTCTAACCTTAAAGTAACACGGCATTTACAACTACCTCACCTAGTAGTTAAGGTGAATAAAATTTCTTTACTATTACTACTAACAATGCACAATAGCAGTACTTATGGCAAACAAGATCTTAAATTTTTACTAACTTTTTTTGGTCCATCTCTTTTTATTCTTTTTTAAGTTATATTTTTTTATGTTTTTTTTTAATTTTACTTTTTTTTTTTCTTCTTTTTTTGCCATAGAAACTGTCTAAACCAAGTCCAGTAAATACAAAAATGGTTCCAAGCCATTGTCTTGAAGACATGGGATTCTGGAAGATAACAGAGCCAAGAATGGTGAAAAATTTGCGAGTGGTAGTGACAATGGAACAGGTTAGAGGTTCAAATTTGGCAACAGTTGAAGATGAATGTCTGACCCAACGGTACTTAACTGACTGTTGTGATCAGAAACAATAATGTTTCCACTCGTTTTGCTTTTCATATTACTATATAGATTAAGCATTCTAAACTACAAATATAAAAAAAAATTCTAATTTATATATACGTCAATCATCAATGATCTGGAATCAATTTAAATGAATTTATATAGCAAATTGGTTATTCTTATTAAATTTTATAGAATTAAAAAAAAACAAAAACAAAACATTATGGTCTTGGGTACTTAATTTATAAAAATATGAAAAATTATTACCATATTCATACTTGTTAAAAAAATTCAATTGTATAGTAAAAAAAAAAAAAAAATTTAAAAACATCTAAAAAAATCAAATGAAATGTTTGTCGTCAAACAACGTAAAAAAATGATAATTACCTGAGTGAAGCAGTAATTAATTATCCTTTTGAAAAATAATAAAAGACATGTGAGAGTATTTATTATTAAATACTCTCATAAAATTTCAATCACTTAATTAAAGTAAACTATATTTTTACTACACTTATTGTTTGTACCTCTCATAAAAGCGTCCAGTCGTTACCTAGACAACGTGCACTTCCGTCCAGTGTAAATATTTTCAGAGAAAAAAATTATTATTTATACGTCCACACATTATTGTGGGGTTATAAATAATCAATGTGAACCTCAAAATAATTTTAGAGCTAAAAATACGATGAAAAAAATGGATCTATAAAAAAAGATGTACACAAATGGGAAGAAAATACGTATTTCCAAAAAAAAGCATTAGCAATATTCAGTGACGTCATTTTATGGAAGTCAGAAATCAAAATGGCAGCTCTGTTTGGACACGGAAACCCCCTGAGTACTCCTGTCGGACAGTTAATAGGTAAATAGTCCCATACATATTATTCTTTTTAATGTGGAATGTAAACTTAAAGGTGTTTTGCATTCGTTTCAGGATTTATTTTAGTTTTTGACTGCGTATCCTGTGTAAGCGAGATTAATACAGATGACTAACTAGCAACAGAGAGTATGGGCAAAAAGTGGGGGATAAAATTTATTTTATGTATAAACTGTAAAATGATCCCCCATTTTATGACAATCTGACAGGTTCTTTAAGCCTTTTCTATGTTTATACGTGACATTCGCATTCATTGTCTCACTGCTTATATTTCCCGTTTGCATCGTAATTTAAGTAAATTAATTTTCTCTTTTAGAGGAAATTTCATTTTTTGTACTGTTTGGCTTATTTAAGTTTTTAAAGTCTTAGATTTCTCAAAATCTTGTTTCTTCGTTTTTGGCAAGTTTCTCTCTAATCAAGTTAAGTACTCTAAAAAAAAAAAAAAAGTAGGAGTATCTATATTTTTATGTGCCGAGTTTATCGTTAAATGATTGCATAAATGATTTTTAAAATGTAATCTTCTTATTATTGAAAATGTTTCGACATTCTTATACGCTACACTACAGTAAATTCTACTTTTTTGATCTCACAAACACACCTGGTGATCTCCATCCAGGTGCTTTCTGTTTAGAGATAAAGTTAAAATATCATTTACCAAATTTATCCACATTTATCTTGTATTCAGTAGGGAAAGTATTAAAAATTAAATTTGTGTTAGACGACCAAGTTATTTGAATGTATTTAAGTGTCATTTAAAAGACGGTATTTTTACTTTACCTAATTGCAAACAACATAATTTAATTTACATTTTTACAATAATACATTCAATATAAAATTTGGCATTAAATTTCTTAAAAATTCTCTCTTTGGCATTCTTTTAATTAATAGCTATTTACAGAGTTCATGACTAATATTTCGGCCTTTTTTCTTACATTTTTTTTATTTATTATTTAATTTATTTATTTTAGGAATTGATAACTGCTGAGTGTATATATTGACATTTTTAGTCTGGGGGAAAACCTTTTGAGTTGACCTATTTTTTTATTTTCTTTCTATGTATGGATGGCCATTTGGGTCTTCGTAGTGATAAACAATATATATATATATATATATATATATATATATATATATATATATACTGATGATCATTTGTTTTTGTTTTTTCTTAACGTTTTACCATTTTTACCCTGAAAGAGATACCTAAATTTTCAAACCTTCATTGTTTTAATTTATTTTATGACACAAAAAGCAGTGTGCGTAGGAAGTTACTTAAAAAAAAAAAAAAACAACAACTTTTTATTTAATTTTTAATTTGTTTTAGAATTTCTTAAAATATTTAAAAAAATCGTGGTTTATTTTTATCGTCAATTACATTCATTATTACGAGCTGCTTCTAAAACACATTTTAGTTTAAGTTCAAGATATGACTTTTTTCTTTAAAAAATTCGACACTTTTTTAGTCAGAATGAAATAAAAATAACTAAAAGTTTCAGTTGTATAATAAAATTAAATGATACGCTTAAAAACATTTTAAACTTCCGCCTTTAACCCAAGTCGCACAAAAAATAAAATCGCATTTAAAATAAAAAATGTCAATGTACGTTTTAATTTATGGTTTTAAAAAACATTTTTGTTTTGATTGTTAAAAGGCTATCGCTAAAAAAAGTGTTTAAAAAGAAAAAGACAACACAAGTTGATAGAAAATATTAATAATTACGTGTAAAATTATTTTCCTGTATTTTAAATAAATTATTTAAAAAAAAAGAACAGAAACCGCGTCATGGAAGAATTAAAAAATAAACTTTTTGTAAAGTTTTTTTTTTCTTTTTTGCCTAAAAAAAAAAAGCATTGTTATTTTAATTTTTGTTATCATATCACTCAGATTTATAGAGGAAAGCCAATTTACTCTGACAATTTTATTTCGTTTTATACGCACTGATTTTCTTCTTGCCTATCCTGTTGTTAAGAGACCCCCCCCCCCTGTTTTGAAACTTTGACACCCACTGCAAATATTTTCTCTTTTTTGTGTGTGTTACTTTCATAATCTCCTCGTTATCTTCCGTTCGTATTTCCTTTAGTTTTTTTTCTCTTTTCTATTTAAAATTTTATTCACCACTTATCAAAACATCTGTCTTCTTTTGCTTTGCTCTTTTTTTTTTTTTGTTTTATTCGCCGGCAAAAATAACTGCATCAAAAATTGCTTCTGCTTCTTCTTCTTTAACATTGTCAACAACAGTCTTTTATTGAATCGATTTTTGGATATACGATTTAATTTTAATTTCTCTTTTTACTTATATCTCGAATTATGTAACGAGATTGTCCAAGTTATAAAGTATATTTCAAACTTAGTTTATTCAAAGCTCGATAGTGGTGTAGAAATTGCCAGGGGTTTTCCATTTCTTAACTTAGTTTTTTTTTATATATTGCATCATATTTTCATATTTTTAATACTTTTTTTTTTTAGTATTATTAATTAAATCTCCTTGTCTTATTACAGATTATTAGTAAATAGCACATTTTTTAGAATGTTCCGGATTATTCTTGAATGTTGCTAGAGACTGAAAAACAGTAATTTTATTAGTATGAGTGAACTGAAGTAATGTTTTGTTTGATCCTAAACCTAAGTTACAGAAAAAAAAAAACATTTTTTAAATCAATTTTATTAAATTGATATTAATTAAACGTTTTACTTTACTACTAATTACACATCGATATTGCAAATTTCTGTGAATTGCGAACTGTTTATCCTCGCTCGAAGTAATTTCCACTACCTGAAGATTTCTGAAAACAATGTATTAGTTTTTTTGTTACAATACACAATGTATTTTTTTTTTAGTTATAAATTAAAATAAAAAGTTCTTAAAATTTAAGACTTAAAAAAAATAAATTGAACAAATTATCTTACAATATACTCTTATTTTTTAATTTAATTATAATTTATTTTAATTAAAAGGGAAAATTTGTTGGTTTCTGAAACCATTTGAATTTTGGCTACTAAGAAATGAGAATTTATTTAATTGGTTTTGTAATGCTTTACAATTACATTCAAATTGTCGTTGTGGACTGCGACCCTCTTTTTGTGCCAAGAAACGAAATATTTTTTAATTTTGTTTGGTAATGAAAGGCAAAAGGACTAACTTTTTAAGTGACTTTAATTTTTGTCAACGCAAAAAAAAATTAAGAACAACGATTAATGCAGTTTTCTTCTTTAAAATCTTTACAAAATGTGTTTAGGTTTTTGGAAAAAGGGCTTCTGGACTTGAAATTTATTTCTTACTCTGTTTCATATCGCGGTTTTTGTTTTTAAAACTTTTTTTTTAAACCCATTTAAAACTTTGAAATAATTGAAACATTAACTTCATTCGTTTTTCTAATTCCGGGGGCGGAAAAGACAATGTTAAACTTTTTTTCTTCTTAAATAATTAATAATAAAGAAGTGTCAGTAATTATTTGGCAATATAATTTATTTTTTTACTTTTTTATTTAATCGGAATAATGAAGAATATTTGTTTCTAAACATACAGATGCGTGCAAAATACGATTTCCATTTGTACTATATTTAAAAAAAGGTTTTTTCACCAATTGTTTAAATTATAATTTTTAATTCTACTTTTTGAGATTTTTGACGTTGAAAAATATCGAAAGAATATGTTGTTGATGGCCCCACCATCTTGAAAAGTACGGTGTACCCACCACAATGTCGAAATCTTTATTTGTAGTAGTCGTCACGCATCAGTCGTTTGGATTTACGACTAATAGACGATTTGCGACTATTTTAGACGGTTAATATTGAAGAAGAATGAATGAATGAAATGTTGCTTTGATCGACAGACTCTGGCTGTGTAAAAGTAATTTCTTTCAATTATGGCCTATCGTAATTTCTAATCACGTTTAAAAAAAAATAAAACAAAACAAGTGACAACATCAGATTTTGTTTCTCTTCATATTTAATTAAAAATCAGCGAATAAAGTTATTTTGCGAAGAATAATATGAAGTCTATTTTTTGTTTCTTATATTCACTATTGATTGAGAAATACATGTACGTAGAAAAAAGGCCAAGATTCTTCACGACCCATACAGATGTCATTGCGCCCCCAAACACCTTCTCTTTTTGGGGTTATGTTAACGACAAAACACAATTTTTCTTGTTTATCCTTGTAATAAGCAATGAAACGTCTTTTATTTTTTTCGATTCGGATTATTAGCTTTGTCAACAACACTCAAAAAGCTAATATAATTAAAAAATCGCTAGCGACCCATTTGAAGAGGGGAAAACATGTCATTAGAAAAGAAAGAAAAATATTTCGATGTTGACATTTTCATTTTCATTGTGTGAAAGAAAGGGGACCCCCCACTTCAAACCCGGATGCGCATCGATTTGTTTTTTCCCCACAAGTGTTCCTGTTTTAAGTTTTGGATTTCATTAACACACATAAAAAAAAAGTATCAAATTGATATTACGACTCCTTAACTTCTTTAACAAATAAATGAATTCTGCCAAATTAACAAGTTGAATTATTTTGTCTCGGGGGTCGAACCAACTGCAACTTTAAGCAGTTGTCACCTAAAAACACAATTTTTACTTTCAAGTTCACTTATTGAAACAGTTTTTTTTATGTGATTGTGAACGATTTCGAAAAGTCTTGCACCCTAATGACATTTTTTTTTAAAGTAAAATTGTCTAACAAACGACTTGTTTAAGCGAATTCTTTGGTTTTGTTTTGTAGTATTTACCTTGTTTTATCATCACCATCAATTTTTGTTTGACTCTTTAAATTCGTAACATCGTAAAAAATACTAATGAACTAGTCAAACATGGTAACTTAGTGTTTTGTCTTCCAGGTGATGATAATTTTTAAAATATAAAATGCGTGCACTGTAAATTACCTTTTCCTGGTAGTCAGGTGATAAGAATTTATTTATTTGGACATTTCATTTCATAAGTATCCCTTTCCCCTCCACCTTTTTCTCCCCCCCCCTTTTTTGTGGGTGTGATAGTCAGTGGTGCTTTGGATTATTGTTGGTTTTGCATTTTTATGCTTCGTTTGTCTTCTTTTTTTTTTTTTTTTAGATTAACAGATGAGTTAAAATCTGTTGAGTGTTGCTTAATTGTCTACTTTGAATAAAGTTTCAATTTCCTATGGCTTTTTTTTTTCTTTTTTTAACTCAGATGTAGCTGTTTTTAATTACAATAAAACACTGATGTCAACATTTAAAAACTCCTTGAAATTTAAGTGAAATATATTTTTCTTCGTTTATCAATTGGGTATTTTTTAAACTTGGAATTTTGCATTGTATTAAAAAAAAAAAACCCAGTTTACTTATTGAAACGAGGGAGGGAGTTAATAAGGGTTTTTGCTGCAATATAAATATTGATTCCAATGCAGCCGCCACTATCTGCATATTACTTTCTTTTTAAAAAGACGTATGTCCTAAAAATTAGACTTAAATTAAAATTTTAAGAAGCAAGCTTATGAAAATGGTTATGAATTTTGCATAATTTCATTGCTATGTTAATCTTTACAATATTTTTAATAAAATACAAATATGGTAAAAAAATTTTTTTTTTAAAATGAAACAATGTTTCATTGACATTTTAAATTTAATACACTTAATTGTCCACATCTTTGTTGCCGAATTCACAGTATTTTGGCCATTGTATGCTCTGGCCTTCTTCAGGTGATGGAAATTTCAAACTGAATTCTATTTGTTCACTGGGGTAGATTGTTTTAGTTCCATGTACCATGCCTCTTCCAGATGTTTCAATATCAGTTACCTCCCTTTAACTCAACACGAAGATTTTGTTCACCTCTATAACTCACAACTCTTTGGGCCAAGTTACTGGATTCAACCAATGCTTTTGTCGACTGGGCTATGTGTCCTTGGGGGCCCATCTCAGAAATATAGACAAATAATGATAGTATCTAGTAAGATTAGATGCGCACAGTAACCTTTAAAACTAATCTATGGTCCTGGAGCTCAGACTCTTTGGACGTTGGCACGAAAGACTAAAAAGCAATAGTTGTTTCCAGTTAAAGCGAAACTGTAGACTGAAAGAAAAATCAATGGATGTAAGTCAAATTTTGATTTCCTGTTATCGATATCAAATAAGTCTTTTTTTTTTTTTTTTCATTGTAAACTGAATTTTGAAGGCTAAATAAGTCCTCTGAGTAAATGGTATCATGGCTGAGACTAAGAACTACAATTATACCTACTTAGAGCCAAACCCGAAGCAAAAACTAAAATAAAAGGACTGAAAAAAAAAATACAGACATACAGGGAGATAAACAAACACACACACACACACACACACACACACACACACAAACATCTTGCCTTATATATATATATATATATATATATATATAATCGATTTTCTGCACTATTGTAAGAACTGCAACCTTGAAACTTCTGAATATCATTTCTTATGTCTATGGGTATTTCAAATTTGATTAAAATCAAACCACTCCTTCTATAACCCGATTTTTAAAAAAAAACTTTTTATTTTTGATATTTATCGGGGATACATCGACACAAAACCTAGCTAAGAATACTCTTAGACGCTTATAGTACAACTGTAAATTTTCAAGAAAATCAGTTCAGCCATTTCAGAGTCTATAGGTAACGGACACATACACACAGACAAAATTCCATTTATAAATAAGTTTAGATTAGATATGCACCCACATTTACATCTGCAAAAGTGTTCTATTTACAGAGTTATAAATACTAAACAAAAAAATGTAAATATTTGCTGTTTTTTTGTCAGAACAATGTGACCAAAATAGCAGTTTATCAAAGTTAAGTGATAATTTTTACTTATTGACATCCCAACTACTATCACTCGTCAGATTTTAATCATTTTTGGACATTACAAACACTTCCATTGCTACATGTCATATCCAGTCTATATAATGTCATGTCTCTTCAGAATGTTGGTGATCCACTGATTTCTCTTTATCAGTATCCTTGGGAAAGATAGTGGAGTGGTTTCCTGCTGCCTTTTCCATAGTTTTGTGTTCAGACTTGTGTGTTTGTGCAAAAGTGAATTCAACAGACTAGCCAGATATTCAAACTTTGATTGCCATTTTTGCTTTACACACCAATATAAATTGCACTAAACCAGGCATGGGCAACCTTTTTCAAGCATTTTGCAGCATAGGGCACAGTTCATCATAAGGTAGGTTGTATCACTAAAAAAAAAAAAATTAATTTTTCATTAAAGCAGCCATTTTCCTGACAAGACAATGTGCATAAGAAATGGGGAAAAGTCTTTTTTTGGAGAAAAGATTCCTTCTATAATTAAAAGAACTAAAGTCTTCATATAATCACAGATGACCATGATTAACACATGTGGTTGTGTCTAATTTGTTTCTAATTTTTATTTTTTTATTGTTGCTTTTGAACTTTTTTCCCCACACTAATGATTAAAAAAAAAATAAAGCAAATATAATTAACAAAAGAAAAATGCTAGCACTTATGTACTACATCCTTTCAGGACTTGAGTGATCATGGCTCTTCACAACTTTATATTTTATTTCTCTCAATATGTGTGAATGCATTCACTCTTGAATTTAATGTATTAATTTGTGTGTATTTTAAAAAAACTTAATGTTATGATTTTTTTTTTTTTTTCCAATGTCTTTCTCCCTTTGAATGTATATTCATTACCTCCACTAAATCACTGAAAAAACAGCATAGTATGAATGAAAAAGGCCCCAAATAAAAACAAACTTTTTCCATCAAAATGTTTGTTTTTGATTTAGAGGAAAGATTAAAGTATTTTTAATTATTTAAAAAATTTTTTTAATCACTTCTAACATGTTCAAAATTTTGGTAAAAGATCTTGTTTTGATTTTAGTTACCAAAATCGTTACAAGAGCTTGCAATGGAAAACATTACATAACTCACTTTTTTCCAAATGACAAACACATTGTGGAAATTCTTGCAAAAATCAAATAATTGTTGGATTTTAATGAAACTTTCAGGACTTATTCACAAATGAATGAAATTATTTTTGAAATATCTTGATAAAATGTTTTTTATATATGTTATCCCACCCTTTATGTAAATTCATGAAATTTTAACTTAAATTTTGTTTTGCAAATTTTGTTTTATCAGTTAAACGCCAGACCCCCAGTGGGGAAGTCGTGTGTTATATAATTACTATTTTGTTTTTTTAATTTTGCCTTTATTTCTGAAAATCTATTTTATTTCTGAAAATCTATTCCTAATAGTAAAATGAAAAATGCAATATAACTATGACATTATTTAATTTGATAAGCTTTTAATTGGGACAAATGAGATCTCTTCCCCAACAGATGAAAACAACCAACAATACAAAGAAATACCAATGGGTCAGAAATATTAAAAACCAAAATGGAAGCTGCACTGGCCATATTGAACACAGCAGAAATGTGAAACAATTAATAGTAATAGATACTGGCAGCATTAGACAATTTCGATGTAGACAATATTCCAGAAATAAGTGAAATCTACAAGACCTAAGCAGACCCATTTTCATAGCACTGCCTAACAAACCAGGTGCAAACTAATGTCAACTCTACCAAACAATATTTTAATGAATAGAGTATGCGATAGAATCAGGCCAGATATAGGATAAGAACGGTGCAAGTTCGTCAAAGACACCAGAACAAGGAACGCAATATTTATACTCATATTATACCACAGAGACCTGCTAGAGCCGCTTGGCGACCTTGATATATTCAGGACAGATATTATGATAATCAAGAATCTACACTGGCAGCAAACTGTCTGCATAGGGACAGGAAATGAGTTCAGCAGATAACTAAATCTAAACTTATTTATAAATGGAACTTTGTCTGTGTGTGCGTGTGTCTGTTAACTATAGACTCCAAAATGGCTGAACCAGATTTTCTGGAAAATTTACTCAGTTGTACTATAAGCGTCTGCAAGTGTTCTTAGCTAGGTTTTGTGTCGAGGTATCCCCGATAAATATTGATAATCGAAAAAATCGGATTATAGAAGGAGTGGTCTGATTTTAATCAAATTTGATACATTCATAGACAAAGAGATAAACGATATTCAGAAGTTTCAAGGTTGCAGTTCTATCCTTGGATGACTTATTTGACTCCGATATTGGAAATCAATACCCTGATATCCTACCGGGTCTGATCAAAATCAGTTTTTTAGCCCTTTTATTTTAGTTTTTGCTTCAGGTTTGGCTCTAAGTAGGTATAATTGTAGTTCTTAGTCTCAGCCATGATACCATTTACTCAGAGGACTTATTTAGCCTTCAAAATTCAGTTTACAACAAAAAAAACTTATTTGATATCAATACCAGGAAATCAAAATTTGACTTACATCCATTGATTTTTCTTTCAGTCTATGGTTTCGCTTTAACTGGAAACAACTATTGCTTTTAGTCTTTCGTGCCAATGTCCCTGAAGTCTGAGCTCCAGGACCATGGATTAGTTTTAAAGCTTTCATTACACCCGAGCAACGCCGGGCTATACTGCTAGTACAAAAATAAAAAGGAGTGTGTCTTCTCACTGGATTTATTCAAACTATAAAGCAAGGCCATTCTGAGAGAATTAAAAACCATGCAGGGATTTGTCATTGGAGATCACAATCTTAACAATATGTGGATGACGCTGTGCGGATAAGACACAGAAAGGAAACTACAAAATCACCCACAGAATATAGTGAAGAAAAGTCAGAAGAAAGGACAAAATTTAAACTGAATGCATGGCCATCAGTAAGAAGTGGAGCCCAAAATGTCAATTGTATGTTGGGGATACTAAAATCAAGTAGGTACAGAAATTTAAATACCTGGGAAGTATTCTAACGGAAGATGGAATGTGCGACACAGATCAGAAGACATGTTAGGATGGTCACAGATGCATTTTGAAAGCTAAGGATATTAAGAGACAGAAAAATTTTGTTGGAAACAAAGAAAAGGAGTACTGAACTGTTACGTGATATGTCCTTCTGTATGAGCAATTTTCTCAAAGATGAAGACTCGAAGCAACAGAAATGTGGTTCTACAGAAGGATGCCATAAGCCATACATATGAGCAACTACAAGGTTTAGGAAAAAATGAAAAGACAGTAACTTATACTTAACATGAGGAAGAGACAGTTGAAATTTCTGGGATATGTAATGAGGAAGGAGGGCTTGGAGAATCTGATACTCACAGGGTGGATAAAGGTAATGGGGTAAAGCAGTATAACATACTTGATGGGCTTGAGGATGGCAGGACAGGATTTGGAAAAAATGACAAGATGAAACAAGGAGCAGGATGATGTGGAGGGCCGTAATCGCTTATATCCTGAAGTTTCTTTGTCACCCCTTTCTTGTGGTCCTTGCTTTTGTATTTATTTACTCACTCATTAAATTTTACTTTGTTTCTCCCACTTTTTTCTCTTAACTTCAATATGCCCTGTGAGTGTTGAGTTCTCCAAACCTTTTCTTGTGTCCAATACAATTTCAGCTCTCATTTTGATTCTCAGCAACAGTTTCTTTTTGTTTTTCTTTCTATTTTCTTATATGCTCTCATATTTTCACATTCATCAGTACAGCATCTGTTATGCCAACTCTCTCCTTCATCTATGAGGAAATTGTCCAACATTTTGTCATATGGAAGATTAGATAACATAGCAGTCAAGCACTCTTTTCTTTATTTCAAATGACGCTTTCTAATCACTTAATACATCGTTTTACTCTTTCTATGCTCCATTTAATGTCTGTTACCACAAAAGCCTACGACTATATCACGTTAAGCAACACTGGATTTGGTCAGTATCTAGATGGGTGGCAGCTTGGGGATATCAGATGCTGTAAGCTTGGATATGCACGTGGTTTAATGAATGACAGTTTGAAATTATAAATTGGAGAGCAGTTTGAATTCTAGTCAGGCTTGTTATATTCAGTCAGTTAAGTGCTATATGTGATACGCGCTTGAGTGATCATGTCTCAAGAGAGAAGATTATCCCACGGTAGGGTGTCATTACTTTCTGTGGTAGACCGGTTGCCGACCAAGGCTATAGAACCCAATCCATCTTGTTATTTAACCCATAACTGGAGGGAAGAGATGGATTAATACCTTTCCCAAGAGTATTTGTGTGTAAGTGAATGCAAGGAATTCAACTGGAATTTGAACTTGGCTCCCCGATTTGTCGTTTCAAGCTGATATCTACTGCACCACAACGCACATCAACATCCATGCTGATCTACTTATGTTATCTTAATGATGTGCATAAAGTCTTTTTTCTTCCTGCAAGAACAAGGTTTAGGTTTTCCTCTCTCTCTTTTTTGCTTTTTTCTTTTCTTTTTTGATGACAGTTTTATTGACAGTCATACCGCATGTAGAAAAAGAGGTGCCAAATTGGAAACTGATTTACTCTTCAGTGACATTTCTTTCTTGTTTTAATATTTAAAACAGTCTATTACTTAAGCTTTATAAATATCAAGTCAAGAATAAACTGTTTTCTTTTGTAGAAATATATATTTTTGGAATCCTTGATCATGTTTCTTGTTTGCAAAAAGGGCCCAGAAGCAACAGAATAACAAATCTATCTGTTACATATTTTATGCTCTGTTTGTACCATTATTTTATCTTTTGCTTAGACCAGGAATTTCATTTCAATAATTGTGTCCGTGTACAGCCTTTGTTTCTTTTTCTTCCTGCGATACGAAATAGCACAATGACTGAGATATCAGGAAATTGAATAAGTGAAAATGTTTTATTGTCTTGGTTTACAATCCTTGGCACTAATTTTGTATTAGTGTCTGTAGACAGTATGGTGATAAGTTGGTGGTTTTTTTGGAACTCTGGGTGTGGTTTCAATCTAATATTCCATGGGTTGGGAAAGAATTTGTTTTGTGTGAATGAATATCAAGATAAAAATCTTTGTACATAATCTTGTCACTAGTCATTTATTAATATATAGTGTATTCAATAAACAGGCTTTGACAGTTACAATTATTGAAGCAACCATGTAGTATGATGTAAACACAGTGAAATACCAAGATTTAAAAAAAAAAATGGCAAAGAACACATTTGAATGTTTCCATGATATCACACACATTTCAGCATGGACCACAATACTTATACTATTTTCCTTCGTGTCATGTTGCAATTACTAGATGTTTGAATAAGGATTTTCAATCAACAACTGACAATGAAGCGTGGTTATAATCTCAAAGTTAACTCTTTATCATTCTGAATTCTCATTGGAGAAGCTGGCAACATATCTTCTGCTTCTGCAACTAGGTATTGTTTTCCTTATATTAATTTTCCACAAAAAGGTATTCTCTACAAACACTATCTTCAAACAGTAATGTCACCACGACACAGTCTAAAACTTATTAAAGATGTAAATTAAAAAAAAAAAGAAAATTGTTTTCTATGCAGTTTAATGTATATTGTGTTCATTATAGGACAAAACTAACTTCACTTTAAGGCTAGGTTAGTTTAGTGAAGCACCCAGCAACAATCAACAGGAACAAATAGGTTTGCCTGTCATTCAGTTCACATTCTTCTGAACAGTACAGATTTACCCTTTTTTTTTTCTGTTTAGGATTCGGTTTATAGTTTCTTCTTAGTCTTTTTGTTCACTTCAGTAACCCCTTGTGTCTTCATGGCATTATCACCTTGCTTGGGGTGAAATGATTTTTTTTTTTTTTCTGCTAATATTTTGAAGAGGTTTTATCATGAATTATTTCTAATGTTGCAAATCTGCTGATTTTTTAAATTTTTTTTTTTTTTTTAGTCTAAAAAAACTTGTTTTATTATACAGATCATAATTTGTAAAAACAGAAAAATCAAGTCAGTCATAGTTAAGTTGAAGTGTGTGTGTGTGTGTGTGTATATATATATATATATATATATATAAAACATAGATGATCCACGTATACTGTCTTAATATGTATAGGAAAAATTATTAAAAAGTTGTGAGTTTAAAAATGTATTTTTTTTGACAGTATTTGTTTATTTCTATTTTATATTTCAGACCGTATCGGTCCTTCATTTCTGATGAAGGACCGAGGACGGTCTGAAATATAATAGAAATAAACAAATACTGTCAAAAAAAATACATTTTTAAACTCACAACTTTTTAATAATTTTTCCTATATATATATATATATATATATATCTTCTACTGAGCGCCCATAGCTCAGGTAGAATTGGCAACTGACGCCAATTCGGTTGGGTTTCAATCCTGGGTTAAATGCAATCAATCTAACCATACTGATGAGCTGTGATACAGAGAAACAGATCTGTCTGCAGATGACTATATATATAGTTTCAATGAAACCTGCATTGATGAAAAAATGCTGCCAAAATACACACACTATATATATATATATATATATATATATATACATACACATACACTCTCACACATTTTATATTATAATAAAACTTATCATGCATGAGATATTTTAATATTTTGGTGATTTACTCCTTCCATACTTTTATCACAGTCTGTCTGCTTTTTTTTTTTTTTTTTTTTTTTTAATCATATCACCTCGAGCAAGGTGGTAATGCCCCTGATGTGCAGGGGGCTATGTAAGAGTGAAAAGATTGAAGAGAAAGCCAGAAACCACATCCTGAACAAGGGATGAGCCTCTTCATTGTCAGATGCTGTGCTCTTTGAAGATCATTTTTCATGATAGCTTCTGCTTCCAGACCAATCATTGCATTTTTATGTTTATTACAGGAACTGATAATAATTTATGATTGTTTTCTTGTGACATTCTGTCTAAAACTCATCACTGGTCTTGAAGTTGTATATTCATAAATAATTATTTTAAGGTTGGAAGAGTATATAGAACAAATAATCAACTAAACATAATAGCCATGTCTCTGATTTGAGTCAGGAAATTGATATTGGTTGACTGAGAGTACCACCCACATTTATCATAATTCAATGCACATTGGAAGATAGAGATGATTAAATTTTTTTTTCTTTTCTTGCATGCAAACTCAAAAGTTCAAATGAATGAGAGAATAATATATAAGCGAATATGTAAAGAAATGTGTTAAGGGGAGGGGCTTGAATGTGTGAAGGAAATGCTAAATAATTGAATGTGTCTGAATAATTAACTGGGCAATTGTAAGAGCAGTTGCACTCAATCACTTAGTTTTCATGGAAATTGCCATTGTAACTAATTTCCTATCGAGTCTTATAGATATTTTTTCTTGACTTCTTGTGACATTCAAGTTGGTCATGACATTAATATTATCTCTTTTTGTGTGTGTCATTAACAAAAGATTATTTAAGGTCTCTTATGATTACTGCAGTATTTCACAATATCAAAAGAATGTCTATCTACAGGGTGATTGAAAAGTAACTCCCCATTTTAAAATGCTTATTTATTAACTACTAGCAGTATAGCCCAGCGTTGCTCAGGTGTAATGAAAGCTTTAAAACTAATCCATGGTCCTGGAACTCACTCTTTGGATGTTGGCACGAAAGACTAAAAAGCAATAGTTGTTTCCAGTTAAAGCGAAACTGTAGACTGAAAGAAAAATGAATGGATGTAAGTCAAATTTTGATTTCCTGGTATCGATATCAAATAAGTTTTTTCATCATAAACTGAATTTTGAAGGCTAAATAAGTCCTGAGTAAATGGTATCATGGCAGAGACTAAGAACTACAATTATACCTACTTAGAGCCAAACCCAAAGCAAAAACTAAAAGGGGCTGAAAAAAAAAGACATACAGGCAGATAAACAGACACGCACACAAACATCTTGCCTTTTAGTTTATATATATATATATAACTAAAATAAAGGGGCTGAAAAAAAATGAGTCTATGAGTGTATCAAATTTGATTAAAATCAAACCACTCCTTCTATAACCCGATTTTTTTTCAATTATCGATTTTTCGATATTTATTGGGGGTACCTTGGCACAAAACCTCGCTAAGAACACTCGCAGATGCTTATAGTACAACTGTAAACTTTCAAGAAAATCGGTTCAGCCATTTTGGAGTCTATAGGTAACGGACACACACATAGTTCCGTTTATAAATAAGTTTAGATTAGATTAATTTTTAGAAGAAATGGATGTGAGAAGAAAGTGTTTAGCATGAGGTTTTAGTTAAAATTTGATATAGGAATATTTCGCTACCATTTACTCTAGCCACCCAGGAATCACGTCAATTGATTTCACTAGGAACTCTTGTGGTATGGAAGACATAACTTATTGTGTTTGCCTTTGAAGTTCTTCCAAAGCTTTTGGTTTGGTATAATAGACTTGCTCCTTTAATCAACCCCAAAGAAAAAAAAGGATGTTAAGTCAGGTCTCTTTGTTGGCCACTCATACATAAAATAGTGAATTACTTTTCACTCACCCTGTAGAGCTCTTAACAGTTGATCTTTGAAGAAAATGTTGCTAATTTCATATCGATACAAATTGTTTTTGTTTGTGTCATAAAGATAAATTTTACACTTAGATTTATCATTACATTTTGACTCTTGTGATCTCTGGCCTTCATCAGGCACTTGTCGGTTTAATTAACGTTCATGGAATTATAGACTGAACCCTTTAATCTCTTGACCATGTTTAGTGATATCTCATTTAGTTCTTATCTAGTACTGCTTAGTTATTGCTTGCTCTTTACACTAAGTACATACTGTCTGAGTGGACAATCCTGAGTGGAGAATTTGGAGTTTAAAACCTACTTGCTGATCAACAAGTATCTGATGAAGGTTGAAGGTCATAATGGCTAAAATGTGATAACAACAAAGATGAAAACAGTAGCCTACATGTAAATGATGACTGCCCCCTCCCAACAACATGGTCAAGTGATGACAACAAAGACGAGGACAATAGTCCATGTGTAAATAACTCATCCCAGAAATTCAGACAAAAAATATAACTTATCAAAAAAAAAAATTGTATGGACTAAAATATAAATGAATGCTTAAGATGCTTCATATGATTCATTCATTTTTTAATTTTTTTTAATTTAATTTTTTTTTATAATCATATCGCCCCAAGCAAGGCATTTTATTGCCACTGTTTTGCAGGGAATTACATAGGAGGAAAGTTGAGAAAGAGTGACAGGTTATAGGGGGTGTTAAGAAGTGGGTAAGAGAAGGATGACTGTGGCCATGAAGTGAGGGATCAATTTATATATTGATTGTAATATAGAATTGATCACTTACTTTATATTTACATAATTTCTTGTATGTTGATAAGCCATAGAAAATAAATCAATCAGCCAATGAAATACTGTTTAGCTACACATGCATGTCTTTTAGATTTATTTACATTCTCTGGAATATAAATGTATAGATATTTTTTTTTTTATTATAATTATATCGCCCAAAGTAAGACATTGTATTGCCACTGTTTTGCAGGGGGTTACATAGGAGGAAATTTGAGAAAGTGACAGGTTACAGGGGATCTCAGGAAATGGGTAAGAGAAGGATGAGAATATTGATGAGTGGAGTGGACGGAGAAAAGGGCATGATAGAGGGTGCAGGTTAGTGAGATAGTTGACTATTGACTTTACATTTAAATTCTTGAAGATTATAGCTGTTGGGAAAGCAAGTAAATGGAAAGGAATTCCACAGGCGGGAAGTGCGAGAAATAAGCTGCTGGAGTAGAATTTGCGTTAACAATTTATTGGTTTCACAGTAAAAGGGTGGGACCTAGTTGCTCATCTTGTGGCTCGAGTAAATTTATATATATTTGTTACTTAAAAGCCACTTAGTAAAGAGTAGGTACCATATATAATGTATTCTCAGTAACTTGTTAAGAGATAATGTAGTGTTTCAAAGTTTAAGAAACTAAATTCTCACTATTTAAAGATAGAACTGTTTTGCTATATTGGTAAAGTACAAATTCACTTATGCAATAGGTAAATGTATATATTAACAAATTAACTTGAGCAACTGATAGTCGAGTTTCTCTAAATTATTACATGAGGAAAAATTCCCTGCCATTTAAGCTATTGTGACACAACCAGTGAATGCTGGACAATATCATCAATGATGAAGGAAAAAGTTGAAGCAATTGAAATGTGTCTCTACAGAAGGATGCTGCGAATATCATGGATTGAGAATGTGAGCAATGATGAGGTTTTGGAAAGGATGGAAACGAGAAGGAAATTAATACTGAACATCAGTAAGAGACAGCTAAGGTTCCTAGGACATACAATGAGGAAGGAGGGCTTGGAGAACCTGATACTAACAGGCCTGATAGAGGGAAAAAGAGACAGGGGAAAGCAGCGGGTAACATGTTTAAAAGGCCTGATCAGGTGGATGACAGAACGAGAGTTGCGTGGTGTAACAGGAGAAAGTGTGCTAAGAGCTGCCAGGGATAGAGAGACATGAAAAGCCATGATCACCTACGTCCTGAAAGGACAGGGCTCATAGAAGACAAAACCACTGAACCACAGATGATGTTGACTGTTTGAGAAGATGTGTACTTTTTAATGTATGTTCCATTGCACCTTATCTATATATATATATATATATATATGCTATTAAATATAAGCGACAATGAATGTCCATTATGTTTAATCATGAGCCGTTCTAAACGTCGTATTTTTGCTTTAATTTCAGTTGAAAATAAAGACAAAAATTCTCCAACATTTGGATAATTATTTATTGGTTTTCTTCTAAGCTTTTGGCTCACATGAGCCATCTTCACATGAGCCATCGGATAATGATGTCAATTGGTTCTGTCCAGGAAACAATTGACATCATTATCCGTGATATATACAACCATGCTACTCTCCCATCAATCAATATTAAACCCACTATATTAAAAAAACTATTATTAGCATGCACCACACAAGTACCCTTTCACGATCCCTTAGGCAATATTTATACACAAATAGATGGTATTACGATGGTATTGATGGTATTGCGATGGGATCTCATTTAGGTCCCCTCTTTTCTAATTGTATGGCAAATCTAGAAAATAAAATAATTAATGACAACAATAAACCCTCTATATATGTAAGATATATAAATGACATCTTTGTTTTAGCTAAGAATATCGATCAAATTAAATATCTTAAAAACAAATTTGAAAGTCACTCCGTCCTCAAATTTACATTAGAACTTAATATTAATAACAAACTCCCATTCCTTGATGTATTCATTGATTCTAGCACACATAAATTTTCTACTTCTCTATATAGGAAACCAACTAGCATAAATTTGTGTCTTCTTAATTATAATAGTGAATGCCCCCAACGATATAAGTTAGCTGTTATAAAAAACTTACTTCAACGCACACAAATGATATCTTCTTCCAAATCTATATTTTATAAAGAATTACACAACATTAAGCAAACACTAGTCAATAATGGATTTCCTAACTCCGTTATTGATCAACAAATTAAAATGTATCTCAACAAAATTAACAATAGCTCTAACAATAATGATAATATTAATAATAAAATAAACATAACACTATTAACTTATACTATTGCAACCAAATACATAATAATTATAAACAAGATGAAAAAACTCTCAAAAACATAATACGTAGAAATGTTAAACCAGTCGAAAATAATAATCAAATTAAACTCATTATATATTATAAAAAGTTTAAAACAATTGACCTCATAGTCTATAATAACCCAACAAGCACTAAACTAAATTCTTTACAAAAAACCAATGTAGTGTACCAATTTACATGCCCATTCAGAGATTGCATCTCTGATACTAATCAAAAACCTAGTACATATATTGGTTTTACTACAACCACGCTCTCCCGTAGACTTACATGTCATCTTTCTGATCAGAGTACTCTTAAACAACATTTCTCTGAAAAACATAAACATGTAGGTAATATCAGACAGATTTTGGTCAACAATACGGTGATCCTTACTCATACACACAGTAAGAGGAACCTGCAGATATTGGAGGCCATGTACATCAAATCAAAACAACCAACACTCAATAAAATCAACTTTAAAACAGGAAATAACATATTACATTGCATTTGACTAGATGGTTTTGTTGTCATTTCGCGCTATCCCGTGGTGTGACGTCATAAAACCGCATTGCAAACTTAAGAACTGCATTTATTATTTTTGGTAACTATTGCCGTTGCCAAGCGGAGTTTTGTCAACACAAAATAAAATCGTTGGTGATGGTGGATTTTATAATATTTCAGTTTAAACTACCTCTCTGAAGATGGCTCATGTGAGCCGAAAGCTTAGAAGAAAACCAATAAATAATTATCCAAATGTTGGAGAATTTTTGTCTTTATTTTCAACTGAAATTAAAGCAAAAATACGACGTTTAGAACGGCTCATGATTAAACATAATAGACATTCATTGTCTCTTATATTTAATAGCATATGTCTAGAAAATTACTTGCTGCCTCGATATACTAAATATATATATATATATATATATATATATATATATATATAATTATTTGGTATAGGTACTGTACTTGGTTGTACAAAAGCAATAGTATTCTCTTCATGTTCTTTCTGTTCTAATCTTTTATAAAGCCATAAGCTATGCTTTCTCTTCAAAAAGACTGTCAGTAATTAGTATTAATCCATCATGCTCAACAAATTTATGTTGCTATGATGATTATGAATCCAGTCCTGTGTGAAAATGATCTTGAGATATGAGCTTGGTTTATAAAGTTGGCTTGGTTGTATTTACAATGCCCCTTTCTTCTGCATATCAAAATATTTAAAATCTGTATGTAAAGCAAGTTTGTTATCTTATGTATTAAATATCAGGTGTTTTGAAGATAATCTTGCCAAAAATTATTTGTTTAGTAATTAATAAAGAAAAATATTTTTTTTGCTTAGATTTGATTGGTGCCAAATACAATCTTAACGAACCCTTTCTTCTTTAACCCATTTTGACCCAGTGTCTTCAGGTTTTAGAACATTAAATTCATTTACAAATCACAATTTTTCTTCCAATGGGGCAATATTTTGGAAGGTAATTTTATTGATGAATCAATGTCCTCACTACCTATATATAATAATGGTTTTATATAATGATATATACCCAGTATTTTTTACAGTTTTTTTTATACTGTCCTCAAGTAAGGACACTGGGTTAAAACCAGTTGAAATGAAGGCAAAATTCATGCTCACCCAATTTTATTTTTTTTTATCTTATTACTTGTAGAAATCTCTTCTGGCCTCTTCCAGTCAACTTTGATCTTCAAAAATTTAAATGCAATGTCAATCATTATCCTCTGTCTTCTTAATTCCTGTCCTTTTATTGTTCTCTCTCCTTAATTGTTTTCTTCTCATATTATTATAAGTCCGATGCTAACAGTTGCTTCTCTCGCTTGTGGAACTCTCTTCTGGCTTCTTGCTTTCCAGTCAACTTTGATTTTCAAAAATTTACATGCAATGTCAATCTTCATTGTCCATCTTCCTGTTCTTTTGTTTTTGCTTCATGTTTTTAATTTCCTCATTCTTTCACACTCAGTAACTCCTTATGCCTTGCTGCAGCTGGGGGGAATGATATTAAAAAAAATCTTTGAGATATAATCTAAACTTATTTATAAATGGAACTTTGTGTGTGTGTGCCCGTTACCTATAGACTCCGAAACGGCTGAACCGATTTTCTTGAAAATTTACACAGTTGTACTATAAGCATCTGCGAGTGTTCTTAGCTAGGTTTTGTGTTGAGGTACCCCCCCGATAAATATCGATAATCGAAAAAATCAGGTTATATAAGGAGTGGTCCGATTCAAATCAAATTTGATACACTCATAGACAAAGATATAAGAAATGATATTCAGAAGTTTCAAGGTTGCAGTTCTTACAATAGTGCAGAAAATCGATTATTTATTTTTATATATATATATATATATATATATATATAAAAGGCAAGATGTTTGTGTGTGTGTCTGTTTATCTGCCTGTATATCTGTTTTTTTTTGTTTTTTTTTTTCCAGCCCTTTTATTTTAGTTTTTGCTTTGGGTTTGGCTCTAAGTTGGTATAATTGTAGTTCTTAGTCTCAGCCATGATACCATTTACTCAGAACTTATTTAGCCTTCAAAATTCAGTTTACGACAAAAAAAACTTATTTGATATCAATACCAGGAAATTAATATTTGACTTACATCCATTCATTTTTCTTTCCGTCTATGGTTTCGTTTTAACTGAAAACAGCTAATGATTTTTAGTCTTTCGTGCCAACGTCCAATGAGTCTGAGCTCCAGGACTATGGATTAGTTTTAAAGCTTTCATTACACCTGAGCAACACCGGGCTATACTGCTAGTATCCAATATATCAAAATTTTAAGTGACTTTTTTAGAAAACTAAATTCTCATATAATTAGTAATGATAAAATAACAAAAAACAAAATAGGAAGCATTTATCAGCTGTATGAAATCTTTGAGAGAACAAGATATGGAGGAAAAAATAAATTCTGGCTGCTTTATTTTTGTCTCATTTGATTTTCATTGGTTAAGCAGGCTTCACATGCATTTCACTTGTGTTAGCATAATTTATGGCCTTCTGAACTCAAGGGACAACACGTTCTTTTGAAGTTGATCTCCTTAGATGAAATTTTAATGAAACATTAGATGTATAGATGTTTCCTTTCATTCTGTCTGATTTCATCTATATTTGATTTGTATTTGATCCCAATTCATAATTACTAATGTAATACCGTTGAAGCTGAATTCGTGCAATGTCATATACAAATGTTAGGATCAGTGTTTCAGATTTATATTGATTTTAAAAACAAATGTAACAGTCCATTATTTTATATACAGAAGACTGTAATTTTCAGTGAAATGTGTTTGTGTATATAACATGAGGAATGATAAAAAATATATGTAAATATTCTCAGATGGAGTGTATCTGTAGAAGAGACAAAATGCTAAGTACAGTTTTTCCTCATCTCATATACTAGCAGTATAGCCCAGCGTTGCTCGGGTGTAATGAAAGCTTTAAAACTGATCCATGGTCCTGGAGCTCTGACTCAGCCTAAAGAATATTCGTGTGAAGTTTGGTGAGAATCGGATAAAAATTGTGGATTTGTATAAAGGACATACAAACACACACACACACGCAAACATCTTGCCTTTTATATAGATATATTATTGATTTTCTGCACTATTGTAAGAACTGCAACCTTGAAACTTCTGAATATCATTTCTTATGTCTTTGTTTATGAGTGTATCAAATTTGATTAAAATTGGACCACTCCTTCTATAACCTGATTTTTTTTTATTATTGATTTTCAATATTTATTGGGGGGTACCTCGACACAAAACCTAGCTAAGAACACTCGCAGATGCTTATAGTACAACTGTGTAAATTTTCAAGAAAATCGGTTCAGCCGTTTCAGAGCCTGTAGGTAACGGGCACATACACAAAGTTCCATTTATAAATAAGTTTTTATATATATATATATAATGAATGAGAATAATAATTTTTAATTCAATTAAATTTATTTTATCTTTTTAATAAAAAAAATTAGATATACATTTTTTTTTTTTTTTTCTTAAAAATAGAATTTATTTTTCTTTTCATATCTTTTCTTTTTTAATCATCCCTGGGCAAGGTCAAATTTTTTTTTTTCCTGCTATCTACTCAGATCTACACTAAGCATGAATACATTGTCTGTCTCTTGTTTCCTCGTTGCCACCCCCGCCATCCTTGTCTGCATAACCGATGACAAGGTAGCTTATCTCCTGTTAGGCTCACCTGTCTACTTGCAACTTTGTGTGAGCATGCAGAACCAAGGGAAGTATTCCACTGTAGAGCTCGGAGAACTGGCACTTATTGAATATCAATTGAGTTTCCTCATTATCTCTCTGGAAGTAAATAAAGCCCTTTATGGCTTCTGTTTCATCAACTCCCAAGACAGCATTGTCTACCTGGTCTGCTGTAAATATTCCCTGTGGTAAAATCTTTATCTAATTACCTGAGGATTGTGCTGTGAATAATTTGGGTGCTGTCAAAACTGGGGCTTTTGGCCAACACAAAATACTGCATTTCTCTTTTGTGTAGCTTGATTTTCCTGGAATAGAAAAATTCTTGGAGAATTTCAAATATATATAAAAAATTTTACTTATCTATTTTGCTTAATTATATTTATTTATTTTAATTTTTTTGTCAGTTTGGATTTTTTTTTCTTGTAAATGTTTTATTATCAAGAATACACAACAATTCAAAATGGGATTATCGTTACTTTATAAATCTGGCTCTTTAAGAATTTTTTTAATTTCTAAAAAGTCTAATTTAACTTTTGAATTGATAACCATTTGATAATATCACTTAATTCTCAAATATCATAACCCACTTGTTGAATTTCATCTAAATCTCTGTAAATGTTGTTTCAATATTAATTTGTATACTTTTTAATTAAGAAATATCTCCATTTTTGTTAATGTTGGAACTCTTGATATTTTACTTTTTTATCAGCTTCATTTATTTTCATTTTTTAATTAATAAATACTATATATACACATAAGCCAACTTCATGTATAATGTGACCTCTGAAATTTTTAGTTAATCCTCCAGTAAAAATTGACCTGTGTAAAGTGCAACCAATCACTGAAAAGGCATGATTTCTAACCTCTTCATAAACATTACCTGTGTTGAGTACAATAATACAAAACCGATTATAAATACTCCCACTATATTCTAGTATATATAACACCAAAATAACATAGGATTATTGTAAAATCAATCTTGTACTTCCCTTTTTTTTCTATTATGGTCATTTAATAAGCAAGAAGCATATGATCACATTAAACGTCTCCTACAAAGTAGATTTGTTTCAGAAACCATCTAATTATATTTATAGAGAAGAGTTACACAGATATCCTTCAACTAGGATTTGAAATGACGGATTTGATGGTGTGTATTTCTTAGATAAAACTAGCAGGTCTCTAACTTATTTTAAATTATTGGATGTATTCCTATCCTTCTCTTGCTCCTTTCTGACTGGTTCGTCTTTCTCTTCACTGTCTTCTATCTAATCTTTTTACTCTTATGTAGCCCCCTGCACATCAGTGGCATTACCATCTTGCTCAGTGTGATATGATTAAAAAAAAACATACTTTTTTTAATTATCTAGAAATTATTCTAACCTTTTGCAGTATTCAGTCTAGTTTTTACTCACTAGGTGTCTCTGTATATTGATACATGCTTTGTAAATTATTGCTGGCCAAGATTTTTTATTTTTTTAAGCCATGTCATTCTCCCTGTTAGGATGTGCATTGTGATGCAGTGAATATTGGCTCAGAACGAGAAATCGGAGAGCCGAATTTTAATTCCAGTTGAATTTGTTGCATTCACTTATGTGCAAATACCCTTGGGAAAGGTGTTAATCCATCTCTTCCCTCCAGTTATGGGTTAAATAACAGGACAGATTGGGTTCTATAGCCTTGGCTGGCAACCAGTCTACCACAGAAAGCAATGGCAAACTACTGTGGAATAATCTTCTGCCCAGTCAGTCATGTCTCTTTCGAGACATGATTGCCCTAGCGTGTATCACGTATGTCACTTAACTGACTGACATCCTCCCTGTTAGTGTTCGTTAGCAGACATTTCGTTTTGGTTTTGGTTGTCTTTGTATTTCATCCTGGCTCTGTATTTCAATTGTCAATCCTAAACAGATTACAATATTCTCTAAGTAAATCTTTTTTTTTTTTTCTATTTGTATCAGAAAATCTGTTAGGAAACTGAATACTTAAGGACAAGGTTTTATTGCTTAATCCTTTGCTGCATATGGGTTACAATTGTAGCCCATATGCAGCGAGAAAGGTTACAATTGTAGCCCATATGCAGCGGAGAAAGGTTACAATTGTAGCCCATATGCAGCGGAGAAAGGTTACAATTGTAGCCCATATGCAGCGGAGAAAGGTTACAATTGTAGCCCATATGCAGCGGAGAAAGGTTACAATTGTAGCCCATATGCAGCGGAGAAAGGTTACAATTGTAGCCCATATGCAGCGGAGAAAGGTTACAATTGTAGCCCATATGCAGCGGAGAAAGGTTACAATTGTAGCCCATATGCAGCGGAGAAAGGTTACAATTGTAGCCCATATGCAGCGGAGAAAGGTTACAATTGTAGCCCATATGCAGCGGAGAAAGGTTACAATTGTAGCCCATATGCAGCGGAGAAAGGTTACAATTGTAGCCCATATGCAGCGGAGAAAGGTTACAATTGTAGCCCATATGCAGCGGAGAAAGGTTACAATTGTAGCCCATATGCAGCGGAGAAAGGTTACAATTGTAGCCCATATGCAGCGGAGAAAGGTTACAATTGTAGCCCATATGCAGCGGAGAAAGGTTACAATTGTAGCCCATATGCAGCGGAGAAAGGTTACAATTGTAGCCCATATGCAGCGGAGAAAGGTTACAATTGTAGCCCATATGCAGCGGAGAAAGGTTACAATTGTAGCCCATATGCAGCGGAGAAAGGTTACAATTGTAGCCCATATGCAGCGGAGAAAGGTTACAATTGTAGCCCATATGCAGCGGAGAAAGGTTACAATTGTAGCCCATATGCAGCGGAGAAAGGTTACAATTGTAGCCCATATGCAGCGGAGAAAGGTTACAATTGTAGCCCATATGCAGCGGAGAAAGGTTACAATTGTAGCCCATATGCAGCGGAGAAAGGTTACAATTGTAGCCCATATGCAGCGGAGAAAGGTTACAATTGTAGCCCATATGCAGCAGCGGGTTAAAGATGTGAAATGGGATGTTTTTGCTATATATTCCATATTCATAAGACTGAATAAAAGACACTGATTTTACCAATTTGTATTTTCACTTGCTCTTTTTTTTCCCCCTCCCGATTTTCTGAAGACAAACATCCAGAAAACCTGGAACTCACTCACTCTCTCTGAAAATGTTGTCAGAAAAAACATTTTATCACTGCTAAAAGAAAATCTGACTATATGAATAAAATCCTCTCACCATCCTTGAAAGATAAACTTGTGACAACAGAAAATAAAACTTTAAAGAATTTGTTTTGTAATACAATCACATGTTTCATATTTAATTAAATTTTTGTCTTTGATATGTCACAAGACACTTCATCTCCTCCCCCCACACTTCGCACACTATTTTTCTTGTTTTCTGCTTGTCATGCATCTGAGTACTACTTTACGTTTTGTGGTTAACTGGGTGTCATGATGAAAGTATCAAAACAGATCTTCTGTTTCTAACTCAAGTGAATTTATTGAATGCTTCAATAAAGTTTTTTTGTTTTTTTTTTTCCTTCTCCAGAATATTATTGTGCTAAACAGCTATATTGTCATAACTGTGTTTAGTAAATATAAAATTATACTAAATGTTTTACAAGGCTCTGTGGGCAGTCAATCTTTTTTTTTTAAATTTGAAATCAAGCTGTCCTAGGTAAATATAATTTTAGAATGAACCAATGGTTAGTCTAATTCATATTAGACTGATCATATTCATCTGCTATCTTACTAACCTGCATCCTCTCTCTCATGCTCCTTTTTCTGTCCACTCCACTCTCATCAGTATTCTCATCCTTCTCTTACCCATTTTCTGACACCCCCTATAACCTGTTACGTTTTCTCATAACTTTCCTTCTATGTAACCCTCTGCAAAACAGTGGCAGTAAAATGCCTTGCTTGGGGCAATATGGTTATAAAAAAATATTGATGAAACTAACTACTTTTGGTATATTTTGGACTCTTTATTAGAAGATCTGATCATTAGAATTCGAATCAGTAAAGAGGAGCCCAAAATGCCAACTACAGGCCAGGGATACTGAAATCAAACAGGTACAAAAATGTAACTAACTGGAAAGGGTTCTATCAGGACAAAGTGCAGCACTGATATCTGAAGGCATATTGGCACGTCCAAAGACACATTTCAAAAGCTGAGTATAGTATTGGGAGACAGGAAAATTTTGTCAGAAACAAAAAAGAGTACTGGATTTTAATGTGGTGTATGTCCTTCAATATGGCAGTGAATGCTGCATAATATCATCAATGATGAAGGAAAGACTTGAAGCAACCAAAATGTGGTTCTACAGAAGGCTGCTGAGGATATCATGGATCAAACATTTAACCAACAACATTGTTTTGGAGAGGATGGAAATGAAAAGAAAACTGATATTTAACATCAAGAAAAGACAGATGAAGTTTTTGGGACATGTAATGAGGAAGAAGGGCTTGGAGAATCTGATACTTACGGGGTGAATAGAGGGACAGGGGAAAGCAACGTGTGACATACTTGAACTTGAGCAAATGGATAAGAGCAGGGTTTCAGAGGGATGACAAGAGAAAGTGTGTTAAGAGCTACAAGGGATATATGTAGAAGGCTGTGATCGCCCATGTCCCGAAGGGACATGGCACATAGAAGAATTAGAATCTCCTAACATGAAGCCTGTTATTTTGTCTTAAATAAGAAGTTTGAGTTTTATTTAACAGCATATCAAACTCTTGAGTTATTTAATGCCAAAACGGTGAGGTTTTAAACTTTTTTTTTTTTTAAATGTTCAAGTATAGTTGATTTAGTCAGATTTAATAAAAAAATTTTGTTTTTATCCTGTTATTTTAGAAAACTGGAAATGTCTTCTAGTTTTGTATTCAAAAATGTTTTGCTGAGAATAAATTTTTTAAAAATGGGTTATGGTCATAATTTTTTTCTTCAAAAATGTATACATTTCTGTAAAAGTTTTTATGTATATATTTTTATAAAAGTGTATTTTTATACTTTTATAGTGTTTTGACCCCAGTTTGGGGGTTAACTACTTGCCCTTAGCTGGGACCCTAATAGTTGCTACCACTCTGGGTCAGGGTGGACCTGGGAACAACGGCAATTAAGAGGTGGTTCCATTCTCCTCACAACCTCCCAATCGGAGGCCTTGCTGCCAGATGCAGTTTGCTGTCATGCCCAGGACCATAAATAGGAAGTTCAAGAATAACTAGGAATAAATATCCAACAAAATAATTTCATTTAAATTTGATATTTTGTCAAATTTTGATTTGTATATATGGATGGGATCAGTGACAGAAAGTCCTTCATATGTGTAACCCATCTCTGCATCCCTCTGGATTTGGTTCAGTATATTACATGTTGGATGTGTGTGGGTGTGTAGTGCACTGGATATCTGCTCAGAACAGGAAGCCGAAGAGACAAGTTCAAATTCCGGTTGTATTTGTTGCATTCATTTATGCACAAATACTCTTGGAAAAGGTATTAATCTGTCACTTCTCCATTTATTTATGGGTTAAATAACAGAATAGATTGGGTTCTATCGCAATGATTGGCAACCAGTCTACTGCAGAAAGTAATAGCAACCTACCGTGGGGAAAATCCTCTGCCCAGTCAATCATGCCTCAAGACATGAACGCACAAGCGTGTATCACGTATGGCACTTGACTGATACATGCCAAGATAATTATTAACAATTTGCTTAGGGTAAAAATTGAAATTTTTTTTGTTTTCTATTTATGCTGTATTTCTACATAATTATGGCTCTCGATAATTTTTTTGTTTAACTATCAGCAAACCGTTTTATTTTATTTGGAGAAAGATTATGGAATTATTCCTTGTTGCCTTTTCCCGTGATTTTGAATTCAGTTTTCCTTCTTTTAGTCTGGGTGTTCTACCAAATTTAGAGAGCCCTGTTCAATTTTTCCCTAGCTGGGAGCAAGAAGAGATAGTTATACTTTTCCCAAGGGCATTAGTGCAAATTGAATGCAACAAAATTAACTGTAAATAGCAGAATCTTTTTTTTACTAAAGTTTGTGCTTATTCATATTGTTTTGAGTTTAGTGAATTAATGTACAGATATAAATTCTTTATCACCAGCTCTGCTCATGTTTCTCTATTCTTAAAAAAATTCAATCAACTGTTATATTTATATCAGTATTTCTTTTTAAACAGCTCTTATAAAGTATTACGTAGATTTTAAATCCCAATCTGGTCCTGGGCGTGACTGTAAACTACATCTGGCAGCAAGACCTCTGATTGAGAGGTTGTGAGGAGCATGGAACTACCTCTTAATTGTTGTTGTTCTCAGGTCCACCCTGACCCAGTGTGGTAGCACTTGTTAGGATCCCAGCTATGGACAAATAGTTAATCCCCAAACTGGTGTCAAAACACTATGAAAGTATAAAAATTCACTTTTCTAGAAATCTAAACTTATTTATAGATGGAACTTTGTGTGTGTGTGTATCCGTTACCTATAGACTCCGAAACGGCTGAACCGATTTTCTTGAAAATTTACACAGTTGTACTATAAATGTCTGCAAGTGTTCTTAGCTAGGTTTTGTGTTGAGGTACCCCCAATAAATATCAAATCGATAATCGAAAATATTTGGTTATAGGAGTGGTCCGATTTTAATCAAATTTGATACTCATAAACAAAGACATAAGAAACGATATTCAGAAGTTTCAAGGTTGCAGTTCTTACAATAGTGCAGAAAATCAATAATATATATATATATATATATATATATAAAAGGCAAGACGTTTGTGTATGTGTGTCTGTTTATCTGTCTGTATGTCCTTTATACAAATCCACAATTTTTATCTGATTCTCACCAAACTTCACACAAATATTCTTTAGGCTGAGTCGGAGCTCCAGGACCATGGATTAGTTTTAAAGCTTTCATTACACCCGAGCATTGCCATGCCATACTGCTAGTATATACATAAAATAAACTTTTATAGAAAAATACATTTTTGAAGAAAAAATTATAACCATAACACATTTTTGAAAGAAAAAAAATTCTCAGCAAAACATTTTTGAATACAAGACTAGAAGACATTTTCAGTTTTCTAAAATAAAAACAAAATCTTCATTAAAATCTGACTAAGTCAACCTTATAAACTATAATTGAACACCTTTTTGGCATTAAATAACCCACAGAGGTTGATATGCCATTAAACAAAACTCAAACTAAATCCCAATCTTTTTTTTTTTTCTTATAAATTAATAGCATTATTATTTCGTCATCAAAATATTATCTCTAGCTTTGTCACCTATCAGCTAAAATGTGACTTTCATTTAAAAGAATCTCTAGTTTTGATTCAATAATTTCATTGATGCTGTGAATTTGTGGAAACTACTGACCAGATAGTGTTTAACCAAGTAATGGTGACTGGTCTGGACAATGCCATAAGTTCCTGCTTCCTGTTTTCGTTCAATGGTTTCTTCTTGCACTATTTACAATAGACTTGAGAATGTCACACAGCAATACTATTGACATCCTCATCCAGAAAAAAAGGTTTTCTTTTTCTATTTCAGTTCTTCATTCAAACAGATCAATTGCTCACTCTTGTATTAATGCAAGAAATTTTGTCTAGGTTCCAGTCATTTGTAAGAAAAAAATCCTCTTTGAATGCCATCAGTAGAATTTTTGTCTTCACATAATCCCCTCTCAAAAAAAAAAAAAAAAAAAATAATTTAAACAAGTGAATTACTCGGTGTGCAGTAAGCGTGTCTCGATTCAATCAATTTGTAATGATTTTCTCATGGATGAAACACCTCTTCCTACCAACTTGTTTCTTTGAAATGTTAGACACTATGATTTTTCTTAAAACCATCTTTCTTTTATCACTTAGCAGTATAGCCCAGCGTTGCTCGGGTGTAATGAAAGCTTTAAAACTAATCCATGGTCTTGAAGCTCAGACTCTGCCTAAAGAATATTTGTGTGAAGTTTGGTGAGAATCGGATAAAAATTGTGGATTTGTCTAAAGGACATACACCCACACACACACACACACACACACACACACACACACACACACACACACCTTGCCATACATATGTGTGTGTGTGTATTATCGATTTTTTGCACTATTGTATCAAATTTGATTAAAATCGGACCACTCCTTCTATAACCCGATTTTTTTTTTTAATTATCGATTTTTGATATTTATTGGGGGTACCTCGACACAAAATCTAGCTAAGAACACTTGCAGACACTTATAGTACAACTGTAAATTTTCAAGAAAATCGGTTTAGCCGTTTTGGAGTCTATAAGTAACCGACACACACACACACACACACACACACACACACACACAAAGTTCCATTTATAAATAAGTTTAGATTTAAAAATGATTTCTATGTTAATGAAAGAGATAGGTATTGACCTATCTCCTTTTCCTTAAGTTCATTTTGAGCCCATTTTCTTAGCTTAATAATACGGTTGATTGATTATATTGAGCAGTAAAGGGTTAAGTTAGCTTCAAATACTTTTCTAAGATTTCCTTAACATTGTGTTACAAAAATTTCTAGTATTTTTCTTTTGTCAGCCTAATTACTTTAAAATTTGAACATTTTGATTTTTGCCCTTTATTGCTAGTTATTGAATTATAATGGAAATCCTTCTAGAACAATATAATCATTTTAAAATCCCTGAATTTTAAAACCCGATATAAAAGTGCAGTATATCGTAGGAAATATAAGTATGAGCAGGCAGAAAATTGCGTTTTTATTTTTTTCCCCCATGTTATTGCTAATAAAATCTTTTCATAAAGATTAATAAAACTGGTCAGTATTAAATGATATGAAATATAACTTTTAGCATAGAAAGTCAAATAAGAACAATGTCCTCTATTTATCAAACGAACAGCTTGGTTTGAAATTCCAAGGTTACTAAGTGTGACACACCTGAAAAAAGTATATCAACCAAGATTAGCAGACCTTGTCTGAATAGCAAAGACTATAATAATTCCTCATCTTAAAAATCTCAACATAAATGATTTTCTTTTATAAGATGCTTTGACTGCTTCTCTTTAGTTATTTTTTATATTTTTGTTAATTGGTTTTATGATTTCTTCTTAGATAATCTGTTCAACTTTTTAAAATTGTTTTTGATGACTTTTTTAATCTCTCAAAATGTTAAAATTCCTTCCTTATATCAAATAACTCTAACCAACAGCACCAATGACATTTATATTTTCATTAGAAAATGCTTGTAGAATTATTTCAGATTAAAATTTTCACAAATACTCGTTTGGGAATTTTTTTTTTTATCTCTCTTTTTTTTTTTTTTTTTTTTTTTTTTTAAGGTTTTGCATTGAACAATATTTCATTGCAGATAGTAGGTAATATCATTGGATAAAGATAACATTTGAATTATTTTAGTTTTTAAACTGAGGATGAAAACTAAATTTTATAGAACGTATATACTGGGTATAAAAGGTGATTTTGTGGATGACTTTTTCACACTTGCATTAAGGTTAATCTTTTATAAAAGTGATTATGTATTAAAGAAAATTGATTTGGTTGCTGTTTGGGAAAGATCATCCTAGGATAAATGATAGTTATATGCTTTTTAAACAGAAGCTAAAAAAATGACATAGCTTTAACTAAATGCAAATATTTTATCTCTGGGTATGAAACTCTTACCAAATTTTGTCTAGTTATTAGCAGTGTTATTTCTAAATACGAGGGTCATTCAATGAATAAGGTAATTTTTTTCTAATACAGATAGAAGCTTACTTTTTAATTTTTTTTTTTTTCAACGTAGCCTCTCAGCAGTGTCATGCACTTTTCTCATCTGTGCACAAGCTTCTGTATTCCTTCAGCATAAAAATCTTTGGACTGGTATCTCAGCCAATCGCTCACAGCACTTTTGACTTAGTCACTTAAAAACTTCTTTAAACAATTTAGCCCACTTGTTGACATTTTTTTGGCTGAAACATGTGGCACCATACACAGTTGACATTCTATGAATATCAACTGGTTTGCACCCTTCAACAACTAAAAACTTGATAACTGACCTGTTCAATCCTGGAGCATGCTTCTTGGTTGGCCATCTCTGAAATTCTCAGTGTTTTTTTTTTTTTTTTTTTTTTTTTTTTTTTCAATCTGCAAAAAAAAAAAATTAAATCCCTTTGAAAAAGAAGTAAAGGAAAAATTTTCTTTAAAAAAGTAAGCTTCTATCTGTATTAGAAGTCCTTATACCAAAAAATTCACCTTATTTATTGAATGACACTCGTACATCTGTTCTGTAATACTATTTAAATCTTGTTTATGCATTCTAATTTTCATTTTACAAATGGTATTATAGAACATCTTTTGGCTTTTAAAATCGAATGTGACATTGTTGTTGAAAAGTGAGGAGTAACAATCTCAAATTTTTTAATGTGTGACGTCAAGTCAAATGGATATTGAAAGCAAAAGAATATAAATAACAAGTATTTCCCCACCACTGAACGAGTGAATACGACTGGAACATTATGCATTCATTACATATTTCAAGCATTGTTCCAGCTAATGAAGTCATTGTTTTTTTCTATACATACAATATCTAATATTGTTTAGATGCATGAATCTCTTTGTCTAGATGTTTTGTTAACATTTTAACCAATTGAATCTTCACTTCCTCAACTGAAACTGTGTTAACAGCACTTATAAAAAGAGATTAGTCTAAACAATGTTGAATATGTTGATTCTTCTCAAAGCATTCTTTGTAGATTTTGTTACCTCAGTGTTTCAGCTCATCTGTTTTCATGTACACAACTTGTCAAAAAAAGAAGTGGTCTTCTTTTCCACCTACAGAATGGTAGCAGATAATACTGGCTAATATTGCTTATTCTAACTATTTTTAATCATATCACCCCGAGCAAGGTGGTAACACCACTGAAGCGCAGGGAGCTATGTAGGAGTGAGAAAATTGGAAAAGAGAAAGTCGGAAACCACATCCTGACCAAGGGATGAGCCTCTTCACTTGTTCAATAGACGTAGATGGAGTGTGGACCGGAATGAGTTCTAAATAAGTAGGGGAGAATCATTGGAAAACAAAAATTTAAGGAAGCAACCAGTATGGTGTGAATTTCTTTGCTTACCAATAAAAGAATAAAAGAGGATTTTTACTTCAGTCAGTTAAGTACCATACGTGAAACACGCTTGGGCGATCATGTCTCGAAAGAGACATGACTGACTGGGCAGAAGATTATCCCGCAGTAGGTTGCCATTGCTTTCTGTGGTAGACTGGTTGCCGACCAAGGATATAGAACCCAATCTGTCCTGTTATTTTATTTAACCCATAACTGGAAGGAAGAGATGGATTAATACCTTTCCCAAGGGTATTTGCGCGTAAGTGAAATGCAATGAATTCAACTGGAATTCGAACTCTGCACCTCAATTTCTTGTTCTGAGCTGATATCCACTGGACCACAACTGAAGAAAAAAAAATGAAATCTTTTATGTTACATGTGTTGCTGCGAATGGGTTGAATGAGTTAATTTGTTTGCCACCATTTGTTTGCTTCTTTTTCTTCTTCTTCTATGTGCCCTGTCCCTTCAGGACGTAGGCGATCATGGCCTTCCACTTTTCCCTATCCCTAGTGGCTCTGAGCACGCCTTCTTCTGTTACACCATGCAATCCTTGTTCCGTCATCCACCTGATTAGATCCTTCAAATATGTTATCCATTGCTTTCTCCTGTCTCTTTTTCCTTCTATCTGGCCTGTTAGTATCAGATTTTCCAAGCCCTCCTTTCTCATTGCGTGTCCCAGGAATTTCAGCTGTCTCTTCCTGATGCTCAGTATTAATTTCCTTTTAGTTTCTATCATTTCCAAGACCTCATCATTGCTCACATGCTCGATCCATGATATTTACAGCATCCTTCTATAGAACAACATTTCAGTTGCTTCAAGTTTTTCCTTCATCTTTGATGGTATTGTCCAGCATTCACTGTCATATTGAAGGACGGACAGCACGTAGCAATCCAGTACTCTCTTCCGAATTTCTAGCGAAATTGTCCTGTTTCTCAATACTTTACTCAATTCTGGAATGCTTCCTTCACCATGCCAATTTACCTTTGGATCTGTGTCGCACTTTCTGTCTTCTGTTAGAACGCTTCCCAGGTATTTAAATTTTTGTACCTGCTTGATTCTGGTATCCCCGACTGGTATTTGGCATAGATAGCAATAAAAACAGCATGAAGACTTCAAACAAATCTTGAAATGATGAGCAGTCTTCTCAGAAAGGTTCTTGTGATAATGGCAGCAACTTGGTTAGTCAGGATTGAAGTGGTGAGTGATCTATTCAGATCATGTGTATACATGGTGTATGGAGGGCTTGTGCTGTTTAGACAAGTCTCCTCTCAGTCAAACTCATAAGATTCAACAGAATTTAGTACCTTACATTTTTTATGAGCTGGCTTAGTAGCAGGAGTTGTTAGAAGTTGGTTTATGTTGACCATAAATTTTCTTTTTTACATGCAAGGTAACAGGTCTTCTTCTGAGATTGGCTATCACACTAGGCAGGTGAATTCACTCTGCCCTGCTATTTCACTTATAGCTGAAGAAAGATGGTGAGATATCTTTTCCAAGGGTATTAGTGCAAAGTGAAGAAAATCCTGTCAGAATTTGAGTTTGGTTTGCTGATTTCATTTCTCCATGCTAATAACCATTGTTAATTGCACATAGTAAAGTATAAAAACAAATCTGAGTGAACAACTTTAGTCATTCACTGGAGTTTATTTATATTCTATTGTTGGCCTATGTTAACATTTTCATAGGCTTACAACCATATCACATCGAAACACTGTCATTTATATGATCACCAGAGTTAAGCAACATTTAACCTGGTAAGTATGTATCTAAATGGGAGACCACTTGTTAATACCAGTAGTGGTAAGCCTGTATCTAAATGGGAGACCACTTGTTAATACCAGTAGTGGTAAGCCTGTATCTAAATGGGAGACCACTTGTTAATACCAGTAGTGGTAAGCCTGTATCTAAATGGGAGACCACTTGTTAATACCAGTAGTGGTAAGCCTGTATCTAAATGGGAGACCACTTGTTAATACCAGTAGTGGTAAGCCTGTATCTAAATGGGAGACCACTTGTTAATACCAGTAGTGGTAAGCCTGTATCTAAATGGGAGACCACTTGTTAATACCAGTAGTGGTAAGCCTGTATCTAAATGGGAGACCACTTGTTAATACCAGTAGTGGTAAGCCTGTATCTAAATGGGAGACCACTTGTTAATACCAGTAGTGGTAAGCCTGTATCTAAATGGGAGACCACTTGTTAATACCAGTAGTGGTAAGCCTGTATCTAAATGGGAGACCACTTGTTAATACCAGTAGTGGTAAGCCTGTATCTAAATGGGAGACCACTTGTTAATACCAGTAGTGGTAAGCCTGGGTGTGTGCATGGTGTAACAGATAATGACTCAGAATTGTTAATCAGCTGAATTCCAATTCCAGTTGGGTTTGTGGTATTCACTTGCATGCAAATACTCCTGGGAAAGGTATAAATCATCTCTCTCTCAGCTATGGGTTAATTAGTAAGACTTGTCACTGAAACCATTATCTTGAAGAAAAAATGCCTACAAAATATTTAGATTTCGGCATTAATGTGCCACTAACAACCAACACACACACACACACACACACACACACGCACTAGTAGGTAGATTTTTATTTAACTAATAATAGTCAATGTCAGGAAAGTGTAACATCAAGTGTATATATATATATATATATATATATATAAAATTGATAAACACTTTCCAAAAGAATCAGAACTAAACAGAATTTTCAACAGAAACACAAACTAAGTTATAGTTGCACTTGTAATTTAGATAGTTTTATAAAACAAAACAAAACAAAATGCTACAAACTTAAATAGCATCGTACAAAACGAAACCACTAACAAAGAATGCAACTGCAGTGACAAAAATAAATGTCCACTTCAAGGACTCTGCAACACAAAAATCATTTACAAGGCAAAGGTACATGACCCAAATGGCCAAAATAAAATATATTTGGGCTTAACCAAAGACACTAGGTGGTTTAATCACAGGTCTGCATTCAAAATAGAAAACTTTAAAAAACTGTATAAATTTGGCTAGCCACGTGTAGAAATTAAAATCAAAATATGGAAAAGACCCAGACATAATGTGGAGCATTGTAAAAACAGCCAAGCTTTACAATGGTAGCAAAATATGTAGACTGTGCCAAGAAGAAAAATTGGAAATTGTTATTCCAAAACAAAAGCGAACTGTTAAATGAAAGAACGGAAATCATGACTAAATGCATTCACACTAAGGAATACCTCTTAGGTTCATACAACCATGGATAAAAACGCCATAATGAGTTTTAATTTAAAAATTGCACGTTCAAAAATTCCCAGCCATGTGAGCATTCAAATAAAACACTGTTACAAGAACATTCTTAAAAAGAAAAACGGTAAGTGGTAAAATCAGTTACTAAAAATCGCCTGAAGATACCACTCATGGTAGAAACCTAGGTAGTGAAATAACTCGTTTAAAAATGGAAAATATTCAAAAGTTCTACAATATAATTGTATTGTGCACTGCTCTAACCCTATTATAAACAAAAATTAAGTATTAAACACACACACACACATATATATATATATATATATAGAGAGAGAGTGCTGGAAATATTCTTGGCCTGATCAAAATTTCAATTTTTGGGAGAATTATAAGGCTGGTAACTTTTCAGTAGCCCCTTATACAAATGCTTTCCAAATGGTCATTTCTTGAACACAAGGAATAGTTATCAATTTTCTTAATATGTTCATTGAATTGAAATCTACTAAGATTAATATGAAAACTCCAAAATGCATTTTCACAGCATTGGAGTAAGAAGTCCATCAGTTTCTCTATTTTAAAGGACATAGCAACTGGAACAGCAATTTTACTAAACCTTTTTTTTCTTTTTTCTTGACAAGAATTTTTATTGACCTGACATCATGGATTAACTTTTAATATTTGGACCTTATGATCTCCTTAAATGCAGAATATAAAACTGCATTTTTGATATTAACACATCTCATTGCTTACATATGGGTTAAATAGTAGTGCAGACTGGGCTCTTTAGTCTTGGTTGACAACCAGTCTAGGAGAACAAGTCTGAATTCAAAGCCTGAGGACTGCTGTTTGGGAACTTTATGGTACACTGTGTACTAGTTCTCTATATTTGGATCTTCCAAGCCCTCAGCACTATAATAAAATCATGTGCAGATAGGCTGACTGTTTGGATCTAATAACTGGGTTAATAGACTGTTATATGTTGAAGACAACAGGATAGTCAGTCATTTGTCTGAAGAAGTGATCAGATCTTTTTAAGGCTGAGATCTTTTTCAGGTAAAAGAAATTTGGTTTTGATTTAAATCGGTTTTTGTCAAATTAGCACCAATAAACATCACACACCCGAAATTGGGATTGAACTCCAGCCCTTCTTACTACCAGTTCACTTAGCAAACTCTGAAACATGTTTGGCAGTTTGTTTCTATTGGCAACTGTTTACACCTATAGTCATCCAAGTACCTGGAATGTATGACTTTAATCTGAAATCTGGTTATTTTATATTAAGTCATGGGATTTAAAATGGATGCATATTCCTTTTTGTTTGTTTGGGTGATGCTATATATCAATGCTATATATCAATGCTATATAGTTCTAGAAAAGCATTTACATCAGCCTAATTATATTTTCTTTTCAGTTTCTTAATTGTATTGTCTGAAAAATTAGAAACGCATTTTTTTCATTGCACTTTGGGATATTGAAATACTCTAGTGTAACAGTTTGTATTGTGGGTATTTTTTAACAATTGCATTTATTTGAATATTTAAAAATAGTTTTGAATATCAAGTGTTTAAATTATCACATTAAAGGAATTAAAGCAGTTGATAATAAACCTCATCAAATTGTTATTTTTATTCCAAATTTTGTATATTTGGAAGATTCTGAAAGAAATACATTTATAAGTACAATACAAAATACTCTTGGTATTATAAAAATTACATCTTTTTTTTTTTTTTCTTTATATATATCATTTCACCCCAAGCAAGGCAGGACTGCCAGTAGTGCACAAGGGGTTACAGAGAGAGAGAAAAAACAGGATGTAGGGGGGTGCCAAAAAACAAGGATGGGAGGTTTACGACATTTACGATGGTAGAGGATAGCAGTTGATGTTGCTTTTTAACTTTTGGTGATTCTAGTTAACAAGGAAGTAAGTCTACAAAAGGGAGTTCCACAGTTGGGAAGTGTAAGGAAAACTGTTAGAGCAGAAGTGGTGGTTACATTTGACTATTTTGGTGGTAAAAATGTGGGACCTAGATGCCACTCTAGTAGCATGAGTAAATTAATGTGGTCGGGGCACCAGGGAAAGAAGGTCGTCAGAGCAGAAGCTGTGAAAATATTTGTAAAAAGACAGCGGGAAGCCATATCCGATCAGTGAGAAAGTAACTGAAAGTGGCCTGCCAAGTCAGGATCAACTACATTACAAATCCTCCTTTGGATTTGGTCGAGAACCTCAAGATGAAGAGCACCCGACCAAATGTGGAAAACAGTATTCAAGGTATAGATGAGCGGTAGATTTATAAATGTGTAAAATTCATTCTGACGAGAAAAACTTTCTGGCTCGACAAAGTGACCCAACTTTCCTAGCAGTAGATGCAGCTATAGATTAAATGTAGTCATTACTTGAGGTTGGTTGAGAGTGGGGTCAAAGAAGCACAGTGTGTTGCTTTCTAGGAGACAAGCATCATCTATACTGAGGGAAGGTAAGAAAGTTTCTCTATGGTGGTTAAAGAAAAGCAGCTTCATTTTGGAAGCATTAAAATTTATGAGCCATTTCCTACCAATTCCAACACAGATTGGAGGTCTATTTGAAGAGCAACAGCAAGGTTTACTTAGTCAGCCTTAGCAAATTTCTTTTTGAGACAGGAGTAAATAGTGTCATCTGTATATATGCATACGTGGGAACTGATTACATCAGACAGATCATTAATGAAGACCTGAAAAAATGTTGGACATAGGATAGAACCTTAAGGGACACTTGTATTTGTATGAAAGCTGGAAGCTTACCTATTCAAAACAACCTTCATTTCATGATTTGATAGGTATGGGTGCTTCAGATGAGTCAACTGTGGAGTTGGAAGAGAATTTATGAGCAAAGCACTCAACCTTGTCTAATATAGATGTGAGGGCCTCAAATTAATTGAATAGTGGAAAGATTGAGTGTTTGCTGTTGTTCAAGTGGGAGAGAACCAAAAAGATGAATGAAGTTGGGATTTCTTGTCTGGGATGAAAACATCAATGTTGACTTTCACCCAAGAGGAAACCTCAGAGGCATAGTCTTCAACAGAGAGGCTAAAAACTTTATTCCAATTTCTAGTCTGCTCTTTGATAGCAATAATATATGTGGCTGGAAGGAGGAGATGTGGAAGGAGATGTTAATGGAAACCACAGCATGATCGAAGTTGTCAGGAGGGCAGGGGTCAGTGATATAGGGAGGGAGATCTAAAAGGGAAGTCTGTCCTTCAGGGTTACTGAGGAAATCCACCAGTTGTGTGAGAGACTGAGTGGTTGAGAAGTTCAGAGTTTGGACACCAGCAATATCAATGACAGTTTTTCAGCCACTTGGCATGATGGGCATTGAAGTTACCAAATATATATGCAAACATATGGAATTAAATGACCTTATCTAAATTATCTGCAGTACGATCTAACACAGAACAGTCAAGAGAGAAAGGGGAGTGGTAGAGAAAGAAAAGATAGCTGAGTTTATTTGAGAGATGAAGACACAGATAAGAGTGGACTGGAGATTCAAGATCCATTGTGGACATAATCTCCCAGACCCTGCATGTAGACATTGGAGTTCTTCCTAAAGAGAAGAAGGTAACCTGGAATCAAGAAATCAGAGGAGGGTTTTGTAGGGTTGAGGTTAGTTTTGCAGAGAACTAGGATGTCAGGAGATCTTTTGTAGAGGAATGATTCCACACTGCAAAAGTTGGTAGATACCATGAACATTAGAGAAAGATGTTGAGAGGTTTAGGTTTTTTTTTTTTTTTTTTTTTTTTTTTTTTTTTTTTTTGCTGGTTTAATTTTGATTTTTGTATTCTCATGTTTTAGGGATAACTTTTCTTTTTATCATGTCACCCTGACAAGGCAGTAAACCCACTAAGATGCAGGGGATTACAGCATGTGAAAGAATATAAGAAAATGAAATGTTAAGGAGTAAGAACAATCAAAGAATAAGAATTAAAACTGAAGATAATGATTGACATTGCATCTAAATTTTTGAATATCAAAGTTGACTGTAAAGTAAGGAGCTGGAAGAGAGTTCTGTGTATAAGAAAAGTTGTTAGCATAGAATTTATGGTTACATTAACCATTTCAACTATAAAATGAGACCTGCCAATCTAGTACTGCATTTAAATTCATAAAGTTTAGGTACCAAAGAGTTAAGTTCATCAAAACAATTACCATAAAAGTATAAAAAATCCCACAGGGAAGCTACATTATAACAGTAATAAAGTGACTGAAGTCAAAATGACAGGTCAGGACTAATAACATAAGATCTTTGTTGGATTATAAAGAATTATTTTGTTAAGATATCTAAACTTTTCTTTTTTATATCGGTTTAAACATCGGCCTCTACATTAATGCCTAAACTGAAATCTTGTTCAAGTAATTGCCAATATATTGAAAGAACCTTCTCATTGACACTAAACATAGTTGGACTAAGTTTATTTTGTTTATTAAGAGTGTTCTGCTGTCTCTCCTGAAGCACCACTCGTTTCACCAAACCTATCAGTCAGCTAAGTGCCATACATGATACATGCTTGAGCAATCATCTCTCGAAAAAGACATTACTGACTAGGCAGAAGGTTCCCATTACTTATAAGTAGACTGGTTACCAACCAAGGCTATAGAATTCAATCTGTCCTGCTATTTAACCCATAGCTGGAGGGAGAAGAGATGGATTAGTACCTTTCTCAAGGGTATTTGTATGTAAGTGAATGTAGCAAATTCAAATAGAATTTGAACTCAGCTCTTGGATTTCTTGTTTTGAGCCGATATCTGCTGCATCACAATGCATAAGTATTTTATAAAATTAGTAACTTAACTGTTTTTAGATTTTGAGTAGTTTAAAAGTCCTGTGCTGTCTGGCTTTTTGTAATTCTTTGATTTACCTCAGTTGTCAAGTTCATTGTTTTGACTGAAACCATAAAGATCTGAGATCAAAACTGCTTGTCTTTAAAACCAGCATTGTGTTTTTTTGTTTTGTTTATTTTTTTATAATTTTCTTTCTGACTTTCACAGGATATGGATATAATTGCTATTAGTCAATCGTATTAAACTTGTCAAATTAGCAGAAAGACACTTTCCACATTTTATTGAATTTTAAACATATACCTTGGCTAACATTTAATTTTCTTTAAATGTGATTTCTAATTAAAACATGCACTCTGTTGAATACGTATCAAGCAGTCTCTCTATTATGTACTTTAATTTTCTTTACTGTTATATCTTATGAAACTTTTTTTTTTACAACATAGTCACAATTATATCCAGAACTTGTTAACTAGTACCCTAGTTGAAAGTAGAACCAACAGGCTTGATAGAATTTGTACATGGTTATTTTCTTCTATGTGCCTTCCAGACATAGGTGATCATGGCCATCCACATCTTTCTATCCCTCGTAGTTCTTAATAATCTTTTTCCTGTTATTCCACTCAAACCCCACTCTGCCAGCCATCTGTTCAAGTCCATCAAGTATATCATGTGTTACTTTCCATTGACTCTCCTTCCTTGTATCCGTCTCATGAACATTAGTCTCCAAGTCCTCCTTCCTCACTACATGTCCCAGAAACTTCAGCTGTTTTTTCCTGATGTTAAGTATCATTTTCCTGTTTGTGTCCATCCTGACATATAAGTGAGCTCTTGTTTGGTTGGCATTACAATAGATTAACAGTTTATATATATATATATATATATATATATAGTACCGAAGCAGCAGATAATTTTCTAAACATATATTGTTAAATATAACAGACAATGAATGTATTGCTTAGTCATGAGCCATTCTAAACATCGTATTTTGGCCTTAATTTAATGTGAAAAATAAAAACAAAAATTGTCCAACATTTGAATATTTTTTATGCTGGTTCTATGCTTTCAGCTCACATGAGACATCTTCAGACTGGTTATGTTAACATAAAGATGTCCACCATCAAAGATGATATTATCTTCTGTTGACAAAACATTGCTATGCGACAATAGCAGTCACCAAATAGCAGAAGCAGGTCATAAATTAGTCATGCAGTTCTATGATGTCACACCACACGAGAGACGGAGATGTTAACAACAGAACAATATGTCTAAATGCAATGTAATGTGTTGTGACTAGATTGAAATATGGTGTTACATCATAGAACTGCATTAAAAATTTATGACCTGCATCTGCTATTCAGTGACTGTTATTGTTGCATAGCAATGTTTCTTGTCAACACAAAATATCATCTTTGATAGTGGACATCATTAACATCCCTGTAACCACTCTGGAGATGGCTCATGTGAGCCAAAAGCTTAGAACCAGCATAATTAAAAAATATATATATATATATATATATATCCAAATGTTGGACAGTTTTTGTCTTTATTTTCATATGAAATTAATGCCAAAATGTGATGTTTAGAATGGCTCATGACTAAACATAATACATTCATTGTCTGTTATATTTAACAATACATGTTTATAATATATATATATATATATATATATATATATATATATATATGGTAATTCCAGTTGAATTTTGAATTCATTGTATTCACTTACACACAAATACCCTTGGAGAAGGTATTAATCTTTCTTCCCTCTAACTATGAATTAAATGAGAGATTGAGTTCTATTGCCTTGGTTAACAACTAGTCTACCGCAGAAAGTAATAGCAATCTACTGAGGGGAAAATCTTCTGCCCAGTCAGTTACGTTTCTTTCAAGATTTGATTGCCCAAGCGTGTATCACATAAGGCGCTTAACTGACTGAGATATTAAACAACGATAAATTTTTATATATCAAGAGACAGTATTTGAGTATATTTTAAATTTTTTCATTTTGTCTTAAAATATGCTCAATCTTGTCTCTTGATATATAAAAATATATATTGTTTTACATCATGCTGTTGACATGGAAAAAAAAAAGGTTATTTCTAATAATTCTTTTAAAATGTTGAGATTGCTAGCATCTTTCCTGCATGCACATGCGTAATCATAACAACAAACCCAGTCTGATGAAATCCTAACAGATAAAATACATCACAAGTAAACTTTTCCATTTTGTCTTAAAATATACTCATATATATATATATATATCTATATATATTAGTCATCCACATACAAGCCTGTTTCGCTGTATCACAGCTCATCAGTGTGGCTAGACGCATCCACTTGCTTCTGGCCGGGATCGAAACTAAACAGATTTGGTGTCAGTCGGAGTTGCTACTCCCCAAGCCATCGACGCATGGAATCAAAAAAGGGAAATTTTAACGTGTTATATATATAAGCAATGTATACACATACCAATCACCGAAAGAACTCAATTCATTTCTGAAGAGTTACGCATATAGCAAAAGTGGAAACTTTTTAAAATTTTCTTCCCTAGAGAGCACAATCGTAATGAGAGCATAATATATTAGTCATCCATATATATATTTGTATTTAGTCAGCAAATTGCCACGTGTCTTTTTTTATTTTTTTTAAATATGATGTAGTATAGTGTCTTTGTATAAAGCATTAAGTTGGTAAAACTTATAAATTCTGAAGTGGGTAGATCCTTTATTTACAGGTTAGTTTTAAAAGAAAAACAAATCTGTAATATATGGTACTAATATTAAATCATATAGGAGTTTCTAATATGATGGAAGTTGTGGTATGACCAGCAAGACCTTGCTGACTTTATCTGCTTAATCAGGCTTAAGTCAATTGAGTAAAATATGAAAATAAAGGAAAAGAAGATATATATATATATATATATATATATATAGTCTCGTATTTATCATGTTGGCTGTTCTTTCAGCTTAAGTGACTCATGAATTTAGGTATTATTTGAAGTCTGACAATGTTTTATAAACTGTCGCTAGCATAAAAATAAATAATAAATTTGCATCTATTATGCTGTAATTTTGATTTTTCATTCCAACCAAGAATCTCAAAAGAAAACTATCACAAAATAAAACTGATGTTTAGTGAGATTTTTGGAAGTATTTTGGGTTCATTTTTAGTAGATTCTCTATCCACACACACCTTGAGGAGGTGGTGCTGCCCTGGTTCAAGAGGGTGGCTGCTGGAGGACTCTCTGGCAACAGAATCCTGCACCCTTTCACACAAGCAAAAAACTTTGGTCATGGCTGTCAGACACTTTTTGTGACCACATCACCCCTTACATTTGGCTATCTAACTCCCCAGACTCCAAACCCCTTGATTATTTTGTGTGGAGGTGCAGTTGAGCAAGAGACTAACAAATTTTTTTGTAATACCAAAGATGAACTGAAGGCAAGAATTATGGCAGCATTCACCAACTTAAACAGGGAGACCATCCAGAAGAGCTGCAGTAGTCTGAATATGGTCTAGAGACCATGATTGAAGTCAATGTTGATCTTATTGAATAAATTTCCTCTTTTAGTATTTAAAGATATTTTTGTATAATTTTGGTAAATGTTAAAATGTGTAATTTAGACAACACTTCAACCATCACACACACACACACACACACACACACACACACAATAGTAGAGAGAAAATATTTAATCAGAAATTTGATAAAAATTGCAATAAACAATCTTCAGAATTTGTTTTCAACTTTGCTAAATTCATTTAAAAAAGAAAATAATGAAAACTATAGAACGAAACTTACAAAGTTTAGTGTTCAAAATTAGAAACCTTGGCATTCATACTTATGCTTGATTTTCTTATTAAAAAATGTTCCAAAACAAAATACTAAAAATTGCAATGTAAACATACATTCCTTATTTGTATGCAGTTTTGTTTCTTCAGCTGTGATGATGACAGGTCTCTGCAAAGTTAACCACATTGGCATCAGGTTGTCACATTAAAAGCTGAAGGATTTGATGATTTCAATTATTGCAAAAGAGGTTAACAGATCTAATTGTGATTTATACAATATTAGAACTTTACAATGAAAGTTGGCTTCATTTTAGAGCATATAGAGATCACACGAGAACAGTGAGCCACTTAGCTGGTGAGCTTAAAAACTGTGAAAAACAAATACACAATAGTATACAATAGACATTTCAAACTACTTTGTTTTGCTGTCAGGCTTTGTTAAACATTCTATAGATAAGAAATAGAAATCTGCCATATTTGAGCAATAGGATTTATTTTTTTTTTTTTTAAATACTCATCTCATGTCAAACAAGGCAGTACTGCCACTAATGTGTCAGGGGTTACATAATAGTGAAGAAAAAGGAGAGCAGATCACAGCTGTCAGAGAATGGGTAAGAGAAGGGGGAGAACACTGGTGTAAAGGGAAAACAAGATACTGGGTGCTAGGAAATGTATGGGAGTCAGAGAAATAAACTAACGGAACAGTTCCACAGGCAGGAAGTGCAAGAAAAGAAGCTGCTAAGAGTAGAAGTTGTGGTTACACTTGAGTGTTTTCACTGTAAAAGGGTGGGATCTTGTTGCTAGTCTAGTAGCCTGAGTAAATTTTGTGCAGAGGGAGCACCAGGGAGCTAAGCCCATAAGACCAGAATCCATGAAAGTATTTGTATAAGAGACAGTATAAGAGACTGCATCTTGTCAGTGAGGAAAGTCTCTGGAGTCGAGCTGCTAGATCGGAATCAACTACATTGGAAATTCTTCTTTTGGATTTTGTCAAGAACCCCAAGATGAATAGCAGGAGTACGCAATGAGATATGACAGCAGTATTCAATACACAGGCGGATGGTAGATTTGTATATGTGCATGAGGGATTCAGACAAGAAAAACTTCTTGGCCTAACACAAGGACCTGAACTTCCTAGCAGTAGATTTAGCTATTAATTCAATGTAGTCGTTCCACTTGAGGTCATTTGTGAGTGATGCCAAGGAGGTGTGGTGTATTGCTTTCAGGGAGATTAGTGTGATCCATGCTGATGGGAGATGGGTAAGAAAGATTGTCTATGGTGGTTAAAGTATAGAAACTTTGTTTTGGAAGCATTAAAACTTATGAGCCATTTCTTACTCCAGTCCACCACTGACTGGAGGTCATTTTTGAGAGCAGCAGTAAGGTTTGATTTTTTTCAGTCTTGGCAGATTTCTTATCGAGGCAGGGTGAAATCAGTGTAGATACCTACTTGGGATCTGATTACATCTGGGAGATCATCAATGAAAATCAGAAAATGCATAGGACCGAGGATAGAACCTTGAGGGACACTCACTTTGTATGATAGGATTTGGAAGTGTGCCTGTTCAATATGACCTTAATTATGCAATTTGATAAGAACAGTTTTAATCAAACAAGTGCCAAGATATACGATAGCCCTGTAGCTTGCACAGAAGACCAGCATGCCAGACTGTCAAATGCTTTGGATATATCCAGGGCAACAGCTCAAGCTTTGCCATTCTTATTGAGAACCTGGTATATGTACTCTGTTATAGTTGTCAACAGTAAGCCTGGCAAAGCAGAAGCCATACTGTCTGTTAGAGAATAGGCTGTGAGCTATGAAATATTGAACCACATCGGCATTGTTGATGACATTGAACATTTTGCCAAAATTGGTAGGAGACTGATAGGGCAATAACTGGCGGGTTCTCCAGAATTCTTATAAATAGGAACCACAGAAAAGGACTTCCAGCAGGCAGGAGAACAAGCAGAGAGACAATAGAAGATTTAGAGGATAGAGGAAAGTTCGGGGCACATTTTTTTTTTTTTTTTTAAGACAATGACTGGGATTCCATTACCTCTGCTTGCCTTATGGGGGGGGGGGGGGTCAAATTTGAAATTATGTTACAGACCAGAGAGGGGGATAATATAAACATCGCTTTGTTGAGCTTTGGTTCTTGGTAGGAAGTAGAAGTGGGGGGGGGGGCAGATACTCCAGATGAATTAAGTGAGGAGTAAGAAGAGAATCTACAAGCAAAGCACTCAGCCTTGTCCACTGTATCTGTGAGGACCTCATATTTATTGATTAAAGGAAGGATGGAAGGTTTAGCATAACTTATGCAGAGTCACCAGTAGCGTTTGGAGCAGCTATAAGCTGCTTCATTCTGTCAAACACTAGGTTAGTGTTGTTAAAGATCCTCTTGCACTCATTATGAGCAGAGGCAAAAAGCGCCTATTATGGTCAGACATGTGGCTCCGATAAAGCTGGAAGAAGTTATTCCTGTGGTCTATGGTGGCCGAGCAAGCAAGAGAGAACTGGGGGTAAGAATGGGGTTTAAAATAGAACTTCTTGGCTCGGATGAAAACCTCGATGCCAGCTTTCACTCAGACCTCAAATGCACAGTCTTCAATGGAGAGACTTTTTTCCGAGGGATGACACTTGGAAAACCACAAAGCATCTCCCAGTCCACTTTTTTTTTTTTATGGCAGTAAGAGATTCTACTGATTGGAGGTTCCTGGAGGGGAAGGTGAGTGGAGAGATACTAACAGAAACCACAGCATGATCAGAGTTGCCAAGAGGACAAAGCTGCATGTCATGGCAGGTCAAGAATAGAAGTGAAGCAGAGATCTAGCAGAGAAGTTTGTCCTTCAGGAATACTGCAGAAATGTGTGGGGAAGTTCACCACTTGTGTGAGAAAATGTCTGATAGCAAAGTTCAGAGTGTGAATGCCAGCAACATTAGTGACAGTTTTTCAACCACTTGGCATGTTGGGCATTAAAGTCACCTAACACAAATGTTAGTGAACGAGTGAGAGGTAATGGCCTTCTCTATATATCAGAAATCCTCTCCAGAAGGAACAGTTAGGAGAGGAGGGGGAGCAGTAGAGAAAGTAAAGACAGCTAACCAAATTTAGTAGAGCTAGAAACACACGTGTATGAATGGTTAGGGATTCAAGAAAAACCTCACTAGCCTGAGGGAGATGTTTGCTGACATAAACTCCCAGACGAGGCATGTGGATGCTGGAGTTCTTCCGAAAGAGGGGAAGGTAATCTATAATTGAGAAATCGGAGGGGATTGTGAGTTTCAGGTTAGTTTCCCAGCTAGGATGTCTGGGGACCTTTCATGGAGGAAAGATTCTACATTGCAAAAGTTGGTACACATACCACAGATATTGGTGAAGGAAATGTTGAGGGGTTTAGGTGATTTTTGTGAGGCTGGTTTAGCATTTTATTTGTGAGTATTCTTTTTGTTATTTTTTTGGTAAGGAAAGGTCTTGAGTAGTGGTAGCAGAGGGTCATCAACTACGACGTGTATAGGAAAGGAACTGGCATAGATTGCAGTATAGTGTGACCTCAGGGTTGCCCACGAGAGGAACTTGCTTAAAATTCCATGGATGGAGCAAGTAAGCAGTCTTAAAGTGAATACTAACAGATTCTACTGTGAATCAGCAAGAGAAAATTGAACATTCTTGAATACAAAATGAGGAAGGAGGGCTTGGAAAATTTAACTCTCACGGTGTATACTTTAGGGCAAGAGAGATAGGAGGAAGTTGGTGAGCCACTTACCTGACTAGCTTATGTGAATGGATAATAGAACAGGAGGAAGGAGCTTAAGATAAGAAAAACTGTTAAGTACCACAAGAGATTGATCTCTTCACAACTTCCTATGTCCTTGAAGGGCTGTGGCACATAAAAGTAAACAGTTTCAAACATACACACCGTAGTGGGGGCACTAGAGGGTGTTGTCAGTGATGTCTTTGCGTGAATCACTAGGGGATTTCGGGTCTCTCAACATCATACCCACCACCTCACCGCACCAACCCGACCAGAGATGATCAGTCTCTGGTCCACCCTCAATAAGCACTTTCAGACACTGGAAAAAATTTATAACGTTTGGGCCTGGTATGAAGTCTTACAATCGCTTCTGATTGGCGACAGTCAGAGCCACTTTCCATTAAGAGGTGAACTGTACATGAACTCGTCTGAAAAAAAAACAAAAAAACTCTTGAATAAGAATTAATCACGATTCATTTAAAAAAATAAAAAATAAATATCTACAAATATATATCATTTTTTAAGTCGTTTCAAAAAAAAAAAAAATGAGAATAAAAAAACCCGTCTAAGAATACAATATAAAAACCACTCCTTGGAGAATTGGGCAAGTCAAAGACTCCTCATTGAGTGGTTTTAACATTACAACAAGCATTTGCACATCAAGAATTTAAAAAAAAGTCTTGACAGTGTTATCATTTATGGGACATATGATTTTATACACCTTCTTGTCATCGATCTCTATGTTTAAAAGAACGAAAAGGCTGGACTGGCCTTTGCAAATAACCATACATTGTGTTGTATTCATATGCAAATCACCACCATATAAATAGCAGTCAGTGGTTAAACTAATCCTGACATTGAAGAAATAGTACTAAATACTTATAGCTTACCACATTCTATTCATTACTAATTGATTTTACTTCAGATATCAGCATGAAAGATTACTAAAAACTAAAATTCTGGATTAAAATAGTAAGACCTCTGGGACAAAGAAAATATGGAATCATTGGTACCAAATATTTTTAAAATTCTTCAAGGATGTATATGAACTGTTCAGCAAATGAATAAACTTTGAAGGAGCTATTAACACTCTTTAGAGTGCTTTCATCCAAGAAAAGTGGTATATACACCAGGCATGTACTTGCAACTTGTACTTGACAGGCTAGAGAAACCTTGGATCAATATCTCCAAGCATTGCACGGTCTGGCAAAGGTTTGTAAATTCAAAGACATTACTGCCCTAGTTTACAAAGAGGAAGCTATCAGAGATGCCTTTTATTTACAGGTTATCCACAACTTCTTTTTGGCAGAAACTTCTTGAAGAGAAAGCACTCATCCTCACAGAAGATGCAAATCAAACAGGAAGTGTGGATAAAGGCATCCTAAATCCTGAGGCCCATTCTGCTGATATCCAAACAAGTTATTGAGTGGTATTGGTATCAGAACCTGGGACTAATGCCTTAACTGTTCAACACTAGGAAAATCAATAGTACTCACCAACATCTGCTTCTAGCAAGTCCCTTTTAAGTGTTTTCTTTTCTTCTGCAGAGGCACTAGGCACCCTACTAGTAAGTGTCTGCCTTAAGGAAAGAGTTGCTACAATTGCAAAGGTCATTTGGTTAAAGTCTGTAATTTAAAAACGAATAAATTTTCTATTGCATTACCATGGTAACTACTGGAGTACAGGGTGTTTTAATTGTCACGGTAACATGCCTCATGAACAAAAAACTCACTGTGCTAGTAGATTCAAGAAGTAGTTATAATTTTATCGATACCAAGACAGCTCAGTCTGTGGGTTTGGATGTTAGACCTACTAACTCTACCATTAACATGGCTTCATCTGACTTGTTATTAAAAACTGTAGGAAAATATAAAGTGAATCTTCTGGTGAGTACAGAAACTTACAAAAGGTTTGTTCTTAATGGATAATTTATGTTGATGTGATCCTCGGACAAGACTTTCAACACCTGCACAAAAAATTTTATGTGAAGGCAACAGACTACCTTTATAATAGTGTAGATGAGCTAGCATGAGAATTTCTCCTCCTCCGCCTTTCTCTGAAAATGTTACCTAACTGTAGGCCAATATCGGTGAAATCTCAAAGATACTCTAGAGAAGAGACATTTATAAGGAAGGAAATAAAAAGCCTGATGGATTCTGATATTACTGAACCCTGGAGATTTCTGGAGAGTGGTAACTACAAACAAACAAAAAACAAAAAAAAATCATCTTAAAAGATACCTATCCTTGATTTAATATTACAACAATGGTTTCAGAAATAGCAAAGTATAGTCTGTACTCTAAACTAAACCTAAAAAGTGCATATCAAGTTCCCCTACATAAAGCAGACTTCCCTTGTATGGATTTTGAAGCTGGTGGTAAATTGCATAATTTCTAAAGGAGACACTCCACCCACGTCTATTGAACAGGTTAAGAGGCTCATCCCTTGTTTCCTGTTTAGGATGTAGTTTCCGGATTTCTCTTTTCCAATCTTTTCACTATTATGTAGCTCCCTGCACATCAATGGCGTTACCACCTTGCTCAGGGTGATATGATTAAAAAAAAAAAAAAAAATGCCTTTTGGGATCACAAATAGTGGTAGTTTCAAAGATAAAATAATCAAAACAGAAAGCCTAAAGGAATCATTTGTGGTATTAATGAACAAACATGACGCTAATTAGGCAAGAGTGAAAGAACTGATTGAAAAGTACAGTCACACCTTAAATGAGGGGTCCTTGACATGACGGTAAACTGCATCTGGCAGCAAGTCCTCTGATTGGGAGGTTGTGATGAGCATGGAACCACATCTTAATTGCTGTTGTTCCTAGGTCCACCCTGACCCGGAGTGGTAGCACCTGTTAGGGTCCCAGCTATGGGCAAATAGTTACCCCCCACCCCAAATGGAGTCAAAACACTCTGAATGTATAGAAATATATACATAAAATAGACTTTTTATTAAAAAATATACATTTTTGAAGGAAAAATATAACCAACAAAACAGTTTTTTTTTTAAGAGAAAATGATTACCATAACACATTTTTGATGAAAAGAATTCTCAGCAAAATATTTTTGAACACAAAATTAGAGGACATTTTCAGTTTTCTAAAAGAAAAAAAAAACAAAAAATTCATTAAAATCTGACTAAATCAATCTTCTCACTAAAACCGAACATTAAAAAACAAATACTTTAAAATCCCACCTTTTTGGCATTAAATTACCCACAGAGGTGTTGATATGCCATTAAACAAAACTCAAACTTAAATGAGAATAAATTTGTCTACAGAATAACGAAAATAAAACCTCTCAGCTTCAGTCTCTTTCTACCACCATAATGAAGCTTCCCTGTGCCTTTTCTAGAAATGCTTTCATGATAATTGTTTAAATGAACTCACCACTATGGTATCTAGATTTTATTGTGGTGCATTGGATATCGGCTCGGAACAAGAAATTGGGGAGCTGAGTTCGAATTCCAGCTGAATTCATTGCATTCACTTACGCACAAATACCCTTGGGAATGGTATTAATCCGTCTATTCCTTCCAGTTATGGGTTAAATGACAGGACAGATTGGGTTCTATAGACTTGGCTGGCAACCAGTCTACTGCAGAAAGCAATGGCAACCTACTGCGGGATAATCTTCTGCCCAGTCAGTCATGTCTCTTTCGAGACATGATCGCCCAAGCATGTATCATGTATGACACTTAACTGACTGACTGACCAGGTTGGCAACAAAGTCTCATCAATTTACATTTTAATTGGATGGATGTATCCTGCTTTTTTTGCGACCAGAGTGGTCCTCGTTCAATTCATGGATAGACGTAACTGTAAATTCCATGCTAGTTTCTTATCTTGTACTCCTAACTTGTTGAACTATCTCCCAGCTCTATGATTTCCAGCCAACTTTGGTCTGAAAACATTTAAATGTGATGTTTATTGTTATCTACTGTCTTTTTGAGTCCTTTTCATTTTTTTTTTTTGTTCTCTCCCCTTAATGTTTCCTGTTTTTCTTCTATCATACTTGGTAACCCCTTGTGTCTTTAAGGCTTTAATGCCTTGCATGGGATGAAATGATTAAAAAAAAACAAAAAACAAAAAAAAAGATTTGTGGGTAGCCTATTGATGTTCTATTACCGGTATTGGTTTACTTTAGAAGATAGACTAAACTGTCGCCCGGTTCACACTCCACCCACGTCTATTGAACAGGTATAGAGGCTCATCCCTTGTTCCCTGTTTAGGATGTGGTTTCTGGCTTTTCTCTCTTTTAATCTTTGCACTCTTATGTAGCCCCCTGTACATCAGTGGCATTCCCGCCTTGCTTGGGGTGATATGATTAAAAAAAAATTAAAAAATTACATGACAAAGTAAATACTGTGATGTATATATGAATAATTGCTGAACAGTATTATTCAATCTTCTCAGCAATCATTTCTTTTTTTTTTTCCTGAGCAGATCTTTTATACAAGCTAATGACCCTTGGCATATTACAAAATCTATAAAACAATTCTTCAGCACTGAAAATATTTGAGGTTATGGCATGCAGCTTCCAAAGCCTAAATCACAATTGATAATTTTTGGAAGATCATTGGCAATAATATCAGAGCAAGGCAACAAATAATAGTAATTAATTAGTGGCAGATATTACAGATGGAATGAATAGAAATCCTGCCAGAACAGTGAGAAGTTATTGAAGGCTTGTGGTCATTGATATGCAGAAGTAATTAAAAGCTATAGTCTCTGCCTTGTTAATATGTCACCTAATTTACATAGGTACTTACGATTTTGGGTGCAACAATCTGTAATATGATCGATACCGACTTAGCTGACTGCCTGCAGTCACTCTCTCACCGGCATGATGTGGCTTCCCTCTGCCTCTTCTATAATTACTTTCACGGCTTCTGCTCTGATGAACTTAAATCACTGGTGCCCCCAGGTGTGAATTTGCACGAGATACTAGATTGGCAATTAGGTCCCACCCTTTTACAGTGAAACCGATGAAATGTAACTGCAATTTCTACTTTAACTGCTTCTTTTCTCGCACTTCCCACCTGTGGAATTCCCTTCCACATGATTGCTTCCTCGACGGCTACAACCTCCAGGAGTTTAAATGTAAGGTTAATAGACACCTCCTAACACACTAACTCGCACCCATTCTTTCCAACACTCTCCCTATGTACATCCTAACTCGTCTATCACCCTCCTCCTGACATTTCTTATACCCAATCGCTCTATGTAACTCCCTGCGCTATAGTGGCAGTGGAATGCCTTGCTTGGGGTGATATTATTTAAAAAAAAAAAAAAAAAAAAAAAATTTTGTAATAGTTTTTATTCTATAACTTTTTCTAGGTTTACATCAGTTTTCATACAATCCTCAAAGATAAGCAATGCTGAGTCTGGTCAGTACTTAGACACTTTGGAATACCAGATGCTGTAAGCTTGGATAATATATAATGACTCAAAATTATTAATCAGAGAGCTAAGTTCCAACTCCTGTTGGATTCGTTATGTTCATTTACTCACTCTTGTGAAAAGTAGGAATCCATTTCATCTCCCAGCTATGGGTTAATTAGTAAAACTTATATTAAGACTATTATCTTAGAATAAAAAAAAACAAAAAAAACTTACAATCTAAAAATATCTTCTGGCTTTAAATAACATGCAGTGGGTTGATAAGCCATAGAAAATAAATCGTATTAAATATGGATTAGCATATTTTTGATTCCTGATTTCCAATATTTCTGCCCTAGATCAATGTAGTATCTGTGGAAAAAAATGTGGTTTCTGAATAATCTTAGGTTCTTATACTATTGCCCGGTTCACACTCCACCCAAATCTACTGAACAGGTGAAGTGGCTCATCCCTTGTTTCCTGTTTAGGATGCAGTTTCTGGTTTTCTCTTTTCCAATCTCTTCACTCTTATGTAACCCCCTGCACATCAGTGGCGTTACCACCTTGCTTGGGGTGATATGATTAAAAAAAAAAAAAATTCACACTTGCTGTTTTATTAAACATGACAAAAGAAAGACATGTATTGATGAACTGTGTTGTTTTTTGTTTTTTTTTAGTCTAAGCATACAGTTACCTATATTTGATTGCATTTGCTTGAAGTAATTTATTATTTATAAATTTTGCAAAGTTTTAAATGATTTCGTTTTAATCCAGGATAATATTTCAACCTTTATTTCTACTTTTCAAAAAAAAAATGGAAAATTCTAAAATTTCTATGTATTTCTCAACATCTATACCGTCTATACATTTGACCGGCAATGTTTTTAAAATACTTATTACTGTACTATATAGAATTTGAATCTTTTCTGTAAGGTGCTATAAACAAGAGAATTATGGTTTGTAACCGAATTAGATTTTTATCTAAAAACATTTTTAATAGCCAAGATTGTGTTTGTTTTTTTTTTGTGTTTTCTTTAACTCAACACTCTAACTTACAACTAAATTTTCTATACAGATACAACTTTAAAGAAAAATCACATTAAAAATAACACTGGACAAATTTTTATTAAAATATGTTTAAAAAAAAATATTTTTGCAAATCAAACATTATTCTTTGTTTTAAATGCCATCCTTCTTTTCTGCAAATATTTTCATAGCAACTGCTATGATGAGCTTTTTTTCCTGGTGCTCTGTCCACGTGAATTTAAGCATGCTACTCAAAGTGTCATACGTGATACACACTTTGGGCGATCATGTCTCAAAAGAGACATGACTGACTGGGCAGAAGATTATCCTGCAGTAGGTTGCCATTGCTTTCTGTGGTAGACTGGTTGCCGACCAAGGCTATAGAACCCAATCTGTCCTGTTATTTAACTCATAACTGGTGGGAAGAGACGGATTAATACCTTTCCCAAGGGTATTTGCGCGTAAGTGAATGCAATGAATTTAGCTGGAATTCGAACTCGGCTCCCCGATTTCTCGTTCTGAGCTGATATCTACTGCACCACAACGCACATCATGACTTGATTGGCATTTTCGTATCTTTTTGCTGATGACCATGGATTCAGTTTTCTTGTAGTTTGTGCTTAGTCCTTTCTTTTCGGTTTTTCTTGCTACCCTCTTCTGTCAGAGGGCCTGCATTTTCTTTCCGTGTCTGCTATCAGCACTGTTTTCTGAGTATCTTACATTGTTGAGATTGTGGCCGTTAATGACGAATCCTAGCAAGGATTTTATTTCTCTCAGAATTGTTTCACTGTATAAGTTGAATAGTTCCAGTAAGAATACACATCCTTTTCTTATGCCTCTTTCTATTTCTGTATATCTGCTGAATTCATTTCCTATCCTTAAGCAAGTGGTTTGCTGCCAATATATTCTTGATTATCTTTTCTGAAAATGTTGAGGTTGACGAGCATCTCTAGCAAGTCTTTGTGGCATACTTTGTCAAATGCCTTTGTGTAGTCTGTAAAGCATAGGTAGAGGTCCTTCTGCATTTCTATTGCTCTTTCAGATAGCATTCTGAGCACGAATATTACATTCCTTGCTCTGGTATCTTTAACAAAGCCACTCTGTTCTTGTCTTACCTCTGGGCTAATTCTGCTGCAGGCTCTGTTCATCAGAGTTCAGATTATGAGTTTTATTATCTGGCTCATTTAGCTGATTGTTCAGGGGAGTTCACATTCCTTTGCACCTGATTATTTGGGTCGTGCTATGAAAATTGATCTGCTTAGGTCCTTCAGTTCAGAGAAACTAAAATAAAATGAGAAATTTAAATACCTGGGAAGCATGCTGACAGAGGATAAAAAGTGTGATGTTGACATCCAAAGATGCATTGGCATGTCCAAGGATGCATTTCAAAAGCTAACCAGAGTACTGAGAGGCAGGAAAATCTCATTGGAAACAAAGAAGTGTTGGATTTCTATGTGATATCTGTCCTTCTGTATGGCAGTGAGTGTTGGATGATCTCTTCAAGGATGGAGAAGCTTGAGGCGGTAGAAATGTGGTTTTATAGAAGGATGCTGAGGATACCATGGACTGAGCATGGGACTAATGATGAGGTTTTGGAGAGAATGGAAACTAGGAGAAAATTTGTAATTAACATAATAGAGATAGATGAGGTTACTGGAACATGTAATGAGGAAGGAGGGCCTGGAGAATTTAATACTCATGCATAGAGGGAAAGAGACAGGAAAGCAGCACGAGACCTACCTGATAGGCCTGATCAAATGGATGGCAGAGCAGGGTTTGGGAGATATAGAATTTTAGGAGCGACAAGAGACAAAGCAAAGTAGAAGTCCGTGATCATCTATCACCCGAAGGGACACGGCACATAAAGACTACGACTTGATTGGCATTTAGGTCTCACCCTCTTACTGTTGAAATAGTTAAATGTAACCACCATTTCTACCCCGACAGTTTTTCTTGCACTTTCACTTGTGGAACTCCCTTCTGTTTACTTGCTTCCCTGATAACTACAATCTGCCAAAATTTAAATGCAATCTTATTTGTCGTCTTCTATCTTCTTGAATCCCATCCATCTTTTATCTTCAATACCTACAGTATGCAGTCTTTTCTTTCTCTGTAAACCACTGTCCACTAGTGGTGGTCCCATTTTTCTTGGGGTTAAATGATTAAAAATAAACTGAGAAGAAAATGATTAGTTAACGATGCAGACTGTTTTACTGATGTTAGGTGGGGGACACTAAAACAAAATTTAGCCCTCCAAAAACTATCGTAACATTTCTGAACTTGTCCCCTGCAGATATATTCGGGTGTCTGTTGATCCAAAGAATTTCGTACTGAACCCTTTATTTACTATACAGGGATACATTGTCTGTCTGCTGTCCAGGTTCATATCTTGCTTTTTTTTTTCCCCACTGTACAACTTGGGCCAAAGATTGAACTCAATTACATCACCAAATTCCCAAACCAATGTTCTAATCGATGAAGCTATTGTTCCATGGAACAATGTCGAACCTAGAATTTGAATGTTCTTCTTTCCTGCCAGCTACTGACACTTGTCATGCTTGACAACATTCACTACACTCTCTTTTCTTTCTTTTTTTTTTCTGTTGCTGCTGTTAAAAGCCTTGCTGTCATTTCTCTAATTAATGACTCCAATATGGTATTTATTTCTATATTAGGCCTACTGAGTAGGCCCTAATAGCCATACTGGTTCTTAGCAATTCCAGTTTTTTGAAAATAGTGAAAAATTTCTATTTCTTATCTGTAGACTGGGAATGTTTTACTGTCATATACTATTGTATATTTCTCATTTATGTAACTTTTAAGCTCATCAAATAAATGGCTTGATACCTTTCCCTACCTGTCTTGTCATCAATATGACTTGTGAGAGTTAAATTTTCCAAGCCCTCCTTCCTCATCTGTCCAAGAAATTTTCTTTTTGCTATTTTCTTTAAGACTCCCTTATTGCTTACTCACTCCATCCATGAAATTTTCAGCAATTCCAATTGTTCAAAAATAGTGAAAAGTGAAAGATCTTTATTTCTTATCTAGGAAGGTTTTGCTTTCATACAATGTTAAGCAAAGTAGTTTGAAATGCCCACTGTTGTTTGTTTCTCACAAAGTGTCCCACTTACATAATTTTAATTAACTATTTTAATCTTATTTGAATAAAACGTGTTAATATTTATTGGAGAATTTTTGTTTGATGTGGTGGTTTAATTTGATAAACCTTGTATACTAAGTTTTTTTTTTTATCATCTCCTATTTATACATATGCTTTTGCTAAATTAAAACTTTTTTTAAATTCCCCTTAGTATGAAGTGAGACCTGACCCACTCTCCCAAATCTTAGCAAAAATCAGGATTTCTATTTTTATTTTAGCTTTATTTTTAAATTTATCTTTTTGAATCCATTGGTAGAGAAACTTCTCAACAATCCCTCACATGAACAGCAAAATTCAAAATTAATAGTTCTTATTTTATTTTTCTTCCTATATTTCAAATATTGCCATCGTATGGGGGAGTCTAAAAAAAAAAAGCAAAAATAAAATGGAGTATTGATTCCCCTTCACCATTTAATATTTGAAAGAGTATTTTAGAAATTTCTTTTTTTTCCTGGTAAGATTCTGTCTTTGCTGTTCTGTCTATCTACTTGCACAAAAACTCCTACCCACTCTGGTTACTCTTCTGAGAGTTTTATATATATATATATATATATATATATATATACACATACATACGCATTTCTCTTTCTCTGATTAATTCTCATTATCTTTATTTTTAATTGATGCCTATTAGAAATCCCTGATTGTCTTATTACCACAAAGTGCTTCAGAAATACGCCCTACATATCCTACCCAAAAATATCGACTACATAATGGTAAAAACATTGGTGAGGTAAAGACACTAGTGCCACTAATATATTACCATTTTGTAGGAAGTATTTCTGTCGCACTCTGTACAAATGTCTTTTCTCTGCCTGGCTATTTGGCACCACTCCATTGCCACTCACTGGAGACTCTTCCTACTGCAGACTTTAACTTTCTCAGCCTGCTATTAGCGCCTTCCCTCTGGCCTTTTGTTCCTCCCTCATGACAAGCTACTCTCAACTTCAATGCCATACAATTAGCTAACTAAATCAGTTCATTCTGTAGCAGATCACCTTAAATTGCTTGGATATCAACTCTGGTTTATATATCTGGAATAAACTGATTACTTTTTCTTAAATGTTCTGAATATCTTAGCTTTCAATATCCTAAACTTCTTGCAATTAACACACATTAAATATTACCCAGAAAAAAATAGCAAGTTTTATCACTTTTGTCTTTCATTATTAATATTGATGTCTGTTAAAGAATATCTTTGAATATAAAACTTATTTCCTCAAAAATGCTTGTTTTAATAGCTATTAACATACTAAACAAAATCTTAATGTTATTCAAAATATAAGGTTATTGTAAAAATATAACCTGGCATTAAGTAAGATAGTGAATTCTGAAATTCACTTTTCTTCATTGGCAATAATTCTAAGGAAAAAAACAGTAATTCTTTTTAAATTAATAAATTCAAAACACTTAATCATAGTTCAATTAAGAAACTGTTTTGAGAATTATGATAGGATAAAGTTTTAAAGTTTGAGTAAACTAGTTTTTATATTGATGGAATAAGTGCTTTTGTTTAATTCAATAAATTCAAAACAAGAACAGTATTTACACTTAATCATAGTTCAGTTTAAAAAAAACAACTTTTTTTCAAGAACTATGAAAGCTACTTTTTTTTTTTTTTTTTTTAAATAAATTAAATATGAAAATAATGAAATTTTCAAGATTTATTCACAAACGAATTTTAGAAATTTTTAAATGTTGGTTAAATTTTTTATACATCTGTTTCTTCCTGCATATTTAATTTTATGAATTTCAAAAAAAATTTTGCACTGCTTAATGTTTATATCATACACAGAACTCCCTGGAGAATTTAAATCAATTTCCTAGTTAAATAGGACCCCCAGTTACTGAAAATTTGCTCTGGCTTGTCAAATAATGCAATAAAATTTAAAACCTTATTTAATAAGAAATGCTTTTAATTGCTTTTAATAATAAGGTATATTATTGGAAACTTTTTTTTTAATCGAAATCTTAAATTTCTGCATTAATTTTTACCAGTTAGGTGATGATTTTATTCAGTAAAAACTATATGTACTAATCATAATTGAAAAATGTCCATGCCCCCCTCCATATTTGCAGGGAGTATTTTCCTAAGCCTTAAGATTACTGGGTAGGTAAAAATTATATATTAAAAAGAAAAAAAAAAGGCACTCATGTTGTATTTATTCCTTAAGTAATTTTTATAGATATGTACCCCCCCCCCCCTGGATATTGGCTTGGAATGAGAAATCGGATAGTCAAGTTTAAATTCCTGTTGAATTTTTTGCATTCACTTATTCAAAAATATCCTTGGAAAAGCTATTAATCCATCTCTTTCCTTCCAGCCATGGGTTAAATAGCTGAACAGATTCGGTTTTATAACCTTGGTTGGCAACCTAGTGCGGGAAAATCTGCCCAGTCAGTCATATCTCTTTCATATGGCACTTAACTAACTGAGCCACCAATAGAAAACTATTAGATAAACTTTCATCTGCCATTCTACCTGACAACACCTTAAACAATGACCTTAAAATTAAAAATGCATTTTTGTAATATTTTAAACTAAAAGTAATATTTTTCAAATCAGTTTAATTAAATATTAAGTCAACTAACATTTCTCAGTTTTAGGAAAGTATATTCGATTTTTGAAACTTTCTTAATAAAGTAAATTACATTGTGTTGGCAAATGGCTAAACATGATGCTAAAATAAATGATTGTTATTGATATCAAGATAAAAATAAATGATTGTTATTGATATCAAGATAAAAACTCTCTCCAGTCAATTTAACTTAGTTTTGAAATACAGCAAAATATTTTGCTTATTGAAAAGGTTTTTATTTTTAAAAAATAATTTTAAATCATATGTATCGAGTTTCTGTGGAGGACTGTTATTTGAACAGTGAACCAAGTGTTAAAGAAAAAATCTCCATGTTGAGATCTTTTATACTCAGTTGTAAAATTAGGTTAACAAAAATATAAAATGCTTAAAAAAATGAATGAAATATTGATGTACTAATTACATCAATATCGAGCTCATTTGACAAATGATTTGTATTTCGTTGCAGAAAGAATAATTACATTTTAAATTAAATTGATGTCACTTTCTTAGTATTGACTAACAACAAATACCTTTTCAGTCAGTTAAGTGCCATAAGTGGTACATGCTTTGGGCAATCATGTCTCAAAAAAGACATGACTGACTGGGCAGAAGATTATCCTGCAGTAGGTTGCCATTGCTTTCTGCGGTAGACTGATTGCCAGCCAAGGCTATAGAACCCAATCTGTCCTATTATTTAACCTATAACTGGAGGGAAGAGATGGATTAATACCCTTTCCCAAGGGTATTTGTGCATAAGTGAATGCAATGAATTCAATTGGAATTTGAACTCTGCTCCCCGATTTGCTGTTCCGAGCTGATATCCACTAACTGTTAGTGATTGGTTTTGTGTGATGTATCGTTTTTCATGAAAAACTTTATTTGCGTCCCTGGGACATACAGATAAGAAAGTTGTTGTGTCCTTTAAGATTTTTATGTCAGATGCAGGATGCACACCTATCAGCATCTATGAAAATACTAGAAAAAATCTACTGATGTTTCTCATCTTAGCAATTGCTTTCACACAACTGATAAGTTAATTATACTTTGTTTTTGTTGTCTCTTCTAATTAAGAATGAATGAAATTCATGCCATAGAATGTAGTCTTTTTTTTTTTTTTTTTTTTTTTTTTTTTTTTTTGCCAACCATAAATCTTTGGAAGTCTTAATTTTTTATAATGCTTAATAGCAACAAGGAAATTGAGCAGACCTGTATGACCGGCTCCCCCACTGTAATTTTTTTGCTTTACATTTTTTTTTTTTTTTTTTTTTTTTTTTTTTTTTTTTTTTTAGTGCATTCGTATTGATTAGACCCTAAACTTTCAGATTAGCAAAATTTTTGAAAAAATTCAATATTTAAAGAATTTTAGGGGCTGCTTATTTTTTTCATACAACATTCTATAAAATCGATTCCCCCCCCCCCCCCATATTAGAAACACTTGCTTTGGGGTCGAGTAAAAGACAATGACCAGTTGCTGAGCATATTCAACAACTGAATCCTCAGAGAAGTTCCTGAAAGCTATTCTTGGAGTTTCCAAAGTTGCCATTGTAAGAAGGGGGCAGGGGCTGCCAGTTGTACAGGTTTGCCAGAAATTGCTGTGGTTCCCAAACATTTTTTCTGGGTCACATTTTTGGAATGAGAATTTGCTTGCACCTTGCCAAAAGGAAGTACCAGTAAAAAGGCTCATGCAGCCATACAGCAAAGGTCTAGAGAGAGGGTTAAAGGGAAATAGCTGTGGATTTGAAGTCAGAACACACACACACACACATATATATATAAGGCAACTGTGAGTCTGTGTGACTGTTCTCTATGCACGCCTATATTTTTTAAGCTACACCATTAAAAATTTCTTGGGACACATCTCTACAGGGAAGTCGGGTCGACACATACTTTCTGAGTTTAGCAATTTTCCCTTTCGCGCTTTTTGGCCAATGTAGTCGATTGTTTACATTTGCTCCGTAAAACATCTAAGATACTTGCTGAATTATGTCACAGTAATCAAATCACGTGTGTCAAACGCAACTAAAATATTTTATTAAAAAATAAAAAAGCATTTATAATTTAATTTATTCCAACATTTTAAAAATTAATTTGGTCAACAAAAAAATGTGAATACTTTCCCCCGTAATTTTGAAACAAAAGAAATATTTTTTTTAAAAAAAAGGTTTTTTTTTTTTTTTTTCAAACAAAAACAAAATATGTAAAATAAAAAAATGGCATCTTCTACTACTAAAATGTTCTGAGTTGCACAGGCAACACTGGGTTATGATGCACAACCAGATTGGAACACAAGGTTGAAGTAGGTCTATACCATGTAAAAATTCCCCAGGCTCTCTTGGCATTTACTCTTTTGGGGATGCTTCAGGCACCCAAAGGGGAGGTACTGCCTAGGGGGATGGTCTGTTTAGGCTTCTGTTTAATATTAGAAGAATATAAATCTCAGATTAATATTATAAGGAGCATTGTAGTGACTTCTGATAAGAATAAAATATATAAACAAAAATAAAAAGAATTCAAATTAAAATAAAACCTTTGCTTTTCTTTAAAAACCTTAATCTCTCTCTCTCTCTCTCTCTCTCTCTCACACACACACAACTAATAGTCAAAAAAAAAAAAATGTCTCAATCTAGTGGGTGGGGGGGCTGCAGAAGTTTGTGTGTTTAGCCTTGCTGACTAAAAGTTAGCAAATATAAAGAGGTTCATAAATGAAAATGGAAGGAATGCCAGAAAATAAAATAATTTTGGCCAATCAAAAAAAAACAAAAAACACACTTTTGATGTTAGCCAAAACCAATCTTCATGCAGTAGTCTGGGAACCTTGTCATAAAGGATGAGACAGAAGAGAAAAGACTGCCAGAGAAACCAGCTAAGCGTGTCATGTGAAGAAGTGGTCATCTGCTAAGATATTTTCTGCCCTTCTTAGGGTCAAGCAAATGGGTTTATTGGGCTTTTTTTTACCAGTAGAAAGGCCATAAGTTCATATAGAACTTAATGGGTAGAATCCATTTCAACTGCAGGTGAAACAGGTCAACTTATTAAAGCACAAGTGTACATTAGCTGAAGGCTATCAGTTCAATATATGCTGAGTAGTAAAAATACATTTGAGCTATTAACAACTTAACAATTATCTATTTAATTTGCTCAGAATCTTAGCATTTGTGGTTTTCTACCAAAAATGTTCCTAAATTGAAAAGTTTTAACTGAGATAGCAGAGTTTTCTTAAAATTAAAGACTGGAATATTTTACTGCTATTTTTGGTCAGAGAGATAAAAAGCAAGAGTAAATACAAGATGTATGTTTAAATATCAATGAAATGTTGAGTTGACCTGTTTTTTTTCTTTAAGCATTTTTGTCCCATTAACCAACTTTCCCTTCTCTATCTGTACATATCCTGTTCAGATAATCTATTAAGGAACCATACTTAGAATCTTGTGACAAGTCACTGCTGTTATCTGAACATTGGAGATTCTATTTCTTCATAGAGATCTAAGATTTTTAAAATTTTTCTGTACATCTTAAAAACATTTTCATGTCTTTTCCCCTATATCATTTTGCTCATACCACCATTGATTACATCTCATTAACTAAATTTAGTTTTGCTTCAAAATGCACCTCTGTGCTGACTAATAACTCATAAAAATCTAATATTTAATTTTGGGCTTTTCATTCTTTCTCATTTGAAAGAAGAAAATTCTTTAAGAACTTTTAAAGGCTCTGACTTTTAGCTTTTTATGTAATTTGTATAAAAGACAAATTTTGACTAATTCTTTTTTTTTTTTTTTTTGTACTGTGTTCTTTGAGGACATTTGCAATCAGTTCATGTCTTTTGTAGCTCTAAATAAAATTTCTTTTTTATCTACTAAACCTTGTTCTGCTATCCATTTGCTCAAACTCACTGCTTTTCTTCTGTCCCTCTTGCCTGCAGTATTTTCTGTGAGTATCAAATTTACTAAGCCCTCTTTCCTCATGATGTGCCCTGAAAATTTCAACTGTCTCTTCCTGATAAGTATAACTGTCATTTTTGTTTCCATTTTTTTTTTTATAACTTTATCATTGCCAACATGCTTGGTCTGTTCTATTTTCAGCATTCTTCTGTAGAATCACATTTTTTTTTCAAATCTCTTCATCTGTAAGGAGATTGTCCAGTATTCACTGCTATTTAGGAAGACTGATATTATGTAACAGTTCTGTACCCTTTTCATTGTTTCTAATGAAATTTTTTTTTTTTTATACTTTGCTTAACTTTTGGAAAGCATCTTTTGCTATCTCCTTGTGCCTTCAGATTTCAATGCTTCATTTTCCATCCTCTGTTGAAGCACTTTTCCATTTTTTCTTCTCTCTTTATCTCTCTCTCTCTCACTAATGTAAAGAGGAAGAAAAGTCTGAACCTGACAGAAAAATATTTTGCTGGTCCATGGGTTTAGCCTTGGTGACTAAAAGCTCTATCAAAAATAGATGCTTCCCACATAACTTCCGCTATATTAACAAATAAAAAAAAAATTCAAGAAAATAAAATAATTTTGGCCAATCAAAAAAAATATAACACAGACTTTTGGTATTGGTCAAAACCAATCTTCGCACAGTAGTCTAGGAACCTTGTCACAAAGGATATAAACTGACAGTTGAGAGGCAAAAGAGAAGGAAATGCCAGAGAAACTAAGCAAGCATGTTATATGAAGAAGTTAAGTGGTCATCTGCTATATTCTGCCCTTCTTAGGGCCAAGAAGAACACAGCAGATTGATGCCAACATCTGGCTTCTAAAACGAAGTCAAAATGGACTTTACCTACCTTATAAATAAACATTTGCTACACTGAATATCTAAGGACTCACTCTAATCCCTATCAAATATATATTATTTGTTTATATCTTTTGAGTTCATTTTATTTCCAAAGTTCCAATAAATACCAAGTCTCTCTGGCACAACTCTCCACAGCATCATAAAATTCGTACTGATATATGAATTAAACTCTAAGATTTGAAACTAACATCATACTGGGGATGATAGAACATTAGTTTGGGAACTAATTTTTTCTTTCTTGGGATGATGCTGGCATTATTTTAATTTTTTTTTTTAATCATATCACCCCCAAGCAAGGCAGTAACGCCACTGATGCACAGGGGTCTACGTAAGAGTAAAAAGATTGGAAAAGAGAAAGCCGGAAACCACATCCTAAATAGGGAACAAGGGATGAGCCTCTTCACCTTTTCAATAGACGTGGGTGGAGTGTGGACCGGGCGATAGCCCAGTCCATCCACTCCAATAGAAAGAAAATGATGGTGACTTTCTAAGTCCAGGCGGTGAAATTTTGGCTAGAAAAACAAAATCAATCCTTCAATTAAGCATGAAAACTTTTAAATTTAAGTAAAAGTTAAAAAAGAAAAAATGGCTTACATTTTAACAATATTTTAAGACATCATTCCATATTGTTTCTCTCAGTAGTTGAAGAAAATATTTTAACTTTTGGCCCAGGGGAGGGAGAGTCAAATAGACAGTGTGACCAGTTCACTAGAATACAGCTAGTCAGCTTAAGAAAGAAAGGGACTGACATCATCTGGAGAAAAATTAGACAAATTCCACCAGGCGGTGAAATTTTGGCTAGAAAAACAATCAATCCTTCAATTAAGCATGAACACTTTTAAATTTAAGCAAAAGTTAAATTCTTTTCTATTCTAAAAGCAATTAACTTAAAGAAATAAAATCCTTAAAGATAACTAAGGCATCCGGAAGTATCATGGTTTATAGAACGAGAATAATATACCCCAGTAATCAAGATGAAGAGTTTGGTTCGAAATTCCAATCCCCTGAAAAAGGACGCAGCTTGCAATGGCTGAAATCTCATCTCAGAAGTATAGACAAATATAGCTATTTCAGAATAAAATTTTTGAAGGTGATTTTACTGAAATATTTAAATAAGTAGTTGTGATTATTTTATTTATTTATTTATTAATAAAAATTACAGTAAATTTTTTTTGTATATATTCATTTTTTTAAAACTTTAATATTTTAGCTTTTTAATTTATTTCCTAGACATTTTAAATGTTCTTTTGTCATGCAACCAACAATTTTTAATAAAGTTAAAAAAAATTTATCTTGGGATGTTTTAATTTTTAAATCTTTTTTAAAGTTTTTTTTTTTTTTTGTCCAGGATAGTTCTGGAACAATATTAGAAAGAAGTCAGTCCATTTTTTCTGCCAGACACTGTTTTGTATCTTTAACATGCAACCAGTTGTCAAGGTCAAATTGACCCTGAAAAAAACTCATTTACACTTCTAACCCTTAGCTATACACACCTCTATATATTGCACCTGATCTACATTGAAGCAATACCAACAGCTGAAACTATTATTACTATTGTAATGGACATGCACATCTGCATCACTAAGTTCAGTTGAATATTAAACCAAAAGAAAAAAAATCAAACTATAATAGCATAGTTTTGTTTTTTATTTATTAAATATTTTCTCTTTAATTTCAGAAAAAGCTAGTGATGGCTCTCAAGCCTCTGAAAATTGGACCCTCTTCCTTGATACCTGTGATATCATCAACGAGACAGATGAAGGGTGACTATTTTCTTTTTTTAACATTCAGATTACCATTCATGCTCAATATAATAAATACATTGCTTTTCTGACAACTGTTTAAACTCTTGTTCATTTATATAATAAAAAGTAAAAAATGCTTGTACTTGTGTACATCATAAATGATTGTATTTTGATTGAGTGTACACACTGGTAAAGAAAGTTATTAGTTTGAATGCATTTAACACCTTTTGTACTTGGTTGCACCGAAATTCTTCCTTGATATTCAGTCAGATCTGTGTCCCAATTCTACCCTTTAATGTATGCAAAGGTTGCAGGGGTCTCTCTTATGAGAAAGACCTTCATATATCCTCTGTAATTTTGTAGCTTACCTGATCATTGAAAGAAATTCTTTTTTTTATTTTTTTAAAGCCATAAATGCTATCATATAAAAGATAATGAATGACTTGAAATACGATCAATAAAAATGTCTTCTTCAGGATCTGTCTATAATTCTGAGATGAGGTATCGTAATTGTTTACAGTATTTACACTGTTCAGACTATTGTCTTCATCTTTGTCATATTCACGTTTCGGCTATTGTATGCTCCAGCCTTCTTCAGGATCTGTCTATATTTCTGAGCTGAGGTATTGTAATTATTTACAGCATTTACATTCATTGAGAAAAACAATAACAAATTGTACTATGGGCTCTGGTTAAAAAAAAAAAACAAGTTTATATAGATATTAGGTTTATAAGTAAAAAAAAATTATACAAGGACACATGGCCCGGTGGATAAAAGCATTGATAATCGAGGGACTTGATCCAAAGAGTTGTGAATTCAATACCTGGCTATAGCAGGGGTGAAACAAATAACTTGGAGAGTTGATACTGAAACTGACATATCTTGAGGCGGCATGGCGCTAGACCAATCACCTGAAGAAGGCCAGAGTGTACAACAGCCGAAACATTGTGAATAAGACAACAAAGATGAGAACAAGGTAAATAATGTGACTTCTGTTTATAGTATTGAAATAAAGGTGTTTGAATTTTCTCTTACAAGAAAATAATGTCTTGTATGTCCAAGCACTTTAGCTGTTATTTTTAGCTATTATTTTTAGCTATTATTTTTACTTTTAACTGAATATAATTTTTTTTTTATGTATAGCATAGCTGAAAACACTCACAAAACATTCAAGCAATTTCTACATAATTTGTCGAGAAAAAAAAAAAACTGCAGTATCTTATCAGTTGTTTTAATGAAACTTTAAAAAAAAGTGGATTGCAGTCTAAATATATATATACACACATTGAGCATTGCAGAATAGACTGCATGAATGAAGTCATTTCTATAATTTGAATAGTTGCTCATTTTTTACTAATCTATATTTTTAACGAATTGAAATTTGTGTATCTAGTAAATGTTAACCTCCATTATTTGCTTAAACCAACATTAATTTACTAATGAAAAACTAATTGTAAACGCTAGTGATAACTGATAATACAAGACTATCTTTTTCATTTGTAAAATAATTGGTTTATTCACTTCTAGACTGTCAAACTAACCTCAACTATGTGATTTCAGGGCTATTCATCAAATGTTAGATCTCTTTGAAAGATACTGGGGACTCTACCTTTGCTCTTGTGGGTAGGGCATTTATATAACTTCCTATCATCTGGTTCTGGTCTTGTGTGCATATATCCCAGGTTCAGCTAGGTTCATTTCCTGTTTGTCAATGCACCTACCAACATCATTTGAAGCTTGATTCTGCACTTGGTGGCTAGAAGACTGCTAAGTCAACCCTCTTAAGCAACTAACACTTTTGATGTCCTGAGGTGACATAAAATTTAATTTGATAGCTCTTAGCATGAACCTAGTACAAATTTACAGCAAACGTTCTACGCACTCCAGTCAATTAAGTGACATGGGCAATCATGTCTCATGACTGACTGGGCAGAAGATTATCCCGCAGTAGTTTGCCATTGCTTTCTGCAGTAGACTGGTTGCCAGCCAAGACTATAGAACCCAATCTGTCCTGTTATTTGACTCAACTAGAGGGAGAAGAGATGTATTATATTTAGTAATTAGGGAGGAGGTCAGTTTATTACTTCATCACAATAGAAAATCGGCCCCCCACTTTACATTCAGTAGAAGCCTTAATCATGTTTCCAACTATTATATTCAGTCAGTTAAGTGCCATTACTTTCTGTGGTAGACTGGTTGCCAGCCAAGGCTATAGAACCCAATCTGTCTTGTTATTTAATCCATAACTGGAGGTAAGAGATGGATTAATACTTTTCTCAAGAGTACTTGAACATAAGTGAATGCAAGGAATTCAACTGGAATTCAAACTTGGCTTCCCAATAAAGTCCAAGATGTTTTGCATGCTTAGTCTACCATTTGCAATTTGGAAAAGGTACATGCATGGACTGGGATATCTGATATAGCTATCAAGAGACAGCCAAGAAAATTCTAAACAAATTCTCTAAATTTTTGGATGATCTAAAGGACTTCAATGTTGAAGTAGTTATGTAGAAACAGGACTTAAACTCATTTCCATGTCTCACCACAGAAGAAAAAAACAGGTTGCCATGAAACTGATTAATGGCATTAAAAGAAATCACATTCTACCTGTTCTGATTCTAACATTTTGTACTTTCTTCACAAAACCTTGAATAATGTCAGTGTCACCACAGATCAACTCCTCTTGGGTCAGTTTCCTGGTATTTCCGGGGATGACTCATATACTCCACAATAGTTAAGATGACCACTAATGAAGCAGGATGAAGAGTGTTGTTTAACTTTCTCTAAAAGTTTTCGCAGCTATGATTAAAACTCATCGCTGATTCATTTTTATAGCAATCAAATCAATTCATGCATATCCCTACAAACTGTCATATTGTTATGGTGAAACACACCTATAGTGAATAGACTCTCTGACCAAATTTAAGTAGGACTAGTAAGAGGAACGAGGGTCAGTCAATGTTGGACAATAGTAGTCAACAGTCGAATACGAAAGAAGTCGGTGACCTGGCAGGATTACACTGTGATCAAGTTCCTAATGTTTTGTATGTCGAACCTATTAGAACCCTCCACTGCGAAAATAACTCAACACATATTTAAACTTTTGCTTTGCAAAATATTACTTTTCCGTTTTTACACCCAAGAGCCACTCAAGGTAGATTACAGAGTAAGATGCACAATTTATGGGGATATATAAAGACAATAACACCTGACACCAGAAGTGAATGGCTTAAGATTGTAGTGATCCAGGAAACACCCTTTAGGGAGTTGGTTCCACAAGCCACCAGTTTATGTGAAGAATCTGCTTGAGTGGAACTTCCATCTCACCAATGGAATATAACGGGAATGAGGATGGTTCACGACAATGTGTGTAGTATGTTGAGTCTTAGTCTTGAAGGTTAGAACTAAAATGTAGTTTGTCTGAACATTTTTCATTGAAATATTGATAGAGCAGTGAGAGGCTTCTGATGTTTCATGGGTGAGAAACGGATTGTAGGGTGAAAAATAATTCGTCACCTACAAGGTTGCAAAGATTTTTTTTGGACTCTAGTGAGACTGGAATGTAAAGACTTGGCAGCTCCTACCTGCAGATAGAAGCAGTACTACATTACCCAATATATCAGAATGGGTTGTGTGATCTCTATGTATGTTGTTAAAATTTGAATGATGAATTGAAAGAAGAAATTTAAAAGCAATAACTAAAACAGAAATTATTCTTGATTGGAAAAGAGAAAGCCGGAAACAACATCCTAAACAAGGAACAAGGGGTGAGCCTCTTCACCTGTTCAATAGACGTGGGTGGAGTGTGAACTGGGTGATAGTTTAGTCTATCTACTCCAATTGAAAAAAAAAAAAAAAAATTAGGTTAGTGACTTGCTAAGTTTTAACTTAGTTAAGTCTAGTCAAAGAGATTTCTGCTAGGAAAAAATCCTTCAAATTAGACATGAAAGTTAGAAATTATACAAAATGGGCAAAATAAAAGAGGATAATAATAAATAAAAATAAAAAACTAAATGGTTTAATTTTTACCATTTTCAAGAAGACAGTTTGATGTCCAAAACACACGTGCTACTACCAGCAAGTTTAAAATTCTTCTCTGCGCTTCAGTGGCATTACCGCCTTGCTCGGGGTGATGTGATTAAAAAAAAAAAAGAAAAAATAATCAATATATTTCCTGGAGTGAAGATCTTTTTGTAAATTCAGGAATTATAGATAACTCGAAAACAACTGTTTTTAAATCATCCGAGAGGACTTTTTTTTTTTTTCTTTTTTCATACCCCTTCCAACGTCATGGCTGATTCTAATCTTCAGAGGAGTAATTGTGTTTTCTAATGTTTTCGGCTGACATGAAGTGGAAAGAGTATATTGAATTAAGTTTGCAGCTATTAAATTTGGTTCTCTATGTCATGCTAAACTATTTTTCCTGTCAGAATCTATCTTGAGTATTTATAAGTCTATCGTTCATCTTTGCTTTGAATATTGTTGTCATGTCTAGTGCACCTGCTATATATTTAAAGATTCTTGATAAAATCCAAAGAATTTGCAATGTTATAGGTCTTGATCTGGCATTTTGACTTCAGTCTCTTTCTCACTGGCATAACAGTTTCTCTCTGAGTTTTCTATGAATACTTTCATGGTAATTATTCTGATTAACTTTCCTCTATGGTATCTAGATTTTATGAATTTAAATGCATTACTAGATATGTGACAAGGTCTAATCATTTTACAGTTGAAATGGTTTGATGTAATTAAGTCCTATGCTAACAGTGTCTTCTATTTGTTACGAGGATGCATTTATATACAAAAATAATATTAATAATCTATAAAAAGTTATAGTAATGGATTTTATTGAATCCTGAGTGTTGTTCCAAAAAAAGTTTTAATTCAGGAAATAGTCGTAAAAATAAAGAAATTAAAAATAGTACGTTTTGGAAGATTGTAGAAAATTCCAGTAGAGGCGAAAGAGTTCAAAAGGGTTTAGAAGTATGCAAATTAGGTGTCAGCCCCTATAAAAATAGGTTTTGGGGATAATGCAGTTGATAGCAGGATGGGTTGACCTCTACAGCTCCAGTTAAAATTCAGGATGTATATTTGGCCGAAAGAATCTCTCTGAGTTGACTACAAAAACTAAAACTTGAAACAGTTGATGACCTCATCAGCACTGGTATCGATTCAAGGAATTATATCCAGCTGGAAGAATCTCGGACAAAGTTTGAACAACTAAAACCTGAAAGAGAACCTCATGGAACTATCTGGGTAAATACATATTTTTGCCTCTTTCATTGACCAAGCCCATAATTAGTCTTTATATATGCATTTAAGGATTTCCAAAAAATATAGCACTTAACTTCCCCGCCAACTAAATTGGGTAAAGGTATTTGACACCTTCCCTCCCCTTCTCTTCCTTGTTAACTTCGCCGGGCAGTAGTAAACTATATTTTCTATGTCTCTTGGTTTGAATGCAAAATTGTATATTTGTAAATATTTTTTATCTGTTTTGTGAATTAAATATTTGTCTGTATTTTAACTCTGAGTTTTGGTCCATCATTTTTATAATTTTCCTTTTGTTACACTAACACGTAACATTGAAATTCTCACTTGGGGAAACTCCTTGGCTTCTTGCTTTTCAGTCAACTTTGATCTTCAAAAATTTAAATGCAATGTCTATCATTATCTTGTCTTTGTAATTCTTGTTCTTTTATTGTCCTCTTTCCTTAATAGTAATTTTTCTCATTTTTCTAACTCAATAACCTCTTTTATTGGCTCTATTGCCTTGTTTGGGGTGAAAAAGATCAAGGAAAAAAAAAATATTAATAAATATGATGGTGCCTATTAGATTGGCGTACAAAATCTCCTTAATCTTTTTCCTATGTACATAAACTGGCTATATAAATTTGACTATATAAATATATTTGATCGTGGTTTATGTATACAGTGTATATATATATATATATATATATATATATTTATTTATTTTTATTTTTTTGTGTGATGTATATAAATATTTTTGAGCTTCCGCCAGTAAAATATTTTGGTTTATTTTGAAATAAAGAAGTTGCCAATGAGATGCCAATCTCTTAGGGATTTCATGTAGAAATGGCCATACAGCTGATTTGAACATCAAAATTTATTTTATTTTATAATTGGCTCTGTAATTTAAATATTAATTACATTGAGTCCTCCACCTTGATCAGTTTTAATATTAATTAGGATCGGGTCTTTGGGATTTACCTTCCTGCTTTTCCTTTTGGATTAAAGTTTTAACACAAAGATGGATACAGCAGCTATCATTATTTTCCTAAGATTTGATGTTAAATTCTTCTAAATTAGTATAAAACTTATGAGAACAGCACATTAACTTCCTCGTGTCTTGTACTGTTGGGTGTATATCTGCAGTCAAGTTTCAAGTAGGTATATTGTTGATCAAACTGAAACTAGAATGAGAGACATAGTATTTCAGTCGAGAATTTTACTTTCAGCTTTAGTGACCTCTTATACAAATTTGTAAGTGAAAAAAAAATCACTACATTTCACTAAGATTGACCAGGGCTTTCAAAAATGCCATTGTTCAACGATATGAAGAAATTGGCGGGTGGGGGGGATATGTTCATTATAAGATACAGGTTGAGAATCTGTTATCCGAAACATTTGGAACAGGAAGTGCTTCAATTTCCAGATTTTTTTATTTTTATTTATTTATTTTAAATTTTGAAATTAGGCTATTTAATTTATATCTAGCAACTATAAAATAGGACAGCTTGGGTATGGAACCCAATCATAAACACAATATCTCTTACACATGGCTTATTGTATACCCTGAGGGTAGTTTTCTAGAACTAACATATAGTAAGGTAGTTTTATATAAAATAACGTATACCTTGAAAATAGTTTTATGTAAAATTTAATAAATTTTGTGTATGTACAAATCCAGATAATGATGCTATTCACGTAATGCTCACACTGATATTGAAAATTTCATGTAAAAACATTTTTACTTTCTGCATGGACCTGCTTGAGAATAGCAGGTGCTGTAAGCATTTAGTGAAGGATGTGCATAGTGGTGCAGTGGATATCGGCTGGGAAAGAAATCAATTTCCAGTTGAATACCCTGCATTCACTTAAGCACCGGTACCCTTGGGAAAGGTATAAATCTGTCCCTTCCCTCCAGTTATGGGTTAACAGGGTAGGACTTGGGGACCCTGCCCTTAGAACCAAATCCCAATGAATCTTGATACTCGAAAAGAAAAATGTATTACTAGACACAAAACTTATCTAAAAACAACAAATTGTTAAAAGAAAAAGGTATTACCAGCAATAAAATAAATAAAATTTAGTTAGCAATAAATGACCTGCTGAGGTTGATATGCCATAAAAACAAAACAACAAACCAACTTTCTGTATGTGTACAAAAAAAAAAAAAAATAATCACTACTTACAAAAAATATATAAATGTGGAACTTTTTGACCTTTCGAATAATATCTTCAGTCAGTTAAGTGCCATACATGAAACATGTGTGGGCGATCATGTCTCGAAAGAGACATGACTGACTGGGCAGAAGATTATCCTGCAGTAGACTGGTTGCCAGCCAAGGCTATAGAACCCAATCTGTCCTGTTATTTAACCCATAACTGGAAGGAAGAGACGGATTCTCCACTGAGCCTAAAACATGTGGTAAGTAATCCACAAACACAGGGGTTGTTGTGATGATCTTTAACAAAAATACTGGCACCAAAGTAGGTATGTAGTTGGGCTTTCTGAAATTTTTAATTTCTGGCAAATCATGTCAGTACCTGAAAAACCTTTGGATTTTGGAATTTCGGTAAAAGGATACCTAATCTGTAATAGACTTGTTAATGTCTACCAAAGAATATCAGTATAGCATTTTGACACTTTTATGGCAAAACAACTAAAATCACTTTTTAATCTGGTGAAAGTTGTAAACAACTTGGGCTTGAAGTCTTGCCATACTTTTCATTTCAGTCAAGTCCTCATTCTATTGTAATTTAATTTTTATTTTGACAAGTTGAACATATTACTTGACTTCAATAATCAAGTCGGTTCCTTGATAAGAATCTTATCAAATAATATATGGAGCCATTTTGAGTTGTAAGATAAGGAAAATGTTTATAAAACTTTTGTGCTTTCTGTGCAACATATGCTATTTGACGTAGAATACCTATCTGATAATTTTTTTTTTTTTTAATCATTTCACCCCAAGCAAGGCAGAGATGCCACTGATGTGCAGGGGGTTACATAACTGAAAGAAGATTAATTAGAAGAGAGAGAAGAGGAGTACAAGCCAATTAGAAAGGAGTAATAGAAAGATGAGAATGCAGGTGTGTTGACAGTTTCAAGGGTGGGGAGAAAGGGAAGGATATACGGGGTGGGGGAAGGGCTAGAAATGCCAGAAAGATTAAACACTTTAAAATCTTATGGTAAATCTACTAAATATTAGCTTGTAATATACTAAATTTCATTGACTAAATATTCTTGTATGAAATTAGTTTTATCAAATTTATACTTACAGTAGTGTTAGCCGTTTCCCTACAAGGAAACATTTGGGATTTATTGAGCAAGCTGCTAGTACTTCTTTTGGTTTAAATTTATTAAATATTTCTGTTAAGACAATTTTTCAGGAAAATAGGTTTCTCAAGTTCAGTAGCTGTTATTGCTCTTTCTGGTATTGATGCTTTTTGCCCAGACCCTCTGGCTTCACTTGCTCAAAGCAATTTTTAACTATAAAAGGAAGTGGTTTTATACAGCTGACAGTTTAGATATTTTTAAATGGGTTTGGTGGCAAGCATGGCATCCATATGAAAATCTCAGTCTAACAAAACTAATTAAGAACATGATTCATTTTCAGGTTGTTTTAGTTTTGTAGCAGTTTGTGGTATTGGGAGAAACTATCTCTGGTGCAGCCTATTCTGTTCAGTTTGCTTTTCTCCTATACTACAGTTACTATAACTGATCAATATGCTAACATATTTGAAGTGTTTATTATTTAGTAATTCTACACCTTGAATTTTTATGATGTATTCAGGGTATCTGCCATGACTGCTGTCATTCCAATCCCAGATCGTAGTTTCTTGGTAAAGGATGTTGATTTTTCTGTTCACGATCATTGTTAACCTAACTTTGCATATCTATGTTATCGGCATAGTTCACTTCATCTTCAGTACATTGACTTTGAAATGGAAAGCATGATTGTTGCTTTGTAGTGGTAGATTTGTATAAAATGCTTTCATGATTAGTACCCCGTCACTTCACATCTGTATTTTTAAATATGCAGGGCTTTATGAGCACTTGCTATTTAAACTTTAACATATAAAAAAAATAATGCAAGCAAATTTGGAACTAAACAAAAGCTAATGCAACATTATATAATTTGAATGCATCCTTAGTTTCAATGTATGTTAAATTTTATAATTTCTTAAAACTTTTTTTTTATTAAGGTTCTTAAATGTAGAAGTGAACTTTTTATAAGCTCAGAAAATGCCAAAAGAGGTCATATTGAATTTTTCATATAAACATAATTATAAAATAACTTTTTTTTTCCTCTCTATTTTTGATATATTTGGGGTTTATGAATATTATAATGCTTCTGTAGCATTCAGTCTACCTCAATATATCATCTACACCCTCCTTACATGACCATTATGTGGGTCCAGCAACAGCACACACTGACAATTGAGCAATTGTGGTTGAATGCTAAGACAATGATTCTCAAGAAAATGTGAAGTGTTCCTGTCACATCTTGATCAGGCTTACAGCCATATCAAGTTGAATACACCGATTCTCGCTCGATCACCAAAGTTAAGCAACGTTGAGCCTGGTCAGTACTTAGATGGGTGACCACTTGGGAATACCAGGTGCTGTAAGCGTTTAGTGACGATGTGTGTTGTGGTGCAGTGGATATCGGCTGGGAAAGAGAAATCAGTGAGCCGAGTTCAAATTCCAGTTGAATACCCTGCATTCGCTTAAGCACTGGTACCCTTGAGAAAGGTATTAATCCATTATTTCCCTCCAGTTATGGGTTAAATAACGGTGGAACTTGGGGACCCTGCCCTTAAAAACAAATCCCAATGAATCTTGATACTTGAAAAAAAGTATTTCTAGACACAAAACTTATATAAAAACAACAATAAATTGTTGAAAGAAAAAAAGGTATTTCCGGCAATAAATGACCCACTGAGGTTGATGTGCCATAAAACAAAAACAATTAACCAACCAACCAACATCTTGATCATTTTTTGCTGGAAGATGAGAAAAATTTCCAATGATCTATTTGTGCCATTCCAAGAAGATATATGAAGTTTTAATTACTAAAATAAATATATATTGTATTTGATAGCATGTTTATTGTTACCACTGTACATTTTAATATAAATATTATATTTTTATATAAATATTAATATAAGGTCTAGATATGTATACACATTCAAAATTATATTATAATTTGACACTGCAGTAAACCTCACACTATAGTTAAAATGGGAAGTCGACCTCATGTTATGGTAGCACCCAATATACTCTATTGAACTAAAAGTGTAACAATATTACAACAAACCTTTTGATTTTAAATCTAATATTTCTGAGTGATCAGCTAAAGTCTTTGTGATCAGATGTTACTGACAAGATTTTAGACTTAATTTGTTTACATTTATCCTAACAATATCTTCTAAGTAAGTTCTAAAGTGTAAACACCAGTTTCTATTAATCAAAAAGTTGAATCATTGAGATTGCCCTCCCCCATTTTTTTTTTTTTTTTTTTTAGCTGTTGTAGTTATAGAATTGTGAGTTAATCATAGTCTTTTAAATTGATGTAGATCATAATTTGTCAATTATTGATCTGACAGGGCTTCAAAGCCACCATCTGGAGAAATGGTTGATCTGGCTGCATATTATAAAGTTCCCTGAAAGAAAAAGACCAGATTCTATAACTTGATTTTGTACTGTCATTAATAAAAAAAAAGTACTTCATACTTGATTATGATGGTCTGGCATCTTTTATCAATATTGTTTCTTCATATACAAGGTGTTGTAAGCTTACGGCATATCACGTTGAATACACCGGTTCTCGTTCGATCACCGGTTAAGCAAGGTTGAGCCTGGTCAGTACTTAGATGGGTGACCACTTGGGAATACCAGGCACTGTAAGTGTTCAGTGACGGATGTGCGTTGTGGTGCAGTGGATATTGGCTTGAAAAGAGAAATCGGTGAGCCGAGTTCGAATTCCAGTTGAGTACCCTGCATTCACTTAAGCACTGGTACCCTTGGGAAAGGTATTAATCCGTCACTTCCCTTCAGTTATGGGTTAAATAACAGGATGGGGCCTAGAGGCAACCCGTCTAGTGTTGGTGTCACAATAAAAACACCTTTGATAGCCCTGGCAAAGCATCAAGTATTCAGTTATTTGACAAAATTATGAATTTCGCTGCAAACTGCGCCAAGGTTACAAATGCACAGGGAATACTGGAGGAATGTAGTGATTTCTATCTCGGCCAAGGCCGCAAGATGGCGACGAAGCTTGGATGTGCCTGTGGCATAATGAGTTGAAATTGTTAATTTGAGAGCCGGGTTTCAATTCCAGTTGGGTTTATATTCACTTATGAAAAAATACCCTTTGGAAAAGGTATAAATCTACCTTTTTTTCACTTTCCCAGCTATGGGTTAATTAGTAAAACTTGTATCAGTGATAACAGATCTGATAAACAAAAAATCTAATACTTTGGGGCTTTAAATAACCTGCAAAGGGTTGATAGACTATAGGAAACAAAATCATTGTTTTATGTAACAAAATTAATCAACAAATTTTAGTAGTAATGTTTTCTTTAAGCCAAACATCTCTCACTGTCCGAGTTCAGCAGTTTGACAGCCACATTAGAACTATCATTTTGTTCTGGTCTAGCTAGTTTGACATTAATTTGTAGTGTGCTATATGTTATCTTGCAGAAAGAACTAATTTAAGACTAGGATTTCCACACAATCTTTTTCTATATTTCTAATTTTTTGAAGTTAACCACTAAAATATCAAGCAGCTGCTACAATTGTTATGTTAATGTGGGGAGAGTATTCTTTTAGGATAAAGGCTTTTCTAGGCTTTAGGAACACCTACTTGTCATTTTAATCAAATAGTTCAAATATAGTCTTATTTGATTATGTAGCACACTCTTCAAAAAGCTTTGAACTTTGTCCAAGTTATCATTCACAAAGTCTAAGTGAATTTTCATTTACCAAGTTTGGCTTTTTACCTTGCATGACAGCCTTTAAGTCATGTAGTTCTTCTTCTTCAATGTGCATTGCCCTTTCAGGACGTAGGCGATCATGTCCTTCCAGTCCCCCGCCACCCTGGTGGCTCTTAGCAAACTTTCTCCTGTAACACTACGCAACCTCCATTCTGTCATCCATCTGCTCAGGCCCTTCAAATATGTTATCCGCTGCTTTTCTTTGTCTTCTTTTACTCTCTATCTGGCCTGTTAGTATCAGGTTCTCCAAGCCCTCTTTCCTCATTGCATATCCCAGGAACTTTAGTTGTCTTTTCCTGATGCTCAATATTAATTTCCTTTTCATTTCCAAAACCTCCTCATTGCTCACATGCTTGGTCCATGATATCCGCAGTATCCTTCTGTAGAACTACATTTCAGTTGCTTCAAGTTTTTCCTTCATCTTTGATGATATTGTCCAGCATTTTGACCAATTTTAATTTCTCATTGTTTAGGATATTTTTTTTCTTTTTAATTTTGACAAAATACTTCCAGTCCCAGTAGACTTAAACTTGACTATGGATGCTACAGATGTTCTGGTAATTTATTGTTCTTAGCAAAAACTGTCTAAGTGACACTCCAGACTCGTGTAAAGTAACATCTTGGGTTTTGATATCCTTATTGCCTCTTCACTCTTCTCATTTACACTGCGTGAGTAGACAATTGCAGAATCCTGAATATTTGAATTTTCTCAGAATTAAAAGTACAGATAATATATATCTAGGTTACTGTAGAAGTGTTGTACAATGTTTGTCTGTTGTTCAGTGTTCCAATACAAATACCAAAGATGAATAAAAGATGTATTTGATGGTCATCATCTCACCTTTTATACACCCAATTGTGTGTAGGGCAGTAACTTTTTGTTACTGTTTCCATAACAAACTGTTTCTTTTTATGGGGCAAGGTTGTTATCCCTGCGCCCAACCCCCAAACCTAGAGGACCGATGGACAATTCTTGGTTCTTACATTTACAGCACTTGGTATTTTCAAATGATCACCCATCTAAGTACTGACCAGGCTCGATGTTGCTTAACTTCAGTGATCAGATGAGAACCGGTGTATTCAACACAATATAGCCATAGACAGTGTAAATATTGCCCAGTGATATTTTTTTTTTTTTTTTTGTTGGTACATGACCTCAAAATGGCATGAACAGAGTCCATGTGTCATAGACAAATAAACTCTGAAAGGGGTTGCTCCTCAGATCTATTGCACCTGCATTTGATTATCCCTTACTTTTATAACTGTCATCACTGAACATTACAAGTGATTATTTAATCCATAACTGAACATCTTGTGATGATGCACCTGATAGAATTGTATAAGTAGAAGTCTAACTGGAGGTAAACATGTCTGATCCTATTACAAGTAAACTATACCCAATATTGCTTGTTGATACTTTTGAGACCATGTTTGCTTGGATATATGCTAGTGACACTATATAGCCTGTCACTAGTAACCTTACAATGTTGATCTAAGCAAGTGCCTACATAGTCGTGTGATACAGAATCTTGTGTGTGTCTGTAAGAATGTTTTCTTGACAATTGTTTGCCCACATCAAAATATCTAATGTTTGATGTAATTCTCTGAAATGACCATCCAGCTTCTGAAAGACCTACAATCGACCCCCGCCACTCGTCTCAAATTGCGCTAAGTGAACAAAAGGAATGTGTGTACGCAACTCTGTAACATGTAGTGTTTGCTTGCACTGTACTCTTTTATCACACTTAATCTTCTTGTAACATGCATCACAGTCTAAAACTTGGGTACAAATGATACATTGCTATAAATGTTACTACATTGCAAAAGGTATAGATAAATTTGCTTATGGCCAGTTCACACCCCACCACAGTTTTTTTTTAAAAGGAATAGTGGTTTATCCCTTGTTTCTTGATTGGGATTTCTTTGTTTTAAAGTCTTATTTTCTTTCAAGGCCAAGTAACTCCTTGCATCTTAGTGGCATTATTGTCTTTCTTAGAGTGAAATGATTCAAAACAAAAAGATGTCTGAAAACTTTGCAAATTTTATTAGAATAACAACTATGTGTGTGTGTGTGTATATATATATATATATATATATATATATATATATACATACTCCTCAAACCAAAATATGTTGCAATTCTTTAGGGTATTGCATTTTTTCTTTGTTTATTTTGCATATATACTTTCTATTAAAACTTGTAAATTATATGCCCAGCACTACCATACCATGAAGAACAATATAATACACACTTGCCATTTTGTGTTAAGCATCAAAAGAACAGTATTGAGATCAGTATATTAATGTTGACCCATCCAACTTGCATTATTTAAAATTTTATCATTTATGCTTGTATTGTAAAAGTTAAAGATGTATGATTCATCATTTATCAATCCAATGGTGCATAGGGCAGCAACTTTTTGTTGCTGTTTCTGTAACAAACTGTTTTTTATAGGGCAAGGTTGTTAGCCCTGCACTCAACCTCCAAACCTGGTGGACCATTCTTGGTCCTTACATTTACAGTACCTGATATTCCCAAATGGTCACCCATTTAAGTACTGACCAGGCTCAATGTTGCTTAACTGCAGTGATCGGGCAGGAATTAGTGTATTCAACATGATATAGCCATAGACAAAGATGTATGATTAGTATAACAAATGTAGGTGTGGAATCTGAAAGCTAAGTTGAAACTCTGGGGTAATTTGTTTATTTTACTTTCAAACCAATGCCCATGGTGAAAGCCATGAATCACACTTCTACTTCACTATGGATTAAATAGCAATGCAGACTGCTCTCTAGCCTTGGTTGATAACCAGTTGGAAGGGAAACTCTGAATTCTAACATTTTATCTTAACTTTCTGATGGGATAATGACAAAAAAAAAATTATAACTGAGCATTTGTGCAATACAACAAGTTGAAAAGTGGCCAATTCTTGAAAAAGATGCCTTTGGAAATGACTGTCAATAAAGGCCTTCTCTACTTGGTGCACTATTGAATACATATTCCTACTTTTATCTTCCTCTGCAACAGTGCACCAGCAAAGTATGCTTATTGATCAGTTAGTGCATCTACAGAGCAGTAATAATTATGCCTACAATTTTTGCTCTAAAGCTGCTGCTATATCAACCAAAAGTGGGCCATAGCTTCACAGATTTTGTTCAGATTAGTTTTTCTCTGGACAAAATTCTGCATTTTATTTGAAATTGCCTTTTTTTTTTTTTTCTAAAAAGGCATGGTCTTGAAGCAGCAAAGATTGTAAATATTAAACTGCTAATAACTTAAAACACTTAGAAAATCTTTATTCATTGATTAAAAATGTGCTAAGTTGGTTATATAACAAATTATGATTGAATTTATCAGAGGGAATGGAAGAAAAATGGAGGACTAATTATTTTTATTTTCTAATATATTCTGAACTGTTACACAATATCAGTCCTTCAAATAGCAGTGAATGCTGGACAGTCCCCTCACAGATGAAGAGATTGAGGCAACAGATATGTGCTTCTACAGAAGGATGCTGAGTGTGAATACCACAGATGGAACATGTGAGTAATGAGGAATTTTTAAAGAGAATAGAAACATAAAGAACACTTATACTTAAAATCATAAAAAAGCAGTTGAAATTTCTAGGGTTTATAATATAGGATTGGAGAATTCAACACTCACAAGACTAGGCAAGAGGGACAGAAGAAAGCAGCAAATGACCTATATAACAAGCTTATGTAAATGATTGGCAGAGCAGGAGAGAAAGTAAAGACAAACTTTATAAAGAGTAATAAAGGATAAAAAATTGTGGAGAGTCATGATTGCCAACGTCTTGAAGGAACGTGGCATACAGAAGTATAAATCTACCACTTGTTTGACTATTTAGAATTATTCAATTTCAAAAGTTGTTGAACCAGCATTATGTGCAAAAGCAATTAAAATATTTAAGAATTGAAAGAAAGTAGATGGAATTTTCTTCCCTATTTCTAATTGACTAAAAGTGGATTAAAAATGTGTGTGTTTCTGGCTTGATAAACTATTATTTTCTCATCACAAGATGAATACATTTGACAAGCAGTGCTACTATGAGTTATATTTTAGTTAAAATTATGATGATTAATCAAAGTAAAACAGTTGAAAATGGAAATTTTGATGATAGTATTTAAATGATGTACAACTTCACTTTATGTTCAGATTATATGAACTTCTTTCAGCCGTTCTCTTCTACAGCCTTAATTCATGAGAAGGTGGGATCAGTTTTCACTTTTTTTTTCTTTCTTTTTTTTTTTTATTAAGATAGTGACAATTTCTTTATCCTTCAGAATTTTATGTCTTAGAATGGCTGAAATATTTTACCTTTTTGATGTTATCACAAAAGAATTTTTTAAACAACATTAATGGCACTTTGAAATAATCAATACTTTAATAGTTTTGTAGAATTGACTACTGTGTAGCAGATAGAATTTACTTCCCTGTTTCTAATTGACTAAAAGTTTGTTTGTTTCTGGTTTGATAAACCATTGTTATTTCCGCGCCACAAGATAAATGCATTTGACATGCAGTGCTGCTATGAGTTATATTTTAGTTTTTGTTAAATTAACTACTGTGTCCAGCAGGTTTTGATTAATTATTAGAAGATAAAATATAATTTAAAGGAAAATCTCAAATTTCATAAATTCTATTTAGTTGGCATTTGATTATGTGCAATCCTGGCCTTTTATTGATGATACAAACTTGATAAAATCTGTTCTCAGATAAAATTTTATGCTAATCATACAAAATTATATATACATATTTACATGTGTCCCACACAGAAACTATAACTCATGTCTACACAAGCAGTGTGGAAAGGAAGCAAAAAAAATAGGGTCTTACTGTTAATAATTTGCAATATGAATTGGAGCTGCTGGAGATTCTTGTGTGTTTCTGGAGAAGCCATATTTAGGGTTCAAGTTTTGAGCAGACTAGATTTATCTGCTATATCACTAGCAAAAACATATTCCACAAACAGGAAAGTTGTGTATTATATGCTGGAGATTGTTTCTACATCTGGCAAAGGAATATTTGCATTGGAAAATAGCACCATGGGCTTGTAAGCTGCAGACACCATGGACTTGTTAGCTGTAACATGTTGCAGTTAGTCAGGGAGATAAAAATTTAGAATTTTTACTCCTGGTAGCTGACTGGCAAAATGCCGACTTTCATCACCTATAAAATATCACTAAGTACTCATTGCATGACCAATGTGACTTCATCTCAACTAAAGGGAGATAATTGCCTTTTGTATCTCTAAAATCTTTTGACTGTAATTTCCCAGCTTTTTGCATTTTTGTATGTATATTGAAATTTATTTTTATTTTATTTTTTCATTTTTTTTTTTAATGTAATTTTTCCCCCCCTACAATTTGATTTTTTTTTTTTTTTTTTTTTTTTTTTTTTCCCAGAATTAAATTTGAAGGGATAAATTTAAGCTTGATATATTCTGCGGTTTTATAGAAAATCACTTTATTGTGCATAATTGTTTGAATGCTTTTCTAATTATTTCAACCAGAATTGGTTTTTTTGACAATTGCATGAAAAAGAATTATGCCTGTTCTTATCTGTGCCAAAAAAACAAAATTGCATATTTCAGGTTTTGAGTACAATAGAATTTCAAAATTACTGCCCATTTATATTAATTTTTATGTAATTCAGATATACTCACACACACACACACACACACACACAATATATATATATATATATATATATATGGTGAGATGGGTACATTGTTGTCTAAATTACACAAAAATGAGAATAACACTAACATCTCATTTTAACAGATATTTTTAAAAAATTACACACAAATATTTCTAAATACTAAAAAGTAAATTTATTCAATAAAATCACTATTGGCTTCAGCCATGACCTCCAGATTATTTCAGAATCTCCTGCAACATTTTTAAACTTCAAGTTGGTGAATGCTACCATAATCTTTGCCTTCAGTTCATCTTTGGTATTAGGATTTATTTTGGTCTCACATTTAACTGTACCCTACATATAATAATCAAGGGGGTTGCAGTTTGGAGAGTTAAGTGGCAAGATGTAAAAGGTGATATTGTTGCAGAAATTGTCTGACAGCCACGACTGGGTTCTCCTGTTAGTGTGACATGGTGCAGAGTCTTGTCAGACATAGGGTCTTCCAGCAACCACCCTCTTGACCTAGGGCAGCACTACCTCCTTGAGGCACTTGATGTAGGCCTTTGTGTTGAGTCTTTGGGCTTTGTGGGAAGATGAATGAAGGCATCATGTTGCCATTGCTAGTAATCACTCTAAACACCTTTATAATCACTATTAGACTTGTACATCTGTTTCTGAATCTTTTGCACTTTGAGATTGACCCTCAAACACTCTGAAATGTTCGTATTGAAGCTTCTAGTGCAGATACCAAGCCGTACAGCATGCTGTTTCCAAGTTACTGGCAGAGCGAATTGCATTATGGTGCACATTTTCTCACAGACGGTGCCCAACTGACCCTACTATACTGTGCAGTCAACAAAATCAAAAACTAACAATGCACATGCACAAAATTAAAAATATCAAATTTACATTTGCAACAATTTATTCATTGCACCCTGTATGTATGTGTGTGTGTGTATATATATATATATATATATACACACACACACACACACACACACACACACACCATACGAGAGAGAAAAATGTGTATCTGTAGATAAGACAGTGAATAAAAGACAAAAGACTACTTAGTTGATGTGTTTTGTTTCATCCTCTCAGGGACTTTATAAACTCCCTCAAAAGATGAAATGCTTCAGCTAAGTACAGTTTTTCTTGTCTCTCTTTTTATTTTTATATATATATATATATATATATATATATATATATATATATATAAAATCTCGTAAAATGGTAATACCAAAATATAACTATTAAAAACAGTCAAACCAGTTTATTGGTCCTCTCTTATCAGAGCAAAACTAAAAATGTGCATATTTTAGGGGTTGGTGGGGGAACTCTTACAGAGAGATGGCTGGCAGGACTTAATGTATACTGATTTGAAAACTTTCATGTGATTATCAGCATTAGCCTACTCGGCACTGTGAACCTGTCGAAACTATAAGACAGGGTACACTTTTAGTTTTTAATCAAATGTTTAGTTATTGCTAAATCTGACACATTAATTTACCCTGTAAATCGTCCACTTTCCCTGGTACATGTTGGTTGATCTGTGATTCCAGCCATTGACCTGTATATTCAGCCTCACACTGATATTTGAGTTTGTAAATTACAGTACTAATATGATTAGTAGGCAGAACATCCTTCCAAATTGGTCTCATCATAGACCAGGCACCAGAAACAATACTTGGATTAGCAGAAAAATAACAGCAGCTTACATAATATTCAAAGGGTAACCATTCTCACTCAGAACCTTCCTAATAAATTCAGTTTCTGAGCATATGACCAAGGCTTGATGAACCATGATTTTAATCAAATTGTATCCCATCAGAACCTATAAAAACTGGTTCCATTACACTCATGTATGAAATATATTTGATCTGTGCATCATATCAGGAAAAGAAAGAATATCATAGTTTTCCTTTTCACTTGTGAAATGCAATGCCGGTTGCAATGTATTTAGTGCTTCTACCTCATTTTCGAACACATGGTTTTGTTCACATATCTAACATTTTACCTGGGTACTTCAATACAAGCAAGTAACTCTTACTTGGAGAAAACCAATAAACATATTTGTCATTGTTGGCCCTAAAGGACTACCCATTGCTAATGTGGATAATGTAAAGTACTGTATGTTTTGCTCTATCGTGTGTGAATTATTTGTATATTCTCTGCATATACTGATATACATGAAAAATTAAACTGACATTTGCATCTTAAATTTATTTAATCTGTGTATCAGATTGAATGGTATAAAAGATCTCAACTTGGCAGCTTGGATACAGTCACTTTCTCACCAGCACAATGTGGCTTCCCTTTGTCTCTTCTACAAATACTTTCACGGCTTCTGGTCTGATGAACTCAGCTGGTGCCCCCTATATATAAATTTACTCAAGCCACAAAATTAGCAACTAGGTCCCATTCTTTTACTGTAAAACCAATAAAATATAAACGCAAATTCTACTCCAGCAGCTTTTCTCGCACTTCCTGCCTGTGGAATTCCCTTCCATTTATTTCCTTTCCCAACAGCTACAATCTCCAAGAATTTAAATGTAAAGTCAGTAGTCATCTCCTATCTCACTAACCTGCGTCCTCTTTCTCATGCTCCTTTCTCTGTTCATTTCACTTTCATCAGTATTCTCATCCTTCTCTTACCCACTTTCTGACACCCCTTATAATCTGTCACTCTCTCATAACTTCCCTCCTATGTAACCCTCTGCAAAACAGTGGCAGTAAAATGCTTTGCTTGGGGCAATATGATTATAAAAAAAAAAAATAATAAAATATGGATAGAGAATTAGATTTCTTAATGTAGAAATTACTTTTGAATTTTCCCCACATCCTTGTATTTTTTCCTTTTCCTAAGTGTATTCAGTTTGATTTTATAATACAGCACTCTATGGTGTTTTGAACTAAAAATATGACAAATGTGTGTTTTTTTTATTTTTTTTTTATTTTTTTTTAAAGTTTGACTGAAAAAAAAATTGACTTAAAGTAATACGATTTAATATATTTTGCAATAATTATCTTTTATTTAATTTATTATATACATTACAATTATTATATTTACTTGTAAAATGATTTGTTTATTTTTATTACAACTTTTTTTACGCTTGTTTTTTTTTTTTTTTTTTTTCTGTATTAGTTTTTCTTTCTTTTTGTACAATAATCCTGAAGATCATTTGTCATATTTTTATTTTCTATTTTGGCCTATCTAAAGTGATATTGATCAATCTTGCATTTTTCTAGTCTTGTTCATTGTTTAGCAGAGTTGGTAGCACCTGTTAGTAAAATAGTAAACCCCCAAACTGAAGTAAAAGCCCTAGGAAAGTATAAATATTTTCATAGTGGAATTATCAGCAATGCATTTTTGTGGTGAAATTACCAACTATATATTTTATCTATAAACTATAAATGAAAATAATAGATGTTTATCCTGAAAATTATATCCAAAATATCTGTAGCTGATGATGCCAAAAAAAAAAAAAAAAAATTACATTCAAAATATTCACATTTTGGCATTTAATAATCCATAAAGGTTGATATGCTGCTAAACAAAATCAACCACATTCATTTTTTTTTTAATATTAATTGATAGTTTAGGTGTTAGTATATTTAAAAAATATTATCTCAATTATTTTCATCGTTTGTTATAATTTATATTCTTTATAGCTTCTAAATAATGACTTCATAATCTCCAAGTATTTTAGGCTTAAATCTCGATTTTTATTTATTTTTTAAAAATTTTTGGTGCTATCTTTCTTCACAAAAGCTTTTTATATTTGTGCTTATGTAGGACGTAATTTGTCCTCCTTTAGTGTTTTTATCTAACTTTTTTAAAATATATAATTTTTATTTAGAGATAAATCTTTTTAGCTTTTAAAACATGGGAGTTGGTAGTGGAGACAAGCTTCCACTATTTATAAAATACTCCTATGGCATATATGAAAACAGTTTTCAATCTACAGAAGGGGCAAAAAAAAGGCAGATCTGTGGAGCTTCATAACTAACTGCTTCAAGTAGGTGGTTCCTATCTGTCAAGAAAGGTGGTTCATCAAGGGAATGGAAAACCCCTGATTTTAAACCTCTGCTGCCTTGTGGTTATATCCAAGCACTAAAAAGGCTATGGAAATAAATCTAAACAGAAAATCCTGAGAGGATCCTCAAAGCCATATATCTTGATGGTTTTTCTTCAAGGCCAGATGAAAATATATTTATGCGAGAAAATTTGTAAGTCCAGTCCAGGTCAGAAAAGACACATGAAGGTCCATGAGGTTCACATTATTCGATTTGATCCAATATATGCTGTTGATGTAACCTCCTCTGTATATCACATTAACTCAAGTCATGTACATCCCCCCTCTTTATGTGCTGTGTCTCACCTTCAGACATAGGCAGTCATTGCTTTCCATAATTCTCTATCCTTTTGTAGCTCTTAATAAATTCTGCCTTGTCTATATTTCTGAGATGAGGTATTGTAATTATTTACATTGTTCAGACTGTTATCCTCATCTTTGTTGCCAATATTCACAATGTTTTGGCCATTGTATGTTGAGGCCTTCTCCAGGGGACTGGAATTTTGAACTGAACTTTTTTTGTTCACCAGGGTGGATTGCTCTAGTTTTATGAGGCATGCCTTTTCCAGATGTCTCTCACCCTGTTAACAAAGTTTCAGAATATACCAAATAGACCTCTGTGGGGGTGGGGGTAAAAGTACTCTAAAGGGGGTCACTTGTTTACCATAAGTAGTGACCTGTGATGCTTGAGGACTGGATCCTGGTGGTTGACGGTTTTAGGGGTTGGGCTATGCATATACTCCTAAAACTCCAACACATCACTTTAGCCCCTTCTTGAGCTAGGCAGGCAGTTGGAGAGGCATGATCTAATCAACTGGCTAGTCACATCAAGCCCTAACACAAAATTCACTCATGTTTACCATTTCAAAAATTAAACTGACTTAGTAAGCAGTGGCTGTAGGGTCAATCAGACTGAGAACAAAGACCATTTCAACTTCTGAGGAAAGCTCATACTCCCAGATATAACAGGTGCTGGGAACCCTCCCCATGTTTGAGTATACCAGTCATGTATTTCTGGAGGAATGAGGCAAATGGGATCTCCCCTGTCTTCATCTCTCCTATATGGAACTCTGAGCAGGGTGGGGAGCATGGTTGATGAATAATAAGAATAATAAATGAAGTACAAGCACAGAAAAAAAGACTACACATTGATGTAAACACAGAAAGTGACCCCAAAAATCAAGCCAAGGAAAATTTCAAAATTCATTGTAATAGAACCAGTAGAAGACAAACTAAAAATGAAGTTGTGACGTTTTGTAATAGAAAAAAATCTTAGCATCTCAGATAATGCCAAGAACAGTGAGTGGGGGGACCTAAAAATAATACATTACTGATAGAAGTCAAAGGAAAACCTAACATTGAAACTTTACTAAGGATGACCAAATTTCATGAGATGAAGTTAAGGGTTTATCTGCACCAATTTTTAAATTGTTCCAGAAGTTTGCGGTGGGAAGCATTGAACTTTCACTGTGTACTCTGGAAGAAATAAAAAAACAATAGCTAAAAAAAAAAAAATCGGACATATCCATAAAAAAAAATGATACATGTATAGATACCAACACATATAATTACTTTTGATGTACCATAACCACCGCAGGAAATAAAAATTGGGTATAAAGTTTCCAAAGTAGAAACACATATTCCAAACCCATTAAGATGCTTCAGCTATTAAAGATATGGACATGGTAAAAATAAATGTACAAGAAAGTTATATGTAAAATGTGAGAGAATGATCCTAATCTCACAGATCACATGCCTAAATAAAAACCAAATGCCCTAGTTGTAAAAAAAAAAAAAAAATCATGAGGTAATTTCCAAGGACTATAAAGCCTGGAAAAAAGAAAAATATATTAAAAATTAAACACACCAAAAAAATTCCCTACTCAGAAGCAAGGAAAGGCATCAAAACAAACTTCAATGCACGATTTTAAGCAAAAATTACCCAATCAACATCAAGATATACCTATGAAAATCTAATATAAAAAAATTACATGAAACACAAGAACTAAGATGTTTAATTCAAGAAACATTGAGAACATTAAAACCAAACTTGGAAACGACCCATACCACTGAAATAAAACTATCCACAAACAATGTAAATCCAACACAAAATTCACTGACAATTACCTCTTAATGACAAAACTTTTCAAATGAACAATTTCCCAAACAGAAAACTTACAGAACAAAAACCAATCAAACCTTAATGCAAAACAAAATCCAAGGAACAGAATTAAACAGAATGACAACCCACATTAAGATAATCAGAAACAAAAAAAAAAAAATCCCCAAAATGAAAAAAAACCCAAATAAGCAAACAAACATACAAATGAAACAAAGAAGTTTACAAACAAGGAAAGCAAACAGTATGGAATGTATGGAAATAGATAACCAAAGACATAGTCATCCTTAAGATCCACTCACTAAAATAAAATAATTACCACTCAAATGTACGAACAGAATGCATACCTTGTACAATGGAACCATAAAGGTATTAAACCAAGCTATGAAGAAATCAAATAACTCCTTACAGATTACAACCCAAATATAGTCAGTCTGCTTGCAGGAGACCTTTTGTAAAGTAACCAACAAAATCTCCTTTAAATGATATGAAAATTATCACAAAATAAATGTATCAACAATAGAGTATAGGCCAAGTGGGGGTACTTCAATATTGTTTAAAAATCAATACTCCATGAAAAATTACAATTAAATACAAATCTACAGACCATGTCAGTAAAAGCTTCAATTCATTGAACAATAACCATATGTTCCATTTATATTCCTCCAAAACACTGACTGAATAAAATTGAAATAGAAAGGCCAAATTCCCAATTTTTTACTAATGGGAGATTTTAAGGCATACAGCAAAATACACCCAGGTACCCGATTAACCTCAGCCATCGACTTAACCATATACTCTCTATGAATTTTTATGAACTGCCAATGGAAAGTTTATGATGACCAGTATGGTAGTGATCATTCACCTATTTTCCTAAATATAAGCAAGCATATACTAGAAGAGAATCCTAAATAGCAAATACATGAAGCTAACAAGTTAAGACACAATGAACTCTGCTCATCGAAAATCAACATGGAAGTTCTTGATAAACCAGAACCAATAGTCTCCTTTACAAACATGCTAACGCAATTAGCAAGGCAAACAACACCTAGGTCTTCGTTTATACCAAGTCAAAACCCTAGTTTACAGCAGAATGCATAGAAGCAGTTAAAACTAGAAAAGAAAATGCTAAACTACAATCAAACTTGGCAGGGGAGTTGTGACACCTTGGCAGTGGAGCATGCAGCCTTGTTAGAAGTAGCTTGGGATAACATTGTATTTCATCAATTACATTTTTCAAGCTTTTACATTTATTTATTTATTTATTTTTTTTTTTTTAGGTGCAAAGTGATAGTTATGACAAACGTTTTGAAGGTTGTTATTTCTAAGCCTTAAAAAAAAATTAATGCATATATTATCCTTATATCTGTCTTGTGTGTCTTACTCTTCTATATACCTCTTCTTTTTAGTACTATCCAACTTTGGCAAGTGAGAACTGAACAGTTCCCTTGCCAAATCTCTTTAAAAGAGGTCTTAAAATTTCTCCAATCTTATAGAAATCACAAATGAATACGTTCCAAATAGTTATCTTTGAATTTTATGGTGTTCATTTTTGTAATTATTTAATTGAATTAAAATGTTTCTTTCCCTGTCCTTCAGAGAAAATGAAAAGAAAATTAAGCTGCTGATAGTAAGCTCTAAGTAGGGCGTTGCATGGGTTTCAAACTTTTAGGTAAGTGGTCGCAAGTGCCAAAAGGTTGGGAACCACTGACATAGATGTATCAAAAATCCACAAACAGATAAATTCATAAACAAATCAGGCTATCAAATAATGCATCCATTTATACAGCTGAACTACAAGCCATTAAAATGGCATTTAAAATAGAAAATTTAAGATAGTTTATAATATTCTGAAACTTATCTAATTTAACAGCGATCAAAGAAAACAAAAACTGTCCCTATATTCAAGAAATCTTTGAAACTTGTCATCAGTTAATCAAATACGAAACAATATTATCTTGTCTTCCTACTTATATAGGTATCAAGGGAAATCATGAAGCTTGGCACACTGGCAAAAGAGGCAGTGAAAATAAAAATGACCATATACAGATTACAAAAACAAAATTACACACCGCATTAAAAGAAAATGGCGAGCAATTTGGGACATGTTCCCAAATAATAATATCAGTCAACAATAAGAAAAGAGAATATAGAGCCATTGGCTGACTATAGACAAGACCTGGTGCTCAAAAGATTAAGAATTGGACACGCTCACTGACACACACACACACACACACACACACGAACATGCTAAAGGCGGAAACTACACCTCGGTCTACCCACTGCAACCAATTTCTCACAGTCAGGCATATCTTGATAGAATGCAAGAAGCATCAAAAAATGCACAAGAACTATTATGAAGCACAAAATCATCACATGCTTTCCAAAAATGTACCTACTGTTCAAATAATAGGACATCTAAAGAAAATAAAATACTTCCAACTTCTATAGAAAATAGAGCTTGGATTTTGAACCATACAGCTTAAGTTTTGAAATACTTCCGAATGATACAACTTGTAATATTTTGAAAACTATTTTAAAACCTCACAACCACTCTGGGTTGCCACTTATAACTTTTTCTCTGTTGTAAGCAGCAAATGATCCCTTTCTTTACAATTCGTTTTCATTTTTTAACTTGGCAGAAATTTCTTTGATTGTTGGATTATTTGTTTCTGTCTTTTTCCTAGCGGGCTCGTGATTCTAGCTCCTTCTACCCCCTCGAACTCTCAGTCAAATATTGGCTACAGTTGTCAACTGACCCTCGCCCCGTATCACTTGAACTGACCAAAAAGTTAAAAAGAACTATTTTTTAGCTTACTGGCAGTAACGTGTTGAGATGGTTGCAACTTTCTTTAAAATATTCTTAAAAGTCATTTTTTGCTTAATTTTAAACTTTTCATGCTTAATTGAACGTTTGGTTTTCTTTTTTAATTTGGCAGAAATTTCTTTGATTGTTGAACTTCAAGTTAAAACTTAGCAGTTCACCACCCTATTTTTTTTTAATTTTTAAAAATTTTTTTTAATTGGAGTAGATAGACTATACTATGGCTTGGTTCACACTCCTCCCATGTCTTTTGAACAGGTGTAGAGGCTCATCCCTTGTTCCCTGTTTAGGATGTGGTTTCTGGCTTTCTCTTTTCTCAGACCTCAGTATTGGTGCTTCCGTGATTTTCCTGCGATGTGTTTGGTTGGTGGCAACATCTCATCTTTGTGAGGGTACCGGGTTGTCAGTTTCCTGGTTGCTGCTTCCAACTGGTAGTTAGGAGCCTTAACTCTTGTGTAGCGTCAACAGCGGCTGCTCTAATCAACAGTTGCATAATATCGGGGCTCTTGTAGTGCCATGTCGCGCATGGATATGTGTCCCTGCGAGTGTTTTCGGTGGGCAACCCTGAGGGCACACTTCGATGCAGCCTGAGCCAGTTTCCCTCCCAGCACAGATCATGGATAATGACCGCCTGCAACCTCTACTCAAGGTCTCTCCTTATCAACAAACCATAACATGATTAACGGAATCAGAATTAAATCCTAAACCAGCCAAACTCAAATCACCAAAATCCCTTAAAGTTTCTTTTACTAACATCCGGGGCATTTGTACTAACATTTGTAGTGTAGAAGCTTTCCTCCACAAAAAGTCTCCTGACTTCCTAGTGTTCTGTGAGACTAACCTCAACTCATCAATTCCCTCCTGACTTCTCGATCCCTGGTTATCTTCCCCTCTTAAGGAAGGATTCCACTGTTCATATGCATGGGTTGTGGGCCTACGTAAGTGAACACCTCCCTGTAGCTAGGGTGACATCACTTGAATCCCCTGAACACCAATATGTATGTCTCCGTCTGTCACTTCTCAGTTCAGTTAGCTACCTTTTCTTTCTTTACCGTTCCTCCTCCTCTACTGACTGCTCCCTTCTAGACAGCATTTCTGACAATATAGATAAGGCTACTTTCTACCACCCATTCGCTCACATTTGTATTCAGATATCTTAACACCCATCATGCCGAGTGGCTCAAAGACTCTGTTATTGATTAAGCTGGCATCCATGCCATGAACTTTACCATTTCCAAATCCCTTATGCAAGTAGTGGACTTCTCCCACATGCTTTCCAAGCACTCCCTCTGGACATGCCTCTCTACTAGATATATGCCTTACCTCTGTACCTGACTCCTGCCAAGTCTCGCAGCTTTGCCCTCTCGGCAACTCCAACCATGCTGTTGTCTCTCTTAATATTTCTCTCCACTGTCACTCCCCCTAGGGTCCTCTTACCTATAGGACCTCCTACTGCTACCAAAGAACTGACTGGAACGCCTTTCGAGATTTCTTATGTGACATTCCTTGGGAAAAAGTGTTTGATCTCCCAGTCGATGACTGTGCCTCTGAGATTTCGTCCTAGGTGAAAGCTGGCATTGATGCCTTCATATCTACCAGGAAGTTTTTGTCTCAAACCTCATTCCTCCCCTTGGTTCTCTCCTGCCTGTTTGGCCGCCATTGCCCATAGGAATCACTACTTCCGACTATTTCGGAGACGGTCATCTGACCACAATAGGTGCCTATTCACGACTGCTCATAATGAATGCAAGAGAATCCTGAAGGACGCCAAGCGGTTGTTTGCTGAGAGAATGAGACAGTGCATAGCTGACCGCAAGTTTGGCTCCAAGGACTATTGGCAATTATGTAAACGGGTACTGAACAATAGCAAATCCTCTATCCTTCCTTTAATCAATGAATCCTCACATCATCAGCGGACAAGGCTGATTGCTTTGCTCGCATATTTTCATCCAACTTCACATTTGACTCATCCGGAGTACCCTCACCCGATTTCCCTAGTAGAACTGAGGCTAAACTGTACGATATACATATTACCCCGACAGTAGTATCCCGCGTAATATCAAAACTTGACTCCCATAAGGCAAGTGGTGGTGATGGTATCCTGGTGATTGTCCTTAAGAAACGCGCCTCTGAACTCTCCTCTATCCTCTCTAAACTGTATAACTACTGCCTTTCCGCTTCCTGTTTTCCTGCATGCTGGAAGTCCTCTTCTGTCGTTCCTGTATTCAAGAACTCTGGTGAACCCTCAGACCCATCCAACTATTGCCCTATCAGCCTTCTACCAATTTTTGGGAAGGTATTCGAGGCCATTATTAATGCTGAATTAGTGCAGCATCTTACTGCCCATAAACTCTTCTGACAGGCAGTATGGTTTCCGCTTTGACAGGTCCATGGCCAACATGCTAACAACCATTACGGAGTGCATGTTCCAGGCCCTTGATGAGTCAGGTAAGGCTTGTGCTGTTGCTCTGGACATCTCTAAGGCTTTTGACAGGGTTTGGCACGCTGGCCTTCTATGCAAGCTACGGGGTTACGGTATTACAAGACAATTGCTAAATCTGACTCAATCTTTCCTAAATAATTGCATAATGAAGGTTGTCCTGAATGGGCATGCCTCCACATCTTACTGTACAAACGCTGGTGTTCCTCAGGGCTCTATCCTAGGTCCGACACTCTTCCTTATTTTCATAAATGACCTCCCAGACGAGATCAAGAGCCAAGTAGGTATCTGCGCAGATGACACCACAATTTACTCTCGCATCAGTAAGAAATCTGGCGTGACAGACAACCATAACCTCGCTGCTGATCTTGAGAGGGATCTACATTCTATTGTGGAAAGGGGTAAAAAGCGGCTTATAAATTTCAATGCATCTAAGACCAAGCTGCTGTCTATCAATCATCACAGGCAACCTCTCCTGCCCCCCATAAGCATGGACCAAGCGAGTCTCCCTGAGAGCAATACACTGCGCCTCTTCAGCCTTACCATCTCTTCTGATCTCAAGTGGAGCCACTACATTGAGTCAATAGCTAAATCCACTGTTAGGAAGGTTGGGTCACTGTGTTGGGCCAGGATATTTTTCCTGCCTGAATCCATCTTGCATATATACAAATCAACCATTTGTCCGTGCCTGGAGTATATATGGTCAGGCACCCCCGCTGTTCATCTCGGTGTTCTTGACAGGCTTCAAAGGAGAATTAGTAATGTGATAGGTACCGACTTGGCAGCTCGACTCCAGCTACTTTCCCATTGACGGGATGTGGCTTCCCTTTGTTTGGTCTATAAATACTTTCATGGCTTCTGCTCCAATGAACTTAAGTCACTGGTGCCTCTGCAACAGGTGTTTATTCGTGCAACCAGACTGGCAACTGGGTCTCACCCATTTACAGTTAGATCAACCAAATGCAGGCGACAGTTCTACTCCTACAGCTTTTTTTCTCACACTTCCCGCCTGTGGAACTCGCTTCCTTATTCTTGCTTTCCTGACGGCTACAACCTCCAGGAATTTAAATGCAAGGGCAATAATCATCTCTTAACAACTTAACCGTAGTTCTTTCTTCACCACCCTGTATATCATTTCCTTTCTCTCCACCTCTGCAACTGTCATCACACCTGTATTCCCTTTCTTCTCTTGCTCCTTTCTAACTGGTTCGTCCCTCTCTTCACTTTGTTTTACTCTTATGTAGCCCCTTGCACATCAGTAGTGCTACCGCCTTGCTCGGGGTGATATGATTATAAAAAAAAATGTATGGGTGGTGGAAGTTGAAGTTGAGGTCCTGGGCATGACCGTAAAATGCATCCGGCAGCAAGGCCTCTGATTGGGAGGTTGTGAGAAGCATGGAACCACTTAATTGCTGTTGTTCTCAGGTCCACCCTGACCCGGAGTGGTAACACCTGTTAGGATTCCAGCTATGGGCAAATAGTTAACCCCTAAACTGAGTCAAATCACTATGAAAGTATAAACATACAAGTTATATATATATATATATAAAAAATAGATTTTTATACAAAAAATATACATTTTTGAAGAAAAAATTATTACCATAACACATTTTTGAAGGAAAAAATTCTCAGCAAACCATTTTTGAATACAAAACTAGAAAACATTTTTTTTTCTAAAATAAAAAAGAATAAAAACAAAAAAAAAAGATTTCATGAAAATCTGACTAAATCAAACTTCTCACTATAACTGAACATTAAAAAAGAAAAATACCTTAAAACCACACTTTTTGGGCATTAAATAACCTACAAAGGTTGATATGCCATTAAACAAAACTTAAACTCAGTTGAGGTATTCTCTGGTGAATGGTGTCTTGCAATATACAGATGTTTTGAACCCATTCTCTGTTTGAGATATTTGTACATCCAGCAATGTTACTTTGTTGTTATTTTCTTTCTTCATTTTTAACCGTATTAATGAAGTTCACATGGTCCAGTAGTAGCTGGATCTCTTCTTGGTGTGGCCAGAGTATGAAAGTATTATCTAAATGTCTTAGACTTGGCTTTAGTGATGCGGATGCTAATTCCATCTCTTCAAAGTATTCTATATATATGTTATCCATTGCTGGTGATAATGGCAAGTCCATTGCTAAGCCTTCATCCTGCCGACATATGCCTGATCCCATCCTGAAGTGTTTGTGTATAGAAAGTCAACATCTCCATCAGGTTATCTATTTGAATACTGGTACATACTCCTTGGGATGAGTCTGAGGTTAGCCTGTCCTTAGTGTCTCTTCTGTGGGTATCATGGTGAATAAACTCACCATGTGGTCGGATTGGATAGGAGCATCTTTGATTAATTGATACTAAGACATCTGGAAATGAGATATCTCATAGAACTAGAACAATCTACCCTGGTAGATGAAATAAAGAGTTCAGTATGAAATTCCAATCGCCTGAAGAAGGCTGGAGTGTGCAATGGCTGAAATGTGAATATTGCAACAAAGATGAGGATAAGTCTTTACAGTGTAAATAAGTTTTGCCTTGTTATTTCTCTTAAACTTTGTTCTGCCATCCATTTACTTAAGATAAGTAGGTTATGTTTTGTTTTCCTTGGTCCCTCTTGTCTTCAATCTGTCCTGTGAGTATCAAATTTTCCAAGCTCTTTTATGTGCTCTACAAATTTTAACTCTCATCCTGATGTTATGTATAAGTATCCTTTTTGTTGCCATTTTTTATAAAACTTTATTGTTGCTCACATGTTTAGTTCATTCTCAGCATCCTTCTGTAGAATCACGTTTTTATTGCTTCAAATCTTTTCATCTTCAAGGAGATTGTTCAGCATATAACAGTTCAATACTTTTTTTTTTCCTAATGAAGTTGTTCTGTCTCTTAATCTGTTGCTGGTATGAATCATAGTGCGGATTGCTTTTAAAGTTTTATCTTTTATAACAACCAATGGGGAAAATAAAAATGAGTCTTATCTAATAATAATTGATATTAACTACAACAGTATTTTGCAATCTCTTATATATGTTTAAAGAAGATTTTGCAAATATGAATTTTCTTGCAGCAATAACAATGCTGAAACCTAAATTTGTAACTACCCAACAAGTAGGTGAAAAACATAAGCCAGGATTTTATATTTCAGCTATTAAATGAGAATTACTAACATTTTTCTAATCTCTATCAAATACTTTAACCTTTTAAGCTGATCAGGCCTTAAGAGATTTCATTTGGTAAATTTCTGGAGTCGTAACCAAATTCTTGAAAAATTTGAATATGTGATTAATTATTAGATCTCAAAGACCATTAAAAATTAAGTATTAAAAGTGTTTTTTTTTTTTTTTTTTTTTTATCTGAAAGTTAGTTTCTCTTTCAAATGATATTAACTTTGGCTTTTAAATTTGGATATTACTGGTTATGAAATAATGTTATGGAAATCTCCAAAGTTGGAGATTCCAGCACCTCCAATTGCGCATGTTTTTTTTTTTTTTTTTTTTTTAATCATATCACCCCGAGCAAGGCAGTAACGCCACTGATGCGCAGGGGGCTACGTAAGGGTAAAAAGAATGGAAAAGAGAAAGCCGAAAACCGCATCCTAAACAGGAAACAAGGGATGAGCCTCTTCACCTGTTCAATAGATGTGGGTGGAGTGTGAACCGGGCGATAGTTTAGTCTATCTACTCCAATTGAAAAAAAAAATAAAATAATAAAGGAAAAGAGTGAAAAGATTGGAAAAGAGAAAACCGGAAACCGCATCCTAAACAGGAAACAAGGGATGAGCCTCTTCACCTGTTCAATAGATGTGGGTGGAGTGTGAACCGGGCGATAGCTTAGTCTATCTACTCCAATTGAAAAAAAAAAAAATAAATAAAATAAAATAATAAAGGAAAAGAGTGAAAAGATTGGAAAAGAGAAAACCTGAAACCGCATCCTAAACAGGAAACAAGGGATGAGCCTCTTCACCTGTTCAATAGATGTGGGTGGAGTGTGAACCGGGCGATAGTTTAGTCTATCTACTCCAATTGAAAAAAAATAAAATAAAATAAAGGAAAAGAGTGAAAAGATTGGAAAAGAGAAAACCGGAAACCGCATCCTAAACAGTAAACAAGGGATGAGCCTCTTCACCTGTTCAATAGATGTGGGTGGAGTGTGAACCGGGCGATAGTTTAGTCTATCTACTCCAATTGAAAAAAAAAAAAATAAAATAATAAAGGAAAAGAGTGAAAAGATTGGAAAAGAGAAAACCGGAAACCGCATCCTAAACAGGAAACAAGGGATGAGCCTCTTCACCTGTTCAATAGATGTGGGTGGAGTGTGAACCGGGCGATAGTTTAGTCTATCTACTCCAATTGAAAAAAAAAAAATAAAATAAAGGAAAAGAGTGAAAAGATTGGAAAAGAAAAGAAAAGAAAACCGGAAACCGCATCCTAAACAGGAAACAAGGGATGAGCCTCTTCACCTGTTCAATAGATGTGGGTGGAGTGTGAACCGGGCGATAGTTTAGTCTATCTACTCCAATTGAAAAAAAAAATAAAATAAAGGAAAAGAGTGAAAAGATTGGAAAAGAGAAAACCGGAAACCGCATCCTAAACAGGAAACAAGGGATGAGCCTCTTCACCTGTTCAATAGATGTGGGTGGAGTGTGAACCGGGCGATAGTTTAGTCTATCTACTCCAATTGAAAAAAAAAAAATAAAATAAAGGAAAAGAGTTTTAAGATTGGAAAAGAGAAAACCGGAAACCGCATCCTAAACAGGAAACAAGGGATGAGCCTCTTCACCTGTTCAATAGATGTGGGTGGAGTGTGAACCGGGCGATAGTTTAGTCTATCTACTCCAATTGAAAAAAAAAAATAAATAAAATAAAATAATAAAGGAAAAGAGTGAAAAGATTGGAAAAGAGAAAACCGGAAACCGCATCCTAAACAGGAAACAAGGGATGAGCCTCTTCACCTGTTCAATAGATGTGGGTGGAGTGTGAACCGGGCGATAGTTTAGTCTATCTACTCCAATTGAAAAAAAAAAATAAAATAATAAAGGAAAAGAGTGAAAAGATTGGAAAAGAGAAAACCGGAAACCGCATCCTAAACAGGAAACAAGGGATGAGCCTCTTCACCTGTTCAATAGATGTGGGTGGAGTGTGAACCGGGCGATAGTTTAATCTATCTACTCCAATTAGTTTAATCTATCTACTCGGGAACCCCTTCCTAAACTAGAAACAAGGCGATCAACTCTACTCCTGTCCAAAAGAAGGGGGTGGAGTGTGAGACCTGGCGATAGAAGGTACTATCTACTCCAATTAAAAAAAAGAATAAATATGTGACTGAAGTTAATTAAGTTTTAAGTTAGTATAAGTCAAACCTAAATTTCATAATTAAGAACAATTTACACAAAAATTAGGCAGAAAAGATAAGAACCGAAAAAGAATAAAATAAAATAAAAAATACAAGTAAAAATAAGTAAATAAATAATTCAAAAAATAATAAAAAATAAGATCACACTGGCTAAACTCACCAAGTTGCAGGCTTGCTGACAGAAAAAAGTTAAGAAAATTTCAAAAATTATCTTCATTCTGTTTCTTCTATACAGTTCTGGAGAGTTCTGGAGAGATTAAGTTACCTTAAGCAAGCAGTAACAGACAGTAGTGTGATGGAGGGGGGAATCACCTCCAAGCCATGTGTCCAGTTAGCAAGGGAATGACAGAGAACAATAAAAAAAAACAAAAAAAAAACATGGCCGGTCTTAGAATTCCTACATATAACCAAAACCCTGGGTGTTAATGCTGCATATTGAAATACAGTGATACCCAATTGTAATTGTAGGTGTATTTTATTGCTTCCAAATTCTCTGTGTGAAACTTGTAAATGCTTTTGTGTTTTTACCACCTTTCAAGGATTTTTGTTCACAGTAAAATCCAGTATTATAAGAATTTAAAAAAAAATTCAGTGTTATATTTCCACCTATAACTGATTATTGCTCATTGTCCCATTTTTTGGATAAAGGGTGTCAGTAATGGATTAATTGATAAATTAAATTGGAATAAAGGATATAACTTGAATTATGACCTATCAGGTACAATAGATTAAATATCTCAAGAAAAGATTTATTAATGTAGAAGTTTATTTAAATTGGTTATTAGTAATTTTGCAAGTGAAGTTTTTCTCTGACTGAATTTAAGCAAGTAGATTTCTTTTTCTACTAACCTTTTTAATATCATGTATTGGCACTTAGCCATTATTGCAAGTATGCCTTGAAAATATCTGGTTGTATCATGTGGCTTATAAACTTCTTGATGACTAATAAAGCAACTATCAACATTTTAATTGAAAGTTATACTTTTTATATTAAATCTTGAAGAATGGCGAAGCCGAACCGTTGCCTTGGATATCTCTAAAGCATTCGACAGTCTGGCACACTGGCCTTCTACACAAACTGCGGAGCTATGGTATAACTGGACATTTGTTTGACCTAATCCAATCTTTCCTCTCTAACCGCACATTGAAGGTGGTATTAAACAGACATGCCTCCCAGAACTACCATACGAACGTGTGTGTCCTTCAAGGCTCTGTCCTAGGTCCTGTGCTCTTTCTGACCTACATTAATGATCTCTCCGATACCATAAGATCCCAAGTAGGCATGTATGCTGATGACACCACAGTTCACTCTCACCTCGATCAAAAATCTGATGTGGGTGACAAAGCGGACCTCGCTGCCAAGCTTGAAAAGGACCTCTAATCCGTAGTGGACTGGAGTAAGAAATAACTTGTAAATTTTAATACTTCCAAAACGAAGCTGCGATCAATTAACCATCATAGACAATTGTACCTACTCTCCATTAGCATGGAACAGGCTTGCCTCGCAGTGGACATCAAGTGGAAAGACTATATCGAATCCATTGCTAAATCCACTGCTATGAAAGTCGGTTCTCTGTGCTGGGCCCGGAAGTTTTTCCCGTCTGAATCTATCTTGCACATATATAAATCTACCATCCGCCTGTGTATTGAATACTGCTGCCTCATCTGGTTGGGTGCCCTTGCTATTCTCCTCAGGGTTCTTGACAAAATACAACGGAGAACCTGCAATGTGATTGATACTGACTTTGCAGACCGCCTGCAGTAACTCTCTCACCGGTGTGACGTGGCTTACCTGTGCCTCTTCTATAAATACTTTCACGGCTTCTTCTCTGAACTTAGATCACTGGTGCCCCCTAGGTACGAATTTGCACAAGATATTAGATTAGCAACTAGATCCAACCCTTTTATAGTGAAACAGATAAGATGTAACTGCAATTTCTACTCCAACAGCTTCTTTTTCTCGCACTTCCCGCCTGTGGAATTCCCTTCCATATACTTGCTTCCCCGACAGCTACAATCTCCAGGCGTTTAAATGTAAGGTCAATAGACACCTCCTAACACACTAACTCGCATCCATTCTCTCAAAGACTCTTCCCATCTACATCCTTACCCATCTATCACCCTCCTTCTGACATTTCCTATATCTAACCACTCTTTCTCATCACTTTCCCCTATGTAACCCCTGCGCAATAGTGGCAGTGCAATGCCTTGCTTGGGATGAAATGATTTTAAAAAAAAAAAAAAGTTGCTTTTTGTTAACTGTCATATTTTTCTATTAGATGACAAAGAGTAGGTAATTCTGAATACTTAAAATAAATCAGTTACCAACTATTCTATTATCAAAAATAAAGTTGGATACAGGCTACCATAAAATTATGTTGTAGAGCATATATTTCTCTTGAATAAGGTTTCTCAAATATTTAGGCTAGTAGACAGAAATAAATATACTGTTTAATAAGTAAACTGAGCGTCTACTCAAATATGAGTATTCACTAAAAATAACGTATAAGTATCTCTGTAAATTTGTATTTAACAGATTATTTTAATCCCAGATAAATAATATAACATTTCTTTCTTGTCTCATGTCTGGTTGTTGAAAATTCTTTTAAGGGATAAGAATTCTTTATTCAATTTTGTGCTTCAGAAATTTTTTCCAAGACATTTTTATTTTTTATAAAACAAAAAAAAAAAAAACTATTAGGTTGATTAATGGAAAGATTTGAAACTAAACGAATTATCTTTGGAAATGTCTTTTTTTTTTTTTTTTTTTTGCCTTGCATTATTGTGACAATTACTTGCACAGCATTGTCAAACTTAATTCTGAGGACAATCATGGTAACTGGTGTTAAGATTACCCAATTCTTTGTTGACCATGTTCCACCATAGTTTATGAATATAGAATACAGTGCAGTACATAATTTGTTCAATGAGACAATGTCAAAGATTAACACTCACAAGTCTGACACCCTACTGAATCAGACTATATTACCAATACTCAGGGGAAAACATGGTCACCTTTTATATACGTTGCATTGAATATTTCGAACCTTCTGATTAACCCTTCTATTGGTGAACTATAAAATGAGTCAGCTCATGTCTGGCTCACTAGTATACAAGGCTACCGCCAAAACTCCAACAGTCTTTTGTAGAATTTTTGAAAGTGTTTTGTTGGTTTCATTTTCTGTGAGGCTGTATTGACTCTTTAAAAGTAATTCTGTGGTAATACTAACATTCTTGGTCGTTAGTTTTAAGCAACATTGATAATGTCAACTGAGTAGATAAGCTTTTCTTTCAAAAGAAAGCTTATGGTTTCATTATGAGGATTTGGAGTGTGTGGTGGGGGGCATGTTTCCATATTTATTCCACTTGCAAAAATAAAAACCTTCCAAGAAGTTATCCTCTAGTTTGATTTGAAAACTTATAAGCAATTTTCTCAATGTCATTTTCATTCTATCTTACCTCCTGCGCTCGCGCTCTCTCTCTCTAATCCATTTTTTTTTTTTTTTTTTTTTTTTTCAGCATTTTCTTGTATCTAATTACATTAGTTCTACCTTCACTTAGCCAGGTGGGATTCTTTTCCAGCACATGATTTTTCTTTTCAGTAGACTTCCTGTTAAAATACTTACTTCCTTGGCATGAATGATGTCACATATTGAAAAAGCATTAATTATTCACGTGATAATGTTTCTTAATAAATAAATAAAGATGTTTTTGCTGCCCTTCCCAAATACTAAAATCTTTGCATACTTCAACGATTTAACTATGCAATAACCCAGGAAATTGTCTTTTGAAAAGTCTACCATTTTTGCCTGTAATAATTTCAGTCACATGTGAAACCATCATGTGTTCAAAATGCTAAATATGGGACAGATGAAGTTGAATACATCTGTACATATATCTAAATATTGTCTTTATTTCGCTTTGAAAAAAAGCCTATGAACTTTTGTACTGACAAATAGTGAGATCAAATGCATTGGAATCTGAACAATAAGATACCAAGCAACGTTGAGCCTGGTCAGTACTTAGATGGGTGACCACTTGGGAATACCAGGTGCTGTAAGCGTTTAGTGACGATGTGTGTTGTGGTGCAGTGGATATCGGCTGGGAAAGAGAAATCAGTGAGCCGAGTTCAAATTCCAGTTGAATACCCTGCATTCGCTTAAGCACTGGTACCCTTGAGAAAGGTATTAATCCATCACTTCCCTCCAGTTATGGGTTAAATAACAGGGTGGAACTTGGGGACCCTGCCCTTAAAAATAAATCCCAATGAATCTTGATACTTGAAAAAAAGTATTTCTAGACACAAAACTTATATAAAAACAACAATAAATTGTTGAAAGAAAAAAGGTATTACCAGCAATAAATAAATAAAATTTAGTTGGCAATAAATGACCCACTGAGGTTGATTTGCCATAAAAACAAACCAACCAAACCCAAATCATATTTACAAATAAACTAATAGTAATTAAAAATTACCAGTTCAATAAGCTAAAATATAAAACTCTACTTTTCTCTCTAAACACAACTGACAATTGAAAGATGCAAATAAAGCTAAAACTAGAACATGTAAATCTTTACATGAAATGTTTCCTTTGTTTACAAGAAAGAAAAAAAAAATCCATATAAAACAAATTCCCAAAAACTGATTTATTGAACCAATGTAATGAAATAACTAATTTCTGCAATCACAAAATCTATCTCAAATTTATTTCAATACTTTTACTAGTTAGTCATTTTATTACTTCAAAAATTTAGTGTATTAAACTGGAGCTTTTTTAATTACTGCGATTATTTTTTTTTTTTTATCTGTACTTATGAAATAATCCACTTTAAAAATAAATTTAGCTTATTAAAGTGGAAATTTTTTTAATTACTATTATTTTATTCATACTTATGAACAAATCCCCTTATAACTTAGAAAATTTATTTTTTTGTACTGGCTATTTGTTTAAATTACTATTGTTATTTTATTTGTACTTATGATAATCCCTTTATAATTTAAAAAAATCTTTGCTTATTGAACTGGTAATTTTTAATTGATATTATTTTATTTGTAAAATTGCTTTAAGTATATATTTTAATATCTCAGTTCATTATTGTTATCTTTGTTAATTTTGATTTTTTTTTTTTTTTTTTTTTTTCTTTTCTTTTCTTTTCTTTATTTTATCTTTTCCAACTTTTGAATTCATCTTTTTTTTGGTTTTTCCTTTTTCTTCTGATTTTAAAATTTGACATGTCTGGATGTCTACGGCAAAACATTTGCTACACTACCGACTAATGAATCATACATCCACCATTCTTTGAGGTGCTATTACCTCCCACTCCACTGAATTCTTCTCATTGGCTGACATTATTTTTATTTCTTCATTCTTATTTATTTTTTAAATCTTATCTATATTGATTTTCCAAGTGCCACTTAGATGTGGCAATCAGTGAGGATTGAACTCACTACTCAAGTTATAACAGATTCTAGTGAGACAAGCTTTCTAACCATTACACCATGTTGGGATTGAGCACTTTTTAAAGTAAATATCTAACTGTGGAATATACTTCCATTAGTAACTATTACTTTATATATATATATATATATATATATACACATACAAACTTATAACTATACTCGTGTCAAAAAACCCTCTGCGGATCTACATGAAAGGAAAAATGGTTATAAAAAAAAAAAGGAGCTCAGCACAGGAACATCAGTCAAAAGGATTCGGACCGAGTCAGCATATAGCCCAAAGAAAAAAACCTGAGATGAGTAATCAACTTACAAAAAAGTGCTCAATACTTAGGTAGAGCAGAATAAATAAAGTATACCTAGTGAGCCAACAAACTTACCAAGGTTTCACCTTAGCGGATCATCAGGGAAAGCTGGTTTTCCCTGACAATCTGCTTAGGTGAAACCTTGGTAGGTTTGTTGGCTCACTAGGTATATATATATATATATATATATATATATATATATATATATAGTAAATTAACCTAGTGAGCCAACAAACCTACCAAGGTTTCACCTAAACGGATCTTGAGGGAAGTTCGGAGCCAACCTTCCCTGAAGATCCGTTTAATTGAGGTTTGTTGGCTCACGAGGTTAATTTACTTATGCTGCTCTACTTACATATTGAGTGCTTTTTTTGTTATTGATTACTTGTCTCGGGTTTTTTCTTTGGGCTACATACTGGCTTGGTCCAAATCGCTTTGACTGATGTTCATGTGCTTAGTTCTTTCTTTTTTTACAATCATTTATTCTTCCACGTATATACGCGGAGGGGATTTTTGAAACGAGTATAGTGATAAGTTTGCATATATATATGTGTATATATATATATATAAAACATAGAAAAGGTTTCACTTAGCTGATGTTACCTTCAGTATTCCAGCTTCAGTTTTGTAGATGGACCACTGGGAATCACTGTGTCCATTCGTCAAGAAGTATCAGAAATCTTTTTCATTTCTAAGCCTTTGCCAGCAGTATTACATATTATCCTTTTTATAAATTAAAGAGGAGGTAAGAAACAACTTCAGTTGTATGATGAATTGCTGAAATGCTCTCAACTTGACTTTCAAAAATCTAATCAATTAGCAGATTTTTTTCATTTATTTATGTCTTATTTTTATATTTATTTAAAAAAAACATAATAATCTAAGTTGTCCATTATTGATATTTATATTCAAAATGATTCTTAGTCTTTATTTAAATACAATCCTGGTACATGTGTTGTTTTAGTAATGGTTTGCATTTCCTTTAGCTGTAAAATGTGAAAAATGTATATTTATGTGTAATGTATTCATATCCCTTAATGTATTCATATTCCCTTAATTTTGTCCTTACCATACCAGTTAGAAGGTGAGCCAAAGGGTAGGTTAGCCAAAATTTTCCTGGATGATGTGTTTCTTAAATCATTATCATTCTTCCATAATCTTCTGGATAAATACTTTTTGATATAAAAGGAACAAGTATCATGGCTCAACTGAAGAGAACGCTATTTGGAGATACTCCACCTTACATGCTTTATTATATAATGAAGGTATCTATGTGCACACCCAACCATAAAAATACAAAGATGTTCGTATTTTCCTGTAAGCATTCTAAGCTGTAGATATTGACTGATTGCTGTCAGTCATGACTGGCAAAGTTTAAAGCAGCCATTTCATAGATCTTATAAAAGCAGCTAATCTTAAGAGCAGATTGCCCATATCTATCTCTCTCTCTCTCTCCCTCCTGTTTAAATATGGTAAAAAGGAAAGATTACTTAACTGTTATGTAATATCAGTCCTATATGGCTGTGAATGCTGGACAATCCTATCACAAATGAAGAAGGGACTAGAGACAACAGAAATATTGTTCTGCTGAAGGATGCTGAAAAAATCATGGCTTGAAGAATTTTTTGAGAGATCTAAACAAAAAGGTCATTTATAACTAAATTCAGGAAGAGTTGAAATTTCTAGGGTGCATAACAAGGAAAGAGGGTCTTGGAAAATTTGATACTTGAAGGACATTGAACATAAAGACAGATAAAAAAAAAAAACTAGTGCATCAGCTACCTAGCAAGTTTGTGTAATTGGTTGGTAAAACGGGGATCAGGAGAGATAGTGTTACGAGGTTGCATTTCTATATGAAAAATATTAAGTCAACAAAAAGGTTAAAATTTATAGTAAGGGATTCTACTGAGTTCTACGTGTTAATACAAAAGTTTTCATTCATGAAGTAGTTGAAAAATAGAAATTAGAAATAGGAAGATTCTAGATCATTCCAGTATTTTCCAGAAAAATCTAGATGACTCGAGAAATATGCTAATTAGATGCTAGCCCCTATAAAAATAGGCTTTTTGAAGAGAGTTGTCAGTTGTAAGAAGGAATTTCTGCCATTATCAACTCCGCTTTTGATTCGAGGATTATTATATCCAGCCAAAAGAATCTCTATGAAAAGTTGCTGACCAACAAAAACCCAAAAAGAGGACATTCTGGAATGAAACTGGTAAATAGGATTTTTTAATATTTTCATTGACCAAACTAAAATATATATAGAATAATTTTGTGAATTTTCATTAATAGCACTTAGATTACTTTGCTAGCCCTAATGTGGTAAAGATTCTTGACTCTCACACCTTTCCTTCTCCTTTGTAACACTTCACCAGTAAACTGTTTTTGTTTTGAATTCTAAAATTGTATATTTGGATATATTTTATTTTGTGTTTTTAGTAAATTAAATATTTGTTTGTGATTTAGCTCTGTGTTTTGCTAAATCATTATCTAGGTACAGAAACCCTTTTCTTTCAGTAGATGACCCTTTTCTCAGTTTAGTAAATTAAATATTTGTTTGTGATTTAGCTCTGTTTTGCTAAATCATTTTTTTTTTAAATTTTGTTACAACTTCTAACATGTAACAATAGCAAAAAGTCAAATTTTGCTAAGAGCTACAAAGGGAAGAAAGTTGTGGAAAATCATGACACCAAATTCCTGAAGGAGGACTGCACATACAAGAACATTGAAAGATGTCTATCCTTAGAGTATTTGAGATAAAACAGCTATAACCATTTTTGTTTAGAGATTTAATAATTGTAGAAATTCAGTATTCAGAAAATTCACCTAGCTAAAGTTGAGTTTGATCCTCACTGGGCATCCAGTGAGAATCACTGTAATAAATGATTTGCAAAATGAGCTTTCTAAACATGAAATGTTGGAAATGTTTAGTCAGTGTGTCTATTAAATTAGTAGGGCACCCAGTGAAGAGCAAACTCAACTTTAGCAAATCGGTTTTCAGCTTCATTATACTAGGTACAGAAACTCTTCCTTCCAGTAGATGACCCCTTTTCTCAGTTTATTTAAAGAGAAAGATTATGAAAATTCTTGTTCACATATAAACCAATCTGCTAATCTTTGCCTCAATATATCAAGTTGACATGCAGCTGGGCACTTGGCTCTCATTTTGTCAATTTGTCTCTGCAAATAACCTGGTCAAACAAAATTTTTGGGCTAAGACATTTCTAATGAAAAAGTAAAAAAACAAAAACAAAACAAATTATTCTAATTTCATGCTTACCTCCCTTGCTAGCTCTTCACCATAGCACTTAAACTGAAAAGCACTTGTTAACTCTGTCCAAAACTGAGATGCTATTGACAAGGAGCAGTATGAACTTATAACAGTTTGTTTTTCTAGCACATTCTTATACAGGTATGTTTTTAGGTTTCTGTCCTCCCCTTTCATTGGTTTAGCTGCTAGCAATAAGGGCTAATGTTTATCTTGGCAAAGAAAAGAAAGACAAGCCAATTAATAGATGTATTATGAATGGATAAAATCAGAATGTGAACTTACTGGCCTTTGTGTCATTGGGTTCATCTTAAATGTATAATCATGTAAATGTTTTTCCCCCCTTCTTTAATAGGTAATGTGGTGCTGTTTGATTTCTGCATCTGTAATTAATTTTTCAATCTTTTGTTTCTTTTTTTTTGTTAACCTTGGAAAGTATTTTGTTGCTTATAATCATCATTAATCTGCTTCAAATACTTGTTTATGATCCCACATACATCTGTTATTCTATTGTATTGGGTGAAGTGTTACTAATATCATTGGTTATAACTTCATTCACAAAAAATATTTATTCAATTTAATATAAAACTATAACACTATTAAGTGTCTATTATCCAAGTCATTTTTTTTCACCATAAAATTGATATTAACCAAACAATCACTGTTTACATTATTCAGACTATTGCTCTCATCTTGCCATTTGTATGATGTTTTGGCTGTTTTATGCTCCGGCCTTCTTCAGGTGCTAGGAATTTTGAACCAAACCCTTTATTACGATCATTAGGGTATATCAATCTTTTTTGTCCAAAGCATCTTTTGGTATTATTGAGTTATCTCCTAACCCGAGTCTCTAAACTACTTGTTCACCACTGCTGTAGCCTGGTATTGAACTCCCAACATTTTGGGTCAAGTCACTGGAACTAATCAACGCCTATATCCACTGGGCCATGTGACCTTAAAGACACATGACCCAGTGGATAGATATTGGTTACTGAGTTTGATGCCAGGCTACAGCAGTGGTGAACAACATAGTCTGGTTAGAGGGAGATAACTCACTGCTACCAAAAGAGGCTTTGTACAAGGAATGAGAATATACCCCAGTGACCATAATAAAGGGTTCAGTTTGAAATTCCTAGCACCTGAAGAAGGCCAAAGCATGCAGCAGCCAAAACATGATACAGATGACAACCAATATGAGGACAAAAATCCAAATAATGTAAATAGTGTATATACTATTTCATCTCTGAAATATAGACAGATACTGACCAAACAATTATGGGGACATTTTCAGGATATTTTCAGGATTTGAATTTCAACTTCTATATGTATATATAGTGTGTGTGGAGGTTTGGTGTTTTCGGGGTTTTTGTGTTTTTTTTTGTGTGTGTGTTTTTGTTTAAGATTTACAATCACAATTTATTTGGTATGAGACTTTATTGTACAAAAACCTTTAATTTTCTGATTGCTAAGACTGCCATGGGTCAGAGTAATTTATCTCAAAAAAAGAAAAATCAAGTAATGAGAAAATTAGGGAAATAGTTGAAATCATAAAAACAAGAAAAAAATTTTTCTTAAGAATGTCATAAAAATTTAAGATGCTAACCAGCAAGAAAATATTTGAAGATTTACAAATGGAAGCAAAATGATGCTGAATATTGGCCAAAGACATGAAAACAACCAATCTACTGAATTTTAGACATTACAAAAGGGAACATGTAAATTGAGGAACGTGTCTTGAAAACTTATGTCTCAAAATTAATTTTTAGTGATGCATGTACAGCTGGATGGAACTAATTACTGGAAATAATCAACCAGTATGATGTAGAAGACAAGTTTTGGGCTAGTATTTTAGGCAGTAACATTACAGATCTCTTCAGAGTAAAAGATGGTATCATTGTATTTTTGAATAGTCAGTCAGAACCAAGAAGCTTTAAGCTAGAGCATATTCATGCAAGGCAATGCTTCTTCACCTTCTATAAAGCTGACTCTTTCCTACACTCACTCTGCCCACCCACTCAAAAACAACTAAGCCACCAAATTAATAAAATAGGTCTTCTTCAGATACTTTCATAGGAAACTTCTGATCTGTCACTAAGACATATATATGAGACTGGAAGTTAATATTCAAATAATTAAGATTTTTTGGAAGCCATAAGAACTGCAAGTAACAAACATTAAAGATGAAAGGGTGGAAAAATGAACAAAATCAGCAGCTGAACGATTAGTTTATAGGCCTTTTTGCAGAGTTCCTTTCTTTCTTTTCGTAGGCCTTTTTGCGGAGTTCCTTATAAACACAAAAATTTATCTGAATATTGTGTTTATCAAGTTTTAGGAAATAAAATAATTCAGTTTCACTTAGTTCAACTCAGTTCAAGTAATCAAATCTGAGATGCCAAAAAGTCATGAATGTTTAAGGATATATGCTAAGGCTCAACTGATATATTCGTTTAAGTATATCCTGAAAAGTTTGCCAACATCAGTTGGTTTTTACCACCTGTGGAAGCATTGACACATGTAATAAAATCACCTATAATCTGTTAAAACAAAACTGCTCTCATTTTAAATCATCTGAGAGTGCTCGTTTTGCCTTCCATACGGATGGTTGATGCTTATTTCCAGGCAAGTGACTCATTGTGCCTTCTCTGGCTGTTTTCTATTGACATGAAGTGGGAAGATATTAAATCAATTGCTAGGACTGCAGCTAGTAAAGTTAGTTCACGGTGTCGTGCTAGACATTTTCCCTGCCAGAATCTAGCTTGCATATTTCTAAGTCTGCTGTTCAATCATGCTTTGAATATTGTTGCCGTATCTGTTCTGCTGCTCCTGCTATATATTTAGTTTTGGAATCTGCAACGTTATTTGTCCTGACCTGGCAACTCAACTTCAGTTCCTTATCACCATAAAGTAGCTTCCCTGTGCCTTTTTTTTATAAATACTTTCATGATAATTGTTCTAATGAACTCTTTTTTCATGAATTTAAGTGCAGTATTAGATTGATAGCCAAGTCTCATTTTGCAGTTGAAATTGCTTAATCTTAGTAACTTTATTGCCTTGCTTCATGTGGAATGATTTTTTAAAATCTGACAGTTTATTTATTATGATAGTTTGTTAAGCTAACAGAAGGCTTCATGCTAATAAGTAAAAAGAATTTTATGCTATCACAACAGAAAATCTTGTTTGTAAGTTGGAGGAATATTTGTTGTATTTCTTTTTACTTTGTCATCTATCTTTGAATATTTTTGCTTTCATTTTAAAAAAACAAATACTTTCTGACATGACAATAGTGTTCATTTTCTTGGTAAAAAAAAGATTAATACAGAAATGCAACCAATGCAATTGCAACATTGACATATTGCCATTATTTTTTTTTATTCACAACTTGATTTTAAACTTTCAAATATCACATTACTGTAAAGCACTAATTATGTTAAAAGCAAATCTAGATATTTTTACTTTCTCTCAGACAACTTTCTGATAAATTCATAGATGTACAGGCATCCTTCAGTTAATGCAAATTCGATTAATGCGTTTTCAATTAATGTGTTAAAATTATATACCCAAATTTGATCTGTGCATACATAATACTTAATTAGTGTAGTGAGACGTTAAGTTTAACCATAGTAATTGAAAATTGATTTATTTCATAGTTACTGATATACACATTAGCCACATTAATCAACGGATTCTTGTATGTATGCATTTTTCCCGTTCTCTATCAGTCTTTTTCAACTTTATATTTTCATAAAGTTTGTATGGGATTACAATGAATATATTTCCATAATTGTTGTCAATTATTATTAGTTGCATTTTTAGTAATATGAATTGCAGGAGTTTTGTGTAAATTTATGAAATTAAATGAGTGTAGATAAATAGAATTCTTAGTCTGATACTTTAATATTTCTGTTTGTCTTTTAAAATGCATTGAAACCAGGAACTAAATTAGATTGTAACACATCACTTAATAAACCCCTTTACAAGCTTTAAAAAATAATTTGATTATTACTAAATAATTTCTGAAAAATTCAATAAAATCTTAATCTGATTTTTAAGGTTTTTAAATAGTTTCATTTATTTGTAAATAACCTAAAATTATGTCTCCTTATTTACTTACTGTAGTAAAATAATAGGTTGACGCTGAAGTTTATAAGCAAAGCTGGCTTTAGATTTGTTTTTTAACTTTATCTAAATGGGGTAAAAAATCTATTAACCAATTTGATATTTAAAAATGTTTCTAATTTTTAGCCACCAAAAAACATTTACAAATGATTTCTAACATTTCAGCTTGTTTCAACTGTTTTGTAATGTTGGTGAGTATGGGAAGATAAGTTTCTCCTTTCTACATTTGGCTCATAAGGTCACGCAGGTTTCTTTTATTTAAGACAGTGGACCAGTAAGTCTGCAGCCTGACTTGGGATTATTAGCTGAATTTTGATCTGAAATTTTCCATGTATAATTCCTTATCAATGTGATTCTTAATTTACTAAACTAAGAGCATTGATAAAGATGATTAAGTCGAAAAAATACTGTTTCATCATCAGGCTATGGACTTATTGAGATTTTATATATATATATATATATATATATATATATATATATATATATATTGAGGGAATTTTTTTTTTCCTCATTTGCTTATTCTTTTAGATTTTTTTTTTATATTTTGGGTTTACTGTATTAATTTTTTTTATATACACTATTCTGCAATTTGAAATCTTAGTTTCCAATTATTTTAATTCTAAAATTTATTTTCATTTTTTTTTTTTTTTTTTAATTTTCATCCAAACTTTTATGGTCAACTACTTTTTGACTGTTAAAGTAAACAGCATAAAATAAAAGTATAAAGGAAATAGTAATAAAGCTTTGTATGATGGCCATACTTGTATTCCATATTTCATTAGTTCATCTTTAAATGTCATCATGATCGGTTTGCTTATGGAAATTGGTAGCTAGGTGGCACTAATCCCCAACTTTCATTTTTGACACTGTTTTTTTGTTTTTTTGTTTTTTCTTTTTGCTTTGTAATCTTAAATTATTTGAATTTTTATTTGAATTTTATTTTTATTTGAATTTTTATATGCTAAAGCATTTTTATTACTAGTTTTAAAAGCTATAATCTTTTGTATACCATATTATTTCAGGGCTCTCCCCAAATTTGTCTCTTTTTTTTTTTTTTTTTGTCTGAATTTTTGGGATGAAGAGTTAACTTACATGTCAACTACTGTCCTTATCTTTGTCACATTTTGGTCAAACTCCTCCCCTACCACTTTCTTACATCTTCATTAGGTGCATGTCAATCAGGGATGTAAAAATAGAATATAGACACCGACAACTGTATGAAGGGAAGTTAATTTTTATTTCACCATGTGCGAACCACTCGCTGCCATAATTCAAAACAAAACTGTCCTCTCTCCGTTTCTGGTGATTAAATTGTTTCCATCGTGAAGAGCGGCCAAGGGACACCACTCGGAGTTAACAATTCTTCCCCTTTTTTCTTTTAGATGATCTCTGAAAAATAGAGGAAGAAAAAGAGAAAAAAAAATATTGTATTAAATATATAGTTCTTTGGGCTCTGCCACAAACCCAAGTATTTTAAATGAAGGCACACCCTTCTTAGTTAAGCAATCAGCAACTTGTTCATTTGTAGGTATCCAAGAGAGCTCTATTTCCTTTCTTTCCACCATTTCTCTCAAAATAGCCATCTCTATGCGAAGCCGCTTGTCTAAAATCTGTGTGGATGAATGTACTGAGTCATAGACAGGAATTGTCTGTTTTGCATATTATCTTGATGTTCTCAGGTTCATCCTTCAACTGCAGTAATTCCAATAATAGCTTCCTGTAAAATAGGCAGGCTTCTGACATGTCAACCATGGCTAGTGTTTCGGCAGCTAGTGTACTTTTGACCACTCTTCTAATGCGCTTAGATTACCAGGCTATGGGCATATATTTGTTGTTATCGCCAACCAAAAAGATTATATAACCTCCCTGAGATCCTCTGTCTGTCAGGTTAGCGAATGAAGCATCACTATAGACAACTATCTTTAGGTGATCAAGATTTCCTAAGTCGGGAATGTCTATCTGGGATTTTTCCTTCTTTGCTTTCTTAACTACTCCATTGGTATATTTTATACATTCTACATTGCTTTGTTTGAGAATAGAACTCAAAGCACTAACATCATAGCTAAGATCGGTTTGGGTAGCCAGCCAGTTAAGTTGACCAATAGCTTGCCTGATTTCAGTAATTTCTGTTGTAGATATTGTGTCTTTTAAGTTCCTGCCTGTTTCAACTGGATTATATTTTAATTTCTTTATATATTCATTCTGTCCAAGTTTGATATTTTCATCATTCTTTTTTATGTCTAATCCTATGTATTGGAACACTGTAATTTCTTTGGACTTAACTGCAAATACCTGACGGATCCTGTCTATAACTTTTCTCTGGAAAATCTCTGAGCCTGCAAAGCAAAAATCATCCACATGAGTAGCAATTATACCTTGCAGTTTGTTTCCGAAATGCCATGTGAATATGGCCTGATCATATTTGGAAGCTACTGCTCCTGAATCAATTAATTCCTCCTTGAGTGTTAGGTACCAAGACCTAGAGGCATCGTTCAGACTATATACACATTTGGAGAGTTTCCAAATATAGCCCTTGGGTACATTGGCTTCTTTGGGTGGATCCAGATAAACCAGTCGATCCAAATCCTTGCTTTGCAGAAATGCTGTTTTTATGTCTATAGATTTACACACCCAGTGGTTAGTTGCCATTATTGCTAATGCTATGCGTAAACCTTCCTTGGAGCATGTGAGAGAATCATTCCTTAGGTTGTTAGCATCTTTATCTTGAAAGCCTCTGGCAACAAGTCTGGCCTTGTATGTTTGTTTGCCATCAGAATTTTTGTGTGCGTAAATTCATCTGGTGGAAATTTTTGGTTGACCTTGATCCGATACTTGGATGTAGACTTTATTTTTAACCCAGCTCTGTTGTTCCCTACTTCTTGCTTTCTCTAATTCCAGGTTATTATTGGCAGAGGTGATCATGACATTTTCCTCATCACAAGAATTGTGCTCGTGTTCGGTTTCCTCAGCCTCACTGGTTTGCCACTCAGATACCCCATGTTCAAAGTCCAGCCAGAAAGGTTCACCCTGTTCCATAACTACATTCATCAAATGTTTGTTTTTGCCAGTGGCTTTTCCTGCCCTACTTATGACATTTAATTTTCTCCAGTCTGATTCTGTGTCATTGGCAAGCTTGCATCTGATAATTTGTCCAGGTTTTGGAAGCTTAACTTTCTTGGTGATGATGTCCTGCTTATTTGTTATATCTCGTGTTTCCACAGTCTCATGTTGCTCCATATTGTTGTCTAGGACTTCAAAATCTTCTAGATTATTTTCTTAAGAATTTTGCATTCTTAGAGATCCTTCAGGCCTTTCTTGTAGGGTACTGGGAACCTTGCTGCTTCACTCAGTGGGATTTTGATAAGTTTCAGAGTAGGGTACTAAACGAGATGGATGTACCCTTACATAGGTGCTACCATGCTTGACATGCACCTGTTTATGTTCCCATCCTATGACAGTTCCAGGACCAAGCCATCTATCACACAGATTCCTTTTGTAGAGAACAGCATCTCCATTTTTGTATGACTGCATTATACCTGTTCTAACTTGGTGGCGAAGTGCACATCTTAGTTTTTCTGTGGATTCACCTGCTATGAAATGTTTCCTGGCAGTATGCATAGCGTTCAGGTTATTTGCAACAATTTCGCTGGTAGAAACACCTTCTAGTGCAAGGAGCTCGTCAGTTGATTAGGACTGTATCCATGGACACTGTGAAGCGTATTTTTGGCACTTACAGCCCATGCAAGAGCCACCTCAAAACTACAATTCATTTCTTCTATGGTTTTCTTTATCATTTCTCCCAATATTCCATTGTCTTTCATTTAGCTCATTGCTCCATGGGCTTTCAGCAGCAGTGGTACGAACGACAATGTTTAGATTTTGTGCCATGTCCCTAAACAACTGGTTATTGAACTCTCTGCCATTGTCAGTGAGAATAAATCCTGGAGTTCCAAAATATGCAATCCAGTTCTTGAAGATAGCACCAATGATATCAGAACTTTCTTTACTTGGAATTCAAACTCCAACACTGTATCTGGTACCATAGTCAATAAGGTGCAGTACCTTGTTTCCATTAATTTCTTTAATATCCATGGCGATGCTCTCATTGAAATAGGTTCCCAGTGAAAACCCCACAATGGGTCTGGGTTCAACCCTTTTGTACCTCATGCAAATTTCACAAGAATTAGGAAGTTCTTTAAGAATTTTAATAAATTCAGGATCTCTCATTCCAGCATTCCTAAGTAAGTCACATAGCTTTTTACTGCTAGGGTGACTGAATTGTCTGTGGAACTTAGTAGCAATTTTAATTTTTTCCAGCCTATTTTTACTTGAAATCTCTTTAGTAAACAAAATTTGTTTGAACTTACCTCGGTCTGGTGGAGGTCTGGTAATGGGAATGTGATAGTGACCGGATGAGATACACTGCAGTGGGATCTTTTTTTCAAACTGTCGTTCTCAAAATTATGGCACGTCCTGGCTCTTTTCATGGACTTTTTACTTAACAACAGTGGTATGTCAGCATCTACAACATCAGTGACGATACTGACCTCAATGCCGGCAATAACACAGGGTAGAGTGGCTGTGTGGGTAGATTTAAATGTGTTTCCGTCCCCGAACTTGTAACTCCTTACTCCGTTTTGAACTTTTGTTTGCATGGTACGGTTTCCAGAAAACACTCATACCATTTAGTCCCACAAACAGTTCCAGATGCACCACTATCCAAGACAGCCAAGCCGAGTGTCTCTCCTAAGAACGTGTTAGCGCTGTCTCCGCCATATTGCTTTTGCAGGTTCATTAGCACAAGGTTAGACACGAGTAAATGACTGTTCTTGCTGTCTGCCTCAACATAAGGGCAGTCGCGGGACCAGTGAAATTTACAACCACATCTGAAACATGAAGTGTTGTTGTCACTTTCAGATTGTGGGGTTAAAGTTTTTTTGTTTTTTTTTGTGTAGCGTGTTGAGTTTCTGTTGTGGCCTCTTCCGCCATTACCCCAACCATTAAAATGGGAATTCTTATCCCCGCAGTCTCATCCATGACTACTATAGTAGGTTTCCTCAGTTTTGTTCTGGTCGTCCATGCTGAAAACAATGTCTGGTTCAGTCTTTACCATGACTGGAAGAGTTTTTGGTGATGAAGCGTGGCAGTATTCTTCACGGAATATTTTTTTTTAATTGTTTGGACATTTCACTAAGCGTGAGTTCCTGAACAGTAGCTTATATTAGCTGTTCGTTTTCCAGGGTGAGATTGGCACTTTTCAATGCTCTGTACGCGAGCACAGGCTCAGGCAGAATTATTTTATGCTCTTTTAATTTGGCGATGTGTTGCTCAAAATCTATGAGAAAATCGTCTATCGACGTGTTACTCTGCCTTTGGAGACATTCAAAAGTCTCGTACGTTTTAAATGCTGCTTTGTTGGCATCTTCTAAGAAGAGGGTATCAAGTTTTTGGTATAACTTTTCCATGCCATCTTCAGCATTGAGTATGTCGATGTCCAATTCCAATAATGCTTCTCTGGCTTTACCTTCCAAGGCCAGTAATACAAAAGGCACCCGTTTGCGTGCTTCTAAACTGGTGGCGAGTTCCCATATCCGCATTTCTTTTTTCCAGGAATTATATTTCTCTGTGTTTAAGGCAGGTGGGGTAATATATCTAGAAGCCATTGTTTTTTCTTTTTCAACTAAGCTCTGCTACCAGTGTAAAAATAGAATACAGACACCGACAACTGTATGAAGGGAAGTTAATTTTTATTTCACCACGTGCGAACCACTCGCCGCCATAATTCAAAACAAAACTGTCCTCTCCCTGTTTCCGGTGATTAAATTGTTTCCATCGTGAAGAGTGGCCAAGGGACACCACTCGGTGGACTTAACAAGGGAATTTCAAACTAGGGCTAAATTTTTCATGCACCCCCCCCCCTGCGGCTCATGTTTCATTTAGTTCTTACTTAGAACAGCTCAGTTCTTGCTTGCCCTGTTTCCAATGATAAGGAATACTCAGTTACTGTATCACCAAATTTACAAGCCAGCACTTTCATATATTTGGCTATTGTAAGACATTTGTGTGGAGCCTTAAACCTAACCTGCCTGCTGATGGGTGCTGTTGCTGCTTGTCATGCTTGACTACACTCACCAAAGCTTCTCCTTTGTTCTAGCTACTGCTTTTGAAAAACCTGTCATTTGTCTGTCTTGTATTTCTATGCTAGGCCTACTAAGGTGGTCTTCATGTGTGCTGATTCTTTCAGATGTCTAACTCTCCAGTGTTTTTATTTGTTCAATATTTTCACTGGAGTTGATGACTAATCCTTTTCCCTTCTTACATGATCAGCCATGCCTGATTACATTGTTTCTCCTCTCATTACAGCTTTTCAAGATTCCTCCAGCCTTACTTTTAAGGGACTGCTAGTTTAACCTTTGTTTATTGCCATTACTTCACAGAATGGAGTACACCGTTCTTGGCAATGTTCTCCTTCATATTAGTGTTGACTGAGCAGAGATTTCTCCATAAATTTTTGCTTCTAAATATTGTCCTTGTGTTGTAGAGACTGCAGGTCTTTTGGATCAGTTCTGATAAACTCTTGACATAAGACAGACAGACTGAGGTAATTTTTTAGTTCATCTCCTTAACCCTTCTGTTTTCACCTGCAGACACTGTTATTTTTACAGTGTAGTTATTATTCTGAAGAATTACATTTGATGCTGATCATGGACATATAGATGGTGAGAATTGAAGTTGAGGTATTGTTCAGTGAAAGTTGGTTTATTATATATGAATATCTTGAATCCATTTATTGTATGAATTATTAGTACATTAGGAAGGCTTGCTGATTATTTTTTTTCTGTTGTGAACGGAATGATTTTGTGTTCACATGGTCCAGTCGTATTTGTACAATGAGTCCAGAGTGTGAAGGTGTCTTCTGTACATCTCAACCATACTGTTGACTTCAGTGTTGCTGTTCCTAAATCCATTTCTTCAAAGTATTTCATGTATATGTTTGCTACCACTGGTGACAACAGTGAACCCATAACCAAACCTCCCTCAAGTTGGTATATGTCAGACTCTAATTGTCTGTACACAGAACCTCAAATTTCCATCAGATTATCTATTAGAATGTTAACAATTTCCAAGAGAGGGTATAATTGTTTAAAACTGTCAACCTTATCTGTAAAAACTCTGGTGAACAGGCTCACCTCATCCAAGCTTACCATCCAATTGCTCTGGATAGGAGCCCCACAGATAAACCCCATAAAGTGTTCTAACACATGATAAAAACTTCCCTGCCAGTGAGTCGACTATATCTACTAGGAATCTGCTTAGCAGGTGACATGCCAAATTGCTGCAGCTGACTATAGGCATCAAGGAAATGTCAACTTTATGAATCTAGGAGAGACCATATATATGTAGGAGCTTGCTAAAACATTGTCAACTGTTTATATTTATTCAATGTGAAGTAATTATTCTTAATATCTGAAACAGCTTCTTGGTTTTTAGAGTTGGATTCTTTTTCACCTTCCTCGAGCTGCCATCCCCAATTCAGACAACAACCTACTTACCTTTCACTTTGTCTACTTATGTACCTTTTCTGTGAAAATATCCACTGTTAACCGAGACAAGAAATGATGTATAAACAAATGCTTCCAAAACAAACTGCTGTCTTTTAGTCATCTTCAAGAACCATGTTTACACTCCCATCAGCATGTCTGATGCCACCTCTGAGAGAGCAACCAATTGCGAATTTCACTTTGAATTTTTCCACTGACATGAACTGGAATGATTATATTGGTCTTTAACAAATATGGATGAAAGTATGAATGTTGCAGTTTCATAAATGCATTCTGAAACAAATTCACACCATCCTCGATTGTGATTTTCTTTCAACCAACTTTCTGGGCTTACTGCCTATCACGGTGAATACACTGGTTCTCGATCGATCACCGAAGTTAAGCAATGTTGAGCCTGGTCAGTACTTAGATGGTTGACCGCTTGGGAATACCAGGTGCTGTACGCGTATAGTGACGGATGTGCGTTGTGGTGCAGTGGATATCGGCTCGGAAAGAGAAATCGGTGAGCTGAGTTCGAAATCCTGTTGAATACCCTGCATTCATTTAAGCACTGGTACCCTTGGGAAAGGTATTAATTTGTCCCTTCTCTCCAGTTATGGGTTAAATAACAAGGGTAGGACTTGGGGACCCTGCTCTTAAAAAAAATCCTAATGAATCTTGATACTTGAAAAGAAAAATGTTGTAAAAATAAAATAACCTTACCCAAAACCATTGGTTATGACCTTAAATGATTCCATAAGGATTGATAGGTCATCAAACTTTGAAACAAACAAAAAAAATTAATCAACCAACTTTCTAATGTGATTGATCCTGACCTGGCAGTACGACTCCAACCACTTTCTCATCAGTGGGATGTGGCTTCCCTCTGGCTCTTCTATAAAAATTTTCATGGCTTCTCTGAGTAACTTGTTACTGGTGCCCCCTCCACAAGAATTTACTTGGGCAACCAGACTGGCAACAAGGTTTCACTCTTTTATAGTTCCATCAACCAAATGCAGCCAACAATTCTACTCCAGCAGCTTCTTTTCTTGCACTTCCCACCTGTGGAACTCCCTTCCATATACTTGCTTTCCTAATGACTACAAACTCCTGGAATTTAAATGCAAAGTCAATTCCCATCTCTTATCCACTTAACTCCAGCCCTTTCTACATCATCCTGTGTATCTTCTTTTTCTTTTCTCTCACAACTGTCTTCACTCCTGTGTTCACACCCTTCTCTTGCACTTTCTCTTTCACCCACCGCTGTAGCTGGTTCTTTGTCTTCGCTCTCCTTCTGCCTAAAACTTTAACTCTCTTATGTAGCCTCCTGTACATCAGTGGTGATACTGCCTTGCTTGGGGTGAAATGATTAAAATAAAATTTTAAAAAAAGCTTGTCAATTTTTCAGAGTATTCCGGTTTGTCTATCATCACAAAAGTGTTGCCTTTTCCGTTGGTAGCATAGTGATACTAGTGTCATTCTTAATTGTTAGCCAATCTTTTTTTCCCTTGTGATGTTTGATTATGGCAGCTTTGTCTTTTCTAGTGCTTGACTCACCTTCCATCTTGGCTCATCTGATTGGGTCTTTTCAATCTATAAGACAACCTCCTCTATTGGAGCTATCATGTCTTAGTATGGAACCTGTCTAATGGTGTACATTGACTTGAGGCCTTTGTTTAGCATCGGTTCCACAGGGGCACTCACCTGCCAATTGCGGATATTGACACCTGCTCTTCTCAAAACTCACTGGGCCATATTACTGCTCTGACTGTGTTTTTTGTTGCTCCGAGTAACTTAGTTCCTTTCCTATCTTCCTTTGACCTTGTCCTTGTTATCCATTGACTCACTCATTAATTTGGTCAATCACTTTTTTGTCTTCAATTTTGAGTTTGTTTAACAGCATATCAACCTCTGGGTTATTTAATGCCAAAAAGGTAGGGTGTTAAGGTATTTTTTTTTTAATGTATGGTTATAGTAAGAAGGTTGATTTAGTGAGATTTTGATGAAATTTGTTTATTTTAGAAACTGAAAATGTCTTCTGGTTTTGTATTTAAAAATGTATTGCTGGTAATAATTATTTTTTTTTCCTTCAAAAATGTTATGGTAATATTCTTTTCTTCAAAACTGTATTGTTGGTAATATTTTTCATTCAAAAATGTATATTTTTCTATAAAAGTCTTTCTATAGGTTTCATAGTGTTTTGACCCCAGTTTTTTTTGGGGGGGGGGGTCAACTATTTGCCCATCGCTGGGACCCTAACAGGTGCTACCACCCTGGGTCAGGGTGGACCTGGGAACAACAGCAACTAAGAGGTGGTTGCATGCTCATCACAACCTCTCAGAGGCCTTGCTGCCGGATGCAGTTTACGGTCATAACCAGGACCATTTTGTCTTTAAATGCAACAATAAGATTTAAACAAAATTAATATGATCTCTGACCAATAATAGTTGTTAAAACTACATACACATTTCTTATACTTAAATGTATTGATTATTAGGGGATAGAGATAGTAATTTGATATATTTATCATTGTTTTGGCCTGCCTTGCTGATAGAACAAGGCTTTCTTATTTTTATCTTGCTAAAGACTTTGATTTATGAAGCAGATCTGTCAGGGGTCACTTTCATTAAACAACTGATGAATCATCCTATGGCTAACTGGATAGTGAGTTTTGGAACTGGCATTTAACCTGACTTACCAAACAAACTTAGGAGAAAAGCTGTTTCCAGATAAAGGCCATCCACCTGAAATATAAATGATGGATAACTGTTTACTCTGCTAGTCTGAGTTTAATTTCTTCTGCGTGCTGTGTTCCTTCTGGATAAAGGCAATCATGGCCTTCCATATCTCCCTATCCCTTGTAGCTCTTAAAACCCATTCTCTTGTTACCTCTCCAAAACCTTGCTCTGCTATCGATTTGCTTAAACCCATAAATCTAGACTATAAATGTATAGAAACTATTGTGGCCAAAATGAGGGATCAGTTTATATAATGATTATAATATAGAATTGATCCTCCACTTTATATCCATATTATTTCTTATTTGTCTATCAAGTTCTGATTAGGTATGAATCCACCTCTTCTCAATACTGATTAGTTACTCTTCTTCTATGTGCTGTGTTCCTTCAGGACGTAGGTGATCATGGCCTTTCACATCTTCCTATCCCTTGTAGCTCTTAAAACCCATTCTCTTGTTACCTCTCCCAAACACAGCTCTGCCATCCATTTGCTCAAACCCGTCAAATATGTCACATGTTGCTCTCCCCTGTCTTTCGCTCTCTGTCCTGTGAGTATCAGATTCTCCAAGCCCTCCTTCCTCATTGCATGTCCCAGAAATTTCAGTTGTCTTTTCCTGATGTTAAATATCAATTTCCCTTTTATTTTCATCCTCTCCCAAAACCTTGTCATTGCTCACATATTTGGTCTATCGTATCCTCAGCATCCTTCTGTAGAATCACATTTTGGTTGCTTCTCTGAATTCAATTAGTGTTTTCTGTTTGTTCAATTGGAAACTTTTTTTTTTTATTTAAAGCAGCAATCATATGAACACCATAAGTAAAAATAGTCATAAAATTGAAAAGCATTAATGATATTTCTTTGACACATTCTATCGTCAGAGCCAGCTTTCCTTGACAATCCATTTAGGTGAAACCTAGGTAGGTCTGTCTGGCTCACTAGATATTCTTTACTTATTCCGCTCTACCTAAGTATTGAGCACTTTTTGTTAGTTGAGGACTTGTATTGGGTTTTTTTTTTCCTTTAGGCTACGTTTTGACTGATGTTCATGTACTTAGCTCTTTCTTTCTTAAAACTGTTTTTTCCCTTCTTCTTAGATTCGTGGAAGGTTTTTTCAACGTAGGTATAGTTACAATCTCATATCTATATATATATATATATATATATATAATTTTTTTTTTTTCTTTAATCATATCACCCTGAGCAAGGATATATATACTGTAAAAATGTGTTTAATCTACATCTGATGAGGTGTTACCATTAGGTAAAGGATTAATGCATTTAAGCCTATAATAAAGATTGATAATTCAAAAACATATAATAGTAAATCTGATACAAAGATATCCAGAAGTAAAATTTATTATGTATTAGACTTCTTGCTTGATGAATATATGAAATTTATCATCCAGTTACTTAAAAAAACATTTTATCTTGGAAGAGAGACAATTTAAGGCAAATGAATATAAATAGGATTAAAATTTTAATCTGAAGAAAAGTTGAGAAAATTTGAAAACTTTTCATTTGGAATAAGAAATATGTAACTTTTTCAAAAGCTACTCTTTTTAATTCTTTTTTTTTAAAGAAATGCCAGCTTAGGGTAAATGTAATAAGTTTTAATGTTTTTAACCCTCTAGGGCCATTCGTATCACATTTGGTATTTCCCTATAAGGAAACATTTGGTATTCATTGACTGAGCAGTCAGTACTGCTTTCATTTGAAATTTATAAGATATTTCTCTTAAAAAATTTTTCAGGAAAATATTTCTTTCAAGGCTTGTTTTCATACTGTATCAAATATGATACGAATGGCCCTAGAGGGTTAATAATATGATTAAGGCTTCTACTTGTCATAAAGTGGGGGATCAGTTCTATATTGTTATGAAGTAATAAACAGATCCCCCACTAATTACTACTTAACCCTCTGGGGCCATTCGTATCATATTTGATACAGTATTTCCCTATAAGGAAACATTTGGTATTTCCCTATAAGGAAACATTTGGTATTCATTGACTGAGCAGTCAGTACTGCTTTCATTTGAAATTTATAAAATATTTCTCTTAAAAAATTTTTCAGGAAAATATTTCTTTCAAGGCTTGTTTTCATACTGTATCAAATATGATACGAATGGCTCTAGAGGGTTAAGGCTTCTACTGGGCATAAAGTGGGGGATCAGTTCTATATTGTTATGAAGTAATAAACAGATCCCCCACTAATATGATACGAATGGCCCTAGAGGGTTATGCAAATGCACACACGCATACATTTTCACTATATAACTATACTTAAAACGACAGATTTTTACAATCACAAATACAAATAAAGTTAAAATTTTTAAATAGCACACAAACTTTATGGACACACTGTATAACACATTGTCAGTACAGAAAAATGCCTAGATAAAACAAATTTATTACTTTTCAAACCATTTTGAAAGAATTACGTAACAATCTAACTTTGGATTTATCTCGGAAATGGTTTTATAATTTTCTGTCTTTCGAGCCATTCTGATAATGAAAAAAAGAATTTAACTTTAATCTTAAGCAAAAAATGAGAATTTAAAAAAATCTTTTGATTTAGACTAAGAATGACTTTTTCAAAAGCCACTCTTTTTCATTTTTTTTCTTTTTTTATAAGAAACGCCAGCTTATGGTAAAAGTAATAAGTTTTATTATTTATTTAAACAAACACAAATAAGCACATACATATTTTTCTCTTTTACATCTTAGATCTGATGAAGCCTTAACTGTCGAAATGCATTGAAATCTCTCCTCTCTATTCATGCAACATTTCCATCTATCAAATTGGAGAATTTTAAACAAATATATCTATATAATAATATTGATGCGAAAATAATATATACATTTTTTTATATATATCAAGAACAATTTTAAGGAATATGACAAAATGGAAATATTTTGGTTGGTCTGACACATTTTGTCCTGTAGGACTTCATCATACTAAAGTGATGTATACATTGATGTCGTCAAACATTTGCATGAAGGGGAGAGGACATGGAGAATTTAAATTTCATTTATTTATTTACGTTTTAATATGCTTTCCGAATATAGTTTAACTAATTTCATTTAGTTTCTTTTAGTTTATTTTTTCACTTTTGTTATTAAATAATGCATCACTCAATAAATCCCGGGCCTAACTAATAAAACAGCTTTTAGGCAAAATTCAACTTTATTCATCAACATAGTCTGCTTCTAGGGTGATACACTGATTTCAATGTTTCTCTAACAATTCAATACCTTTTTTGTAGAACAATTTACCTTTAGCCTCAAAATACACCTGTTTCTGATATCACTTCTCTTTCCCTGGAGAATTCTTTTGAGGTCTGCAAACGGCCAGAAATCACAGGAGTGAAAATCTAGAGAATAGGGTGGATGCGGAAGTAATCCAAAGTGTAATTCATGCAGCTTTATTATTATCATGGCGATCAACTTGTGACACAGTGCGTTGTCTTAGTGAAAGATTACTTTTTCTTCATTTGTGGCTGTTTTTTGGTGAGTTCTGCCTTCAAATGCACCAATATTACATAATATTTGCTATTGATGGTTCATTTCTCAAGGTAATGAACAAAATAATACCTTGCACATCCCAAAATACAGAGGCCAAAACCTTACCTGCTGATGTTTGCATCTTTGATCACTTTAGACAGCTTTCACCTGCTGCTGTCCATTCAGCTGACTGCCAATTTGACTGCGGAGTGAAGTGGTGGATCCATGTTTCATCCATTGTCACGTACTTATGCAAAAACTCTATTGCGTTGAAACAGTTGCAAGCAACATTCTGAATCATTGACGCCTTGTTTCTGATCAACTGTGAGCAAATGTGGCACCCACTTTGAACACAACTTTTTCATTGACAAATGTTCATGCAAAATGGTGAATACACTGCTTTCTGTTCAACTCCTCTGATATCCCATGCAACTTCAATTTACAATCAGCCGAAGCAAATTTGTGGATTGTTTGGTGTTTTCCGGGACAACTGTTGATTTTGTGCTACCTGAGCATTCAGCATCATTTTTGTCTGACTGCATTTAAAGTCAGCATATCACCTCTTAATCATTGTTTCAGATGGAGCATAGTTCAAATAACCTGTCAAGCCATTGCTTTGCTTGAACAGTATTTTTTCCATCAGAAAGCAATGTTTTATCAACACATGAAATTCTGATTTTTCTATTTTGAAATTTTGCAACAGTAGCTTCATTTAAATGACTATAATTTGTAAACTAATAAACTGATTAGGTCCAAATTTTTTTTCACTTGCCATTTTAAGATTAGTTCTTCATAAAAATCATATGGATATTTTGTTAGTGATGCCATCTACATGTCAGGCCTGGGGTGTAATGTGTGATGCATTATTCCACATTGTTATAATAGATTTAACAAGAAAAGTGAAATATAACAACCTGGATACAAATTTCCTGTGGATGATCTAGTGATTTAACCTTTTTCTATACATTTTTGTCCTAGCAAATTGCTTCCTCTTAATTAGAGTAGCATGTTTTAAATCAAAATTAAACCCACTCATTATGGGGAGCAACTAACGCCTTGTGTGTTTTGTAAAAGTTCTTTTTTGTGTTCATGTAATCTTTTAAATATCTCAGGATTTCTCCTGTGTATTCCTTGTGGCAGTTATTGTAGATAAAATAAATTCCTCTTTCATAGATATTGACACTAAGTGGTTTTAAATTTTTTTTTTTAATCATATCACTCCGAGCAAGGCGGTAACGCCATTGATGCCCAGGGGGCTACGTAAGAGCGAAAAGATTGGAAAAGAGAAAGCCGGAAACCACTTCCTAAACAGGGAACAAGGGGTGAGCCTCTTCACCTGTTCAATAGATGTGGGTGGAGTGTGAACCGGGTGATAGTTTAGTCTATTTGAACAAATATCTCAAAGCTAATGGAGTGAAATAGAAAAGAAAGCTTATGGATTAAATTATATTCATTTTTTCTTTGCTCAAACACTGTATAGATCAATTATCATTCTGTTAAGTGTAGGTCAAGGCAGTCAATTTGGTTCATTGCTGATTAGGTTACATTGATCAAACTTATTTTTGATTCAGTTTTAAGTTTTATTGACATAATCATTGTGGATTCTTAATTATACCAAGAGGAGAAAAAAGCAACTTGCATTAATTTGCATCTAATAAAACAATTCTTAAATTTTCAATCTTTATCTCAAACTATGATAAAGTTTTAAGGGAAATATGTTGCTAATTTTGGCATAGCCAGGTTTGTTTTAATAAATGTTAAAGAAAATTGTTAGAAAAGCAAAAAGTGATATCATCATCATTTATCCATCACACCCAGATGGTGCATAGGGCAGCAACTTTTTGTTGTTGTTTCTGTAAAACTGTTTTTTACAGGGCAGGGTTGTTAGCCCTGCACCCAACCCCCAAATCTGGAAGCCTGGTGGACCATTCTTAGTCTTTACGTTTACAGCACCTGGTATTCCCAAATGGTCACCCATTTAAGTACTGACCAGGCTCGATGTTGCTTAACTTTGGTGATGGGAACCGGTGTATTCAACACGATACAGCCATAGACAAAAGGTGATATAACTGCTGCTAACTCTTCTCATCAGTAGCAAGTTAATATAATACTAAATCTTAATTTGATGATCAAAAATATTTTAAATGTTTCTCGATTTCCTAATGAAATTTCTAGACTAAACATTTGTCCAGTCTTCAAAAAACTATTCAACTTTGTTTTACTCTTGGAGGCAGTTAATCTGTTTTTAGCTACTTTTTATTTTTATTCGTTGAGTCACAACTTACATTTATAAACTTTGTTCTGAACCTTTCTTGTTTTGTTATTGGCTATTGTAGGGAAGTGTTTACATTAGGTTTTAAGTTTGGATAGATCAGTTAATTCTGGAGTTTTCTTAAGTAATTAGAGAAACACTGGATAATATGATGCTCCTCTTATAAAAGAAAAGGTTTTTATTCAGAAATTTCAAAACATAATTAACTAAAAAGATATAAAAATACTAATAAAAAATATTTATTTTAGAAGATTTTTGTGTGTGTATGTACACACATAAGTCAAAGAGATACTATTTAGAACAGTAGGTGGTTATTTAAAAAGTGATCAATTCACAATCAAAAGAACTGAATATGCAGAGTCAACAATATATGACAATTAACAGACAATAAATATAACCCTTTTAGTAATTTTTTTCTCTTTTCTTTGGAACACTTGTCAGTATTCTGGCTATCTTAGATCTGCTATTTCCAAAGACATTAACAAAATTAGGACATTCAAAGAACACAATTTTACAGTTTTGTTGATATGGAATTTCCTGTTTAAAAATTGTCAAAACAATCCTAGGTGAATTATATGGTTTCTATCTTAGATCAGTTTAGTATCTTATTCTGTTGAAAACTGTACTTCCATACTTTTACTGTTCTTATTTTCTTTGTTCTAATCTTTTAAGCAACTTTCTTGAACCATATATTTGATTCTGTTCTCTAAACCCAAAGTTATTCTCAGTTCTGAATTTGGATGACAGTTTATTATGAACCTCTTCTGTTGTTCATTTTTTGTATTTCTAATGTTGAACAATATATTATGTATCTAGATGTAAAAAGGATCTTACTTTTATTTAAATAATTTCAACTGCTGTAGTATTATAGGTTTTACCAGTAGCAACTGATAATAACTTAAAAAATACTAAGCTGTTTCAAATCTTATTTAAGTGTGTATATATTATAAAACTACTGAGCTGCACATGGGCCATTTGTAAAGCTAATCAAATATGTCAACAACAAAGGTCTGAACATCAAAAAAATTATGGTCTGTAATGATGTCATTTCAGTTTTGCTATATGGCTATGAAACCTGGACTCTATATTGTTGACACCCCAAAAATTAAAACACTTTTCACCAGCAAAAGCTTTGTTCAATTTTGAACATCAAATGAAATTACTTAGGTACCTTCATAAAATCGCTGAAAAAAGAGCATAGTACGGAGAAAAAAAGCCACAAACTAAATAAAAAAAAAATTTTATCGGCAAAATGTTTATTATTAAGAGGATAGATCAAAGTATTTTTTAGTTATTTTAAAAAAAAATTTTAATTCTTTCATTTGAAATTTTGGTAGAAAATCTTGTTTTTCTTTCATTTGTGAGTGACACAATTTTTACAAGGGTTTATTATGGTAAATGTAATATTATGCAAGTCACTTTTTTTGCTGGTGAAAAACACATTAATTTTGAAATTCTTGCAAAAATCAAATAATGGTCAGATTTTCTTGAAAATTTTTAGACTTACTCATAAATGACTGAAATAATTTTTGAAATAATTATTTTTAGAAAATTTTGGTAAAAATATTTTTTTTTTTACATGTTACCCACCAGCACCACCAATTAATTTCTTGAAATGTCTAGAAAAATAGGCATTAAAAATAAAAAATTCCATAACATTTTATAAATTGAGTTACCTCTGCTGTTATATAATTTCACTGTTATTAAATTATAAAATGTTTTTAAAAGAAAGTTTTATATTAATTTTTATTTTTCATAAAATATCTTCAAACGTAAGGCCATAACGCTAAACTAGCTGAAGTTTTATAAAATATTGGGTAATTGCTGAAAATAGTCAAATTTTTAATTTTAACATAGTTAAAAATAAAAAAAAACACAGTACACAATTAAGATTGTAAAATTTGTCTTTTATACTTAGCATTTTTTTTTTTTTTTTTACGGTTTCCGTCTGTCATATCAATTGTTGCCTCTCATAAAAGACAACCCTGATAGCAAGGCTACTGTAATTTAAAAAAATGCTTTTATAGTACATTTGAAGCAGTAAGCAAGTAATTGTTTCAAATCAGATTAAGGTAAGTATAAATTTGCTAATTTGAATAAAATAATGTCAGCGAGATGTATTTTATTTTTGCAAGATTTTTTAAAACCGATCATTGACTTTGGTTTACAAAATGTCGAATGATGAAAAATGGTCGAAAAATTAATTTTTTTTTTTTAAATCCAAAAATTTAGATTCTAATCAATATAATTGTGGTTTGAAATACACCAGAGTATTTTGTTTACTGGAGTTAGTAAATTTAATCTCTTGGCTTTCAATTAAAGCAAAAATTAAAGCTTCAAGAAAACTTTCTAATTTTTAAAAATTCAATTTAAATTTAGGTATAAAAAATGAGTGGAGGTATGTAGAATTACTTTATGACCAACATTGAAGTTCTGGAGAGAGCTAACAACGAAAGCATCAAATCATTGAGCATTAAACACTGTTTTTTATGGTCAAGATATATAACAAGAAAGGAAGAATCAAGATTTCCACATTGTCTTATTTAGTGAGCTCACTTTGGGGAAAAGACCAGATGATTGTTCTCTTCAAAGATACAAGAACCAACTGAACAACATTGAAAGCCAATAGACTTGAACCTAGATCATTTGAAACACCTGCACAAGACCATATCGACTGGTGATGTTCCATCACCATTGGAACCAAAAGCTTTGAAGCTGTCAGAAGACAAAAGGAAGATGTCGAACAACAAGAGAGAAAGGCTCTACAAACTTGTCTTTGTTCCATGCAAGAATTGGTCTGCTTATTCATTAATGCTGTCATCATAAAAGAACAATTAGAAAGGATGAAATTTAATTTTTGGATACAAGATAAAGCCAAGAAATTATTCTTACATGGACTTCTGAAGCCATTAACAGCAAGCATTTCTCAAATGCATAAGAACATGTATTTAAAATTATGTCTCTAAAAATTTAGACTATGGTACATTCGTGGTCGAGTGGTCTAAGACTTACCAGATCAATTGGTAGCTTCCCCTATGTTGATAAGGGTCGCAGGTTCGAATCCTGTTGAATGACACACGTTTTCGTAACACAAATTTATCGTAAATAATCAGGCCAGTAGAAACAAATATACTGTTTGATTAAAAACAGATTATCTACTCAAATATGAGCATCAATTTAAAAAAAAAAAAGTTTTAAGCAAATAATTTCCAAAATATGTGTTAATCAGATCTCCATCTCTCTTCTCTCATTTTCTTACATTCACTTATGCACAAATACATTTGGACAAAGATATAAATCCACCTCTTCCGTCCATCTATGGGTTAAATAGAACTTGTATCCTGTAAAATTATCTCCAAAACAATTGTTAATGTTATAAAAAAAATTCTTACAATCCAAAATGTTCTGTCTCTAAATAATAGTTGAGCTTGAAAAACGGATCGCTCAATCAATCCCTTCTCGGGTGTGTGTGTATTTTCATTCATTTGTGGCTTTGCCAAGAATGAATTCCCTCCAAAATTTTGATGTTTGGTTAAGTTTTGGTAAGTTGATTGGGCTAAGAACTTTCTTAGTTCAAGTTAAGTATTTTTATTATTCAGTAATTAAAGAAAAATTTTATTATCTAAATGTGTTTGAGATAACTTGAAGATCAATGTAAATTTTCAAAAAACTATTAGGGTAATTTAGATTTATCAAGAAATATTCAAATAATGTTGAAATTATAGTTTCTATCTTTTGAAAAAATAGTCTTATTGGGTTTCCAGCAAAATATTTTAAACCAATTTTTAATATAAAAAATGCAATGATATTTGAAAGTTAAAAAAATCAGAAAGCAAGTTAATAATTCCACAATTTAGACAAATGCCAGATTTACATGATCTACATGTTTTTTTTAATCCCATAGTAAATTCTTTAAGAACTTATGTTACAGTGATTCTGTTTATAATCCAAAATACTTAAATACTAATTCGTCAATTTTATTTGCCAACAAATTTATAAAGTACAACTGACAGCAAAAATAAAGTTGTTTGTGGTCCAGTGGATATCAGCTCGGAAAGAGAAATCGGGGAGCCGAGTTCAAATTCCAGTTGAATTCCTTGCATTCACTTACGCACAAATACCCTTGGGAAAGGTATTAATCTGTCTCTTCCTTCCAGTTATGGGTTCAATAACAGGACAGATTGGGTTCTATAGCCTTGGTCGGCAACCAGTCTACCACAGAAAGCAATGGCAACCTACTGTGGGATAATCTTCTGCCCAGTCAGTCATGTCTCTTTTGAGACATGATCGCCCAAGCGTGTATCACATATGGCACTTAACTGAATGATTACCTCAAATTTTTTTATTTCTATCCTACTACCTCTTTTTCCTTATTTACAAAACTACCCGAAAGAAATTTTTTTTTTTCTCATGGGATGGAATGGACAACCCCACAACAAACTGGTTATGAATTTAGTTGTTGTTCTAAAATGATTGGCAACTAGGATGAAAGGGCCTAGCTTGCTCTGCTATTCAACCAATGGTTGGGAGGGGAGAAGAGGAGTTCCAACCTTTTGTATTTGTACAAAAATGAACACTATAAATTTGGTATGCCAATAACTGCTACACAAGACATACACCCACCATTTTTTTTTTATGATTATAAAATTCTTGAACATGTAGGTATTTTGAATTTTACAAGGCGTAATTTAAGTTATTTTTCTTAATAACAAACCTAACAATTTACCTTGAATATAATTACTTTTTAATATTTATAATCTCATGTTTTTTAATGTGTCTACTGACAAATTTCTATGGTTTTCCTTGTCCAATATACAGTAACTGAACATATCTCTCTTTTTTTACATGGATTTTTCTTGGCTGTCAGTGATATGTAATGAATAGCAACTTGGAATGAGAAATTAGAGAACAGTTTGAATTCCATTCAGGTTTGTTGTATTCACTTATACGCTAGGACACTGGGGAAAAGTAGGACTCCTACTCTCAGTAAATAGTATGATTTGTATCTGGAAAAACATTAATCTACAGAAATAGAAAAAAAATAATAATCTGAAATCAAAACATTGAACATGGGTGAAATGAAAAGAAAAGTTTTTATAAGTTAGGACTAACTAGCAAAAGATAACGTTTGCAAAATTTAAGGAAAGCATTTCATTTCCTGGAGATAGAAAAAACTGGAAATTGAGCATGTGAGCAATGATGAGTTTTTGGAAAAGATGAAAAGGAAATTAATACTGAGCATCATGAAGAGACAGCTAAAGTTGCTGGGACATGCAATGAGGAAGGAGGGCTTGGAGAACCTGTTACTAACAGGCCAGATATAGGAAAAAAGAGACAGGGGAAAGCAGCGGATAACATATTTGAAGAACCTGATCAGATGGATGACAGAACTAGAGTTGCGTGGTGTAACAAGAAAAAGTGTGCTAAGAGCCACCAGGGATAGGGAGACATGGAAAGCCATAATCGCCTGCATCCTGAAAGGACAAGACACATAGAAGATCATCTGGAAAAATCATTATTCTAAATAAAATTGCTAACGCGATATTTACTCACAAAATAAAGATTATTCTTAGAATCCAAAATGTTTCAGTTTTAAATAACTCACAAAAGGTTGATAAGCAATCAATTTTTGCTGTCAATATTTAAAATTGAGTTTTATCTTCTTGGTATTGATGTAGAAATTGTTTAAAATTGGCTTTAAGCAAATCGGTTGTTTTGGAATCCTAACACTAGCTTGTTGTGTATATTTTTGAGATTAAGTTTTGTAATTATTTATAACACATGCAACGGCCGAAACAGCATGAATATGGCAACAAAGATGAGGATAACAGTCCGAACAATGTAAATAATACTAGCTCCTAAATTCAGCATATTCACTTTGGAGTACACACATTTACATAAAAAAAGTCTTTTTGTTTTGTGTAAGATTTTTTGTTACCTTTCAAAAAAGACTACTTGAAAAGTTTTATTATCTGAACAACTTATATTTTTTAACAATTCTGCCATTAGCATTTTAACCCTGGTCACTCTACAAATAATTTGACAAAATTTGCAATAAACAAGGAAAAGAACAAAGTAAAAAATAATATAAAGCAAGCAAACAATATATGCAAGACAAAATAGCAGTAATAAGGCAAATTCACAACAATAAGGCAAAAAAGTTCACAAACTAAGAATTAGGGTTGACACAAAAAGCAGGCTGGACAAGCGAACATAGTTTTCTGACTTCAAGACAGACTGAAAGTGAGTCAGATGATACCAAGAAGTGGCCTATTTTATTGGTTAGAAAGAAATCCCAGCATGCATTTATGTGTTTCTGCCTAGAAGTTGTGAAGGGGAATGTGTTTTGCAATCCTTCCCAATGGGATTGGAAGCAATGTTATTTTTCTGTTAAGAAAATCAGTTGTTTATTATTCTTACGTTTTTTTTGTTTGTTTTTTTTCTCTTCTGTTTTTATATTGAGTGTAAACATGAGTCTTAACTCCCCCCCCCCCCCCAACTTTTTCATGACTTCACTGTCATTACTCATTATTACCAGTTGTGGATTTTTAGATTATTTCACATTACAAGTCTCTTAAAAATAATTAAAATTAAGTTGCATTTAATATGCTTATGTGTGCATTGCTATAATTCTTCTGAAATTCTCTTCTAAGGAGAGCAAAATCATTCCTTAACTGGTTTAAAAAAAACTCTCAAAATGTATGACAATAGCAATCACAATATAAAAACTAATACAATTGATAGTTTGAATTTTTATCTGAATTTCTGCAATGAGGTGTTATTTGTATTTTTATTATCACACCATTTCAGCCATTGTGTTCTCTGGCCTTCTTGACTCTTAAGAGTTGATATGCTGTTAAAGATCTACTTAAACTCTGGCCTTCTTTAGGTGTCTGCTGTGGATGACCTCAGAATTGTGAACTGAATCCTTTATTTAGGGTGGTAGATTGTTCTCATTCTAATGCTCATATTTAGGGATATCTTATTGTTGTGGATTTTGGGTGAGGAACCACACAAAATAATGAACAACAAAAACAGATATTTGAGATAGAAAAATGTTGTATTAAACGTAAAGATACAAACTGGAACGCAGGTTAATAATCCAGGAATACGATTAGTAGGAATATATATATATATATTTTCTAAACATATACTGTTAAATATAAGAGACAATGAATGTCTATTATGTTTAATCATGAGCCGTTCTAAATGTCGTATTTTGGCTTTAATTTCAGTTGAAAATAAAGACAAAAATTATCCAACATTTGGATAACTTATTAAGTTGGTTCTAAGTTTTCGGCTCACATGAGCCATCTTCAGAGACGTTATTAAGACGGTAATACAACAACATCCACCATCACCGACGATTTTATTGTGTTGACATAAAACTCTGCTAGGCAATGGCAATAGTTACCAAAAATAACAAACACAGTTTGCAAATTTGCAATGTGGTTCTATGACGTCATGCTGTGTGATAGCGTGAAATGACAACAGAACCATGTATTCAAATGCAATGTAATGTGTTATGACCAGATTTAAACATGATTTTATTAAGTGTGGGTTGTTTGGATTTAATGTACATGGCCTCCAATATCTGAAGGCTTTTTTTACTGTGTGTATGAGTAAGGATTGTGTTGTTCACTAAAATCTGTCTGATATTACCTACATGTTTGTTTTTCTGAGAAATGCTGTTTACGAAAATACGATGTTTAGAATGGCTCATGATTAAACATAAGACATTCATTGTCTCTTATATCTAACAGTACATGTTTAGAAAATTATTTGCTGCTTTGATACACTAAATATATATACACACACATACATACACAAGTCATTGAAGTGAAGCCATGCTGGAAATAGTATATCTGTGTAATATTATTCTGGCTGAGTAGAGCTCAGAGCTACTATGCCAATTGACGTAGTATTCTCTGTGTAATTTCGGTATCTCTTGGTAACTTACGGTTCAGTTACTGTTCTCTATATGGCAGGAGTATATGTATACTCAAGTTGAGTCCATTATCATAGAACAGGGGAGATCCCACAACACTTATTTAATTGTACCCAGTTATTACCTATTCCACTATAATTCTGGCAGCAATGCTTCAATCCTCCAGACTCGATTCAGGGGGTAATCTTGAACCTAAAACTTGGAGCCTTAACCTAATGTCTTCCTACCTGCTGATGCTACAATTGATTCTATTCACCTCAGCTTCTCTTTTTCTTATTTCTGCTGCTGCTGTGAAGCTTTGCTGTAATTTATCTTTATTAAGGGCCCTCATATGGTACTTATTTCTATGCTAGGCCTACTGAGGTGGACTTCATAGCCAGCATATATATTAGGAAACACTATGCAGAAAACATAATATAGAAAATGTTTTACATAAAATGTTTATCTACATTCCTGACATAGAAAAAAAAAATTGGATGGTTAAAAAGTAAGAGAAAAAAGAATAGATGACTTTATATTTCTGATTAGAAGAAAAAAAAAACTGTAACAATATTGCTACCATATCAGGTCGGGTGCTCTTGCTGTCCACCTAGGTGTCCTTGACAAAATCCAATGGAGAATGTGTAATGTGATCGATCCCAACTTGGCAGCTCAGATACAGTCACTTTCTTGTATATATTTATTTCTGATTAGAAGCAAAAAAAAACTAACAATCTTACTGCCATATCTGGTTGGGTGCTCCTGCTATCCACCTTGGTATCCTTGACAAAATCCAACGGAGAATCTGTTATGTGATAGATCCTGACTTGGCAGCTCAGATACAGTCACTTTCTCACCGGCACAATAAGGCTTCCCTGTGTCTCTTCTACAAATACTTTCACGGCTTTTGCTCCAATGAACTTAGCTCACTGGTTCCCTCTATATCTGAATTTACTCGAGCCACAAGATTAGCAACTAGGTCCCACCCTTTTACTGTGAAACCAATAAATTGTAAACGCAGATTCTACTTCATCAGCTTCTTTTCTCACACTTTCCGCCTGTGGAATTCCTTTCCATTTACTTGCTTTCCCAACAGCTACAATCTTCAATTCAAATGTAAAGTCAATAGTCATCTCCTATCTCACTAACTTGCATCCTCTCTCTCATGCTCCTTTCTTTGTCCACTCCACTCTCATCAGTATTCTCATCCTTCTCTTACCCACTTCCTGACACCTCCTAAAACCTGTCACTCTCTCATAACTTTCCTACTAAAAAGTGCAAAACAGTGGTAGTAAAATGTCTTACTTGGGTCGATATGATTATAAAAAGAAAAGTGTCTAGAATGTACCTTATAATATTCCATTTTCATAGGGATGCAAAACTGACATGAATTAAGTAATTTTAAACCTTCTTTCCAAAGAGATATTTCTATAAAAAATTTCTATACTATTATAATAACAATCAATATATAAATTGACCCCTCACTTTATGGCCACAGTCATCCTTCTCTTACCCATTTCCCTCCACATCCCCTATAACCTGTCACTCTTTCTCATAACATTCCTCCTATGTAACCCCCTGCAAAACACTGGCAGTAAAATACCTTGCTTGGGGCGATATGATTATTAAAAAAAAAATTCAAAATCAACTTCAAATATAAAAATAATTACAATGAATAAAATTAAATTGCACAAATTGTAGCAGAGATTTTTTTAAAGCCATTGAACAATGTTATAATGAGTAATTTTTAACTTAACTGGTTTTCTTTAGATATACTTATGCTATACAACTCCTTAAAACAAAATGTGATTTGAAACTTCCACATCCACAAAATAAAAAGAAATGATATTGACAATATATCTTTAGACACTAGAATAACCAAACTAATTCTAAGAGTGACATGTTTTTATATACGTTGTAATAATTGATACATGGACATGCCAAAATTATTGCATAAATTGGCGTTGAAAAGATACAATTGACTCTAAAGAAACCACAATAATGGTTCTTAATAAACTGAATATATTTTTTGGGGGAATATCTTTATCACTTATGAACAATCTCTGTGCATTGAATGGAAAGAAATATTTATTAAATGAATCTTCAAATCCAGGAAGGTTTCTATATTCTTTTCTCTCTCAGGAATATTGTGGCTTTTAATCCTTTCTTTAGAATTTTGGCTGATTAGAAATAAAAACAATGTCAAAAATTCTGTTATTATAATTTGGTATCAAGTACTCTTTCGCAAGACATTGAAGGAAGATGAATTTAATTTTAGTTTGAAATGTATATGATAAAATTATAGTTTTATGGTATGCTATATTTATGTGCTAAAGTACACAATATCAGAGATAGTGTACATAAAATATAAAAATGGACTGAGGACAATGCCGAACAGCAACAGTCTTTCATGTTTAGACATGATCTTCAAGCTATATATATATTACGGAAATCAACGAATTTTAATGAAACTTGGTTATAAGCAACCGACAATTTGAAATGAATTGTTTGAACATTATTTTTTATCGATACTTGTATTTAAGTAGATATTCTGTTTTTAATGAAACAGTATTATATATTTGTATCTACCGGCCTGATTATTTACGATAAATTTTTATTATGAAAATGTGTGCCATTCGGCAGGATTTGAACCTGCAACCCCTATCTATATAGGGGAAGCTACCATTTGATCTAGTAACGTCTTAGGCACACATTTTCGTAATAAAAATTTATCGTAAATAATCAGGCCGGTAGATACAAATATATAATACTATTTCATTAAAAACAGAATATCTATTTAAATATGAGTATCGATAAAAAATAATGTTCAAACAATTCATTTCATATATATATATATATATATATATATATATAATGTGTGTGTATATATATATATATATATCCAAGTGAATAAGGAATGAAAAAAATATTAACAACATTCAAAACCTTAATTTAAAACGGTACTCAACATAAAAATAGAGCTATGAATATTTATTAAAACTATAGTTTAGAACATGTAAAAATTATAATCCACTACAAAATGTACACTTTGTAGTAGATTATAATTTGTACATGTTCTAAACTATAATTTTTAATATACTAACAGTATAGCCCAGCGTTGCTCGGGTGTAATGGAAGCTTTAAAAATAATTCATGGTCCTGGAGCTCACTCAGCCTAAAGAATATTTGTGTGAAGTTTGGTGAGAATTGGATAAAAATTGTGGATTTGTATAAAGGACATACAAACAGATGCACACACAAACATCTTGCCTTTTTATATATATATATATATATATATATATATATATATATATATATAATAGATTTTCTGCACTATTGTAAGAAATGCAACCTTGAAACTTCTTAATATCGTTTCTTATGTCTTTGTCTATGAGTTAATCAAATTTGATTAAAATTGGACCACTCCTTCTATAACCCGATTTTTTTCGATTATCAATTTTCGATATTTATCTGGGGTACCTCGACACAAAACCTACCTAAGAACACTTGCAGACACTTATAGTACAACCGTGTAAATTTTCAAGAAAATTGGTTCAGCTGTTTTGGAGTCTATAGGTAACGGACGTGCACACAAAGTTACATTTATAAATAAGTTTAGATATATAAAAGTATGTGTGTACACTAATGAATATAAATCAATTTTTAGATAAGAATGACAAAGCTTGGACTGTTTGGTTTGACATACCAGTCTTCTTCACATGTTGAAAGGTTATATTTCTGGACAATTTTTTTCAATTGATTCAGTTTGATCAAATTGCAACCTGAAAGTTTCCCTGAATGCCCGCTACTCTATATCTTTTTGTACTAATGCAGATGTTCCCCAGGGGTTATATTTTAGGTCCTACTTTCCCTAATTTTCATCAATAACCCTCCTGATGGCATCACTTTTCAAATCTTGTGGTACAGTGGATATCGACTGTGAACGACAAATCGGGGGTGCCAAGTTTGAATTTCAGTTGAAATCCTTGCATTCACTTCTGCACAAATACCCTTGGGAAAGGTATTAATTCATCTCTTCCCTCCAGTTATGGGTTAAATAATAGGACAGATTGGGTTCTATAGCCTTGGTTGGCAATCAGTCTACCGCAGAAAGCAATGGCAACCTACTACAAGATAATCTTCTGCCCAGTCAGTCATGTCTCTTTTGAGACATGATCGCCCAAAGCGTGTATCATGTATGGCACTTAACTGACTGACTGACCTGTGCTACTGACATAACTATTTACTTCTGCCTTAATAGTTAGTCTTATTGGTTCATTAAATTTAAACTGGCAGCTGATTTAAATAAAAAAATAAAAAAAAAAAATTTGATTTTATCTGGATCAAGGAATTGCTTGTTAGTTTTAATGCCTTGAAAATGAAACTTTTCTCTATTAATCGTCTGAGAGATCCCTTTCTGCCTTCTATTATCATGGCTGATGCTAACCTCCAGGGTAGTCTCATTGCTCTGGTTAACGTTCTCTTGAATCACTGTCAGCTAGAGTTGGTTCACTCTGTCATGCTAGACAATTTTTCTCTCCATAATATATTTTACATATTTGTGTCTACCATTTGTCCTTGCTTTGAATATTGTTGCCACATGTGGTTTGGGCTTACGGCCATATCATGTTGAATACACCGGTTCTCGCTCGATCACCAAAGTCAAGCAACATTGAGCCTGGTCAGTACTTAGATGGGTGACCGCTTAGGAATACTAGGTGCTCTAAGCAGATAGTGATGGATGTGCATTGTGGTGCAGTGGATGTTGGCTCGGAAAGAGAAATCGGTGAGCGGAGTTTGAATTCCAGTTGAATACCCTGCATTCACTTAAGCACTGGTACCCTTGGGAAAGGTATTAATCCGTCCCTTCCCTCCAGTTATGGGTCAAATAAAAGGGTAGGACTTGGGGACCCTGCTCTTAAAAACAAATCCCAATGAACCTTGATAATCGAAAAGAAAAAAGTATTACTAGACACAAAAACTTATATAAAAACAACAATAAATTGTTGAAAGAAAAAGGTATTACCAGCAATAAATAAATAAAATTTAGTTGGCAATAAATGACCTGCCGAGGTTGATATGTCATAAAAACAAAACCACCAACCAACATCTGGTTTGGTGCTTCTGCTATATATTCAGAGATCTGCAATGTTATTAGTCCTGTTCTTGCATCTTGACTTCAATCACTTTCCCGCTGCTCTAATGCAGCTTTCATGTAAATATTCTATAAAAGTTGTCATTGTAACTGTGTTTTAGTGACATTACTGCCTTGCTTAGATGCAATGATTTAAAAAAAAAAATAAATAAAAACAAAGACATTGCATCGATTGAACCTGCATCTTTCTTTGTAAAAGAAACCCTTTGATTCAGTGTGCTTTAGCTACGGAGAGCATCACAGTTCAGCCAGGCTTTGTTTTCCCTCTTAAGGAATGCAGATTATTATTTATTTTTTTTTTTGAAAAGCTTGAATCTACTTAGTTACATTTTGAATGAAAAACTAAAATTATTTCTAAAGAACTTATGCATTTAATTTTAATCTAATATTTTTATTACTTCAGACGATATATAGTAGATACTTGTATTTAGAGTAGATGCCCTATTTTTATTTTAAACAGTGTTTAATGACTTGCAAAGTTGAGAAATCTTAGTAAAGAAAACGTACAACAGAAAGCACGGGTTTGATCCCTACCAGAGCACATTTTCTATAACAATATTTTGAGCAATAAAAATGTCAGATTAAAAATAAATATATTAATTCTTACATGATAGAAATATAGTTTTCTGCTATATTATATTTATGGATAAAAGTGCTTAATATCAGGGATATAGCATATGTAAATATGAAAGTTGGCACTAAGGTCCGAACCAAGCGGTTGACAGACTGTTTCATGCTTGAGTGCAATTTTTTTATATGGTCTTATAAGAGGGACTTACATAAGTTTTAATGTATTACGAAATTTTAATAACCAAATTATCATTAAAAAAAAAATCTTCTCAAATTAATGTTTTCAACAGAAAAAAAAGCACTCAAAAAAAAAATCAATGTTAAACTTTGTAGAAAGCAATGATGTAAACAAAACAAACATTCTAACCAAAATTTCAAATGTTTAAAAAATATTATTGAAAAATTCTTTGATCTGTCCTCTTAACATCAACATTTTGATGATAAAACTTGATTTTATTAAGTTTTTGGCCTTTTGCATTACGCTATGCTGTTTTTTCACTCAAATTACTGGAGGTACCTAGAGCATATGTAAATAAGAAAGTTCGCACTAAGGTCCAAACCAAGTGGTTGACAGGCAGTTTCATGCTTGAGTGCAATCTTTTATATGGTCTTATAACAGGGACTTACATAAGTTTTAATGTATTATGCAATTTTAATAACCAAATTATCAGTAAAAAAAAAAAAAAAAATTTCACCACCCAGCTGTAATAAATAAGTAGAATAAGCAAAATGGAGGCATAAGAATCTGATTTTTTTTTTACTCCTCCACAGAACAATTGAAATTCTCAACATTTCTAGTATTTTCTCCAGGAAATATTGATTTCTTAGATATATTTTTTAATTTCTGTCAAATGTGTTCATCTTATTCATTCTCTAGAAAATCAAAATCACAATTCAGGCCACAATGTGACATTTTAATGAATTCTGAATGACACAACTGATAATTAATCCCCAAAGGCATATAGTGAAGGAAAGAAATGTGTTGTAGAAAAAGACGTGTACATTTAGCACCACATTCAAGGCATGCATATAGAAATTTTGTTACTGCTTTTATTTTATTGATTTTAAAAAGAAAAAAATCCATAGATTTTGCAGATGTTTTGGTATTAAGAGGATAGCAAAGTAGTATTTGAAACCTTCTGATAATAAACCTAACAAAATGGTCAGTTAAAAGCCTTATTTACTAAAACCTACATAATTTTAATCTTTATTTCATTTTTATAGGCCAGTTTGTATTCAGTGTTTTCACAAATTATCCTAGAGGAAAAATGAATATTTTTTTTTTTTTTTTTTTTTTTTTTAGCTAGGAGTCTTTTCTTATGGTCAGTTTTGACCATTTTAAAATTTTCCCTACATATAAACTTTTCATATTATGTTATGAAAAATAACGATTGTGTTTTTTTTTTTTTTTTTTTTTTTCTCCTGAATGTGAACCACCTGTAAATAGAATTGGTAAAATAATTTCAATCTTGTCTGCTTATTCCTAATACTTTGGATGAAACACAAATTGCAACTTTACCACCCATTAATTAATTGCATCTTCTTTATGGCACATGATAATGAACTGTTAGAGTATTGATTTTTTTTTTTTTTATAACCTTAACACTTAGAAGTTTACATTTTAATCCATGAGTTACAATTGTTTGGGTTATCTCTCTCTCTCTCATATATATACTAGCAGTATACCCCGGCGTTGCTCGGGTGTAATGAAAGCTTTAAAACTAATCCATGGTCCTGGCACTCAGACTCTTTGGACGTTGGCGCGAAAGACTAAAAAGCAATAGTTGTTTCCAGTTAAAGTGAAACCGTAGATTGAAAGAAAAATGAATGGATGGAAGTCAAATTTTGATTTCCTAATATCGATATGAAATAAGTTCTTTTCATCATGAACTGAATTTTGAAGGCTAAATAAGTCCTCTAAGTAAATGGTATCATGGCTGAGACTAAGAACTACAATTATACCTACTTAGAGCAAAACCCGAAGCAAAAACTGAAATAAAAGGGCTGAAAAAAAAAATACATACAGGCAAATAAACACACACACACAAACATTTTGCCTTTTATATATATATATATATATATATATATATATATAATTGATTTTCTGCACTATTGTAAGAACTGCAACTTTGAAACTTCTGAATATCGTTTCTTATGTCTTTGTCTATGAGTTAATCAAATTTGATTAAAATTGGACCACTCCTTCTATAACCTGATTTTTTTTTTTTTTTTTCGATTATCGATATTTATTGGGTGTACCTTGACACACAACTCATCTAAGAACATTCACAGACGCTTATAGTACAACCGTGTAAATTTTCAAGAAAATTGGTTCAGCCGTTTTGGAGTCTATAGGTAATGGACATGCACACAGTTACATTTATAAATAAGTTTAGATATATCCAAGTATGGTGTAGGTATGGATGGAATAATATTCCATATCCAAAGAAACACTATTCTTAAAAAAAAAATTGCTCAGTCCAAAGTAGAGCTAATAATAATTTGCAATAAAAATAACGTGAATCTAATAGTTAATTAATAATGCTGATCTCAATTTAATCAAATATTAATGCCCCCAAAAATTATTTTTGAGTCTGCTCACATATTCTTCAAATTAGAAGTTACTTTATTCTGATTGGTCCATATGATCTATACAAGAATGCCTCCCTGATTTAGGTGGTTTGGCTTACCCTTCAACTTGAAATAAACCTCATCACTTGATAAGTAGTGTTGAAACAAAATAGCTACTTTTGTAGTGATGTAACATATTCATGTTATAATTTCTGAATAAATATATTAGAAATAGTATAAACAAATCAATTGATTGCCTGATGAGGTGCTAATAAACAGGCACCGAAACACAACAGCTCTTGTGTAAACTGTTCTGATTATAAACACTTATAATAAAAAATATGTATATATATATATATATTTTTTTTTCTTTTTTGTGTGTGTGTGTGGATACATATATTCAAGTAGACACTGAGTTTATTTATTAGGCAGTGTATTTATTTTTGTCTACTGTCATAAATATTTGAGATATCTTATTAAAAAAAAATATGCCTTCTATGGAAAGATTCATTAATCTGTCTGATTAATAAATAAAAATCCATCTCTTTAGAATGTTCCAAATCAAAACTGAGGAATCTGCCCAAATGTAGTATTTGCAACTGGATATTTCCATTATGATAGACAACATTTTGTTGGCTATTTCCTCGTATTTTTAATGCTAGAATTAAATTTAAATATACATCTGTCACATAAACAATGTGTCAAATGGTTTCACACTGGAAAAGAATGTATGTATTATTTGTATGTATTATTTTATACATTCTAAAATACCATCTTCTGTGGTAAAAAATTTTATTTAATGCCAGTTATTTTTTTTTTTGTAAAATAAAAGCCGAGTATTTTGAGGTGTTCCTTACACCTTAATGCTTTATAATAATTTTATATTATGTACTAATATTTGTCATGTTATTAGTTGTTGCATTTTGGTTGTTTGTGATATAATGATTGATCTATACATGAATTGCGCTGTTTCGACAAAATAATCTATGGTAGAATGCAGTGTGTATCTGAATCTAAGAATGTAATTCTTTTGATTATTGAAGATGACATCTCCCATCAAAGGACACAAAAATTTATAAACATTGGTTTTACATAAGGGATATCCGAAGTTATTGGAATTAGGCTATTTTATTCATGAGGTAACATAGGATATGCATTTAGGAAAATTAATTTGAAATTATCATTTCAAAGAATATTGTCAACCATACTTATAACATAGTTTTTGATACTGATAGATGGTTGAAGATACTTAAATAGAACAAAATTTAGATTTTTTACTCCTTGTGCATTGTAGTGCAGTAGATAACAGCTCGGAAGCAGAAATTGGGAAACTGAGTTTGAATTCCAGTTCTGCATTCACTTATGCGCAAATACCCTTGGGAAAGTTATTAATCTGTCTCTTACCTCCAGTTATGGGTTAAATAACAGGATAGATTGGGTTCTGTAGCCTTGTGTGTATCACGTATGGCACTTAACTGACTGCTTGTTCAGTTGTAATTTGTATATACATCTTTTTCTGCAAAGTGGAAAAATACAATAAAAAGAGTTAAACAGACATGTCAATTGAATTTAATAAAACTGGTTAGATGTTTTTTTTTTCCTGCTTTGTGCGTGTTCATATTAATATTTAAGACTTTTATTTCTTTTAGAATACTTGTATGTTAAAGTAGGATACAGTTATTTAGATGTGTTCTTACCACTTATACTGACGAGCCGTAGTGTGAAACCGCAGTAGGTTTTGGCTAGCTTGAGATTCTTTGTGTATCTTTGCTCTACTTTTGCATTTCGTTTGTACTTTGTATCGAGCACTTTTTCTTTCTTTTTTTTGTGGTTGGTTCCGTTTGGGTTTTTTTTTTTTTTTTTACTGCGGAGTATCGTATGTCTTGTCTTTATTCCGCGGATTTCTTTTTTTTCCCCCCTCTTATCCAACGCCTTAGTGCGACGGATTGTAACGGAAGTAGGTTCTGTTTGTTAATAATTTTTCTTAAAGTTTATCTTAGTATAAATTTAAAACTTAGATACTTGCAGAATTTATTTAGTTATTATTTTGAATATATATATATATATATATATATTTTTTACTAAGATATGACTAGATTATAAAAAAAGTTAATAACTTGGATTAAATAAATGGGAGCATACCAAGGTTACTATTTTCTTTTGCCAAATTTGACCATTTCTAATTCAATTATTTTTGTATCCAGTGTACATACATCGAACTTTTGGGTAATTGGGCAAAAGTTTGTGAAGATAGTTTTGAGGTCAAGATGAATGTAAAAAAAAATACATATAAAAATGTTATACTTTCTTATCTAAAGAGAAATTCAGCTTTTTTTTTCTACTAAAAATTGAGTGTTGTAGGTACCGCCACTTTTTGGGGATAATTTGCAATAACCCAGTTGTAATAATATGAATTTTTGTAACTGAAAAGGCTTTTTGAAATTTCATTTTAGTTTTAATTGAAAGCTAAAAGATTAAATTCACTATTTCTATTAAGCAAAATACCCTGTAATTTTTCAAACAAATTATGTTGATTGGAATAGCTTCTTTTTTTTTTTCTTAAAATAGCTGATTAGCGCCTTCATTAAATATTTTAAGTTTAGCCATCTTTTATTGCAATATAATTTTCTTAAGAACTCTTTCAAAAGTAAAATATATTTTTCTGAAACAATTTGCCTAAAAAGTAGATTTAAATTATAATCTGATTTGAAACAAGTACTAATTTAAGTTAAACAAGAAAATCGGCAAAACAGATTTTAAAATAGATTTTTTTAACACTTGTGCAGCACTGATAAGCTATTTACATATTTATTGTTGTCCTACAGAGACGACTTTTTATTAATACATAATTGAAGAAAATAAAAGGTGAGTGCTTTCTTTGTCATTTTTAAGTACGCAATAATCTTAAGTATTGAAGATATTCTCCATTATATAATTTTAGCAATGTTGACTTTAAATTTACTATAGTCTTGGATCCCATTTTCTGATGTCGTTTATTGTCATCCATACTTTCAAAAGGGCACATTTTATGCACATAAAAAAATTAATGAAAAAATATTTTGAAAATCTTAGAGCATGATAATCTGTATTAAGCTTTTCAATTTTCATTTAGGTTAAGTGTTAGACTATATTTACTAATGCAGACCAAGTATTAAAGAAGTTTTAAGTTTTTTGAAATTTTATAAATTGTAGTTAAAACAATGGAAACAATTTTTCTTTCTAAAAATTCATTATTTCTTCAGATTATAATGTCCTTAATATATATTATTTACAAAAGCAATTAAAAGCCTATCTAAGTGTTTGTTGGGTGTTGAAAAATACATAAATCACTATTGTAGTTTGTTTTAAAAAGTGTTTTCCTGCTTTTTTTTTTAACTTAAATATTTGTTTAAAATCAGATTAATTATACTTTAAATCAGCTAATATTCCTCAAAGTTTCAGAAAATTTTATTTTTGAAAGATTTTTTTTTAATAAAAGAAATTACATTATGACAAAAAAAAATGGCTAAAAAAGGTACTAAACAGCTATTTTAGAAAAAATAAAAAATTGATTCCAGTCAATATAATTTCTAATTGAAAAATACACTAGAAAGAATTTTGTTTACTGGAAATAGTAAATTTAATTTCTTTTTAGCTTTTAATTAAAACTAAAATGAAAACTTTGAAAAAGCTTTCTTTTTTTTTTTTCTATCAAATTAATCTTAAACTTAGGCATTATGAATTATTGCAAAAAGTTGAGGTACCGAAATAAGAAAAATTTACTTTACCCAGAGACAAATGAGGAAACTCCTGTTCACAAAAATGCCATAAATTTGACCTGCGGCAACCAAGAGAATAAGGACACAACCTTCTGACCATTTTCAACTGATGTTCTTTATCCTCACTTCACTATCCTGTCTTGCCCCACTTATTGCCCTTTTATACATGCACTTACACTATGTACCCACCTGATATTGTCCTCACTTTTTCACCTGACCTGAAGGGAAACAACTACACCAAATTGATAGCTGCATCTACTACTACTACTAAAGTTGAGTCACTGTGCCATGTTAGAATCCATCTTGCACATTTATAAATCTACCAGTCAGTTGTGGATTGGGGTAAAAAATGGCTCGTTTATTTTAATGCTTTCAAAATGGAGCTGCTATCCTTTAACCACCTACTTGCCATCAGCATGGATCACGCTAGTCTCCCTGAAAGTAATACACTGCACCTCCTTGGTCTCACTCTCTCAGCTGATCTCAGGTTGAATGACTACATTGAATTAATAACTAAATCTACTGCTAAGAAGGTCAAGTCTCTCTGTTGGGCCAGGAAGTTTTTCTCATTTGTAAATATACAAATCTACCATCTGCTCATGCATTGAATACTGCTGTCATATCTGTTTAGGTGCTTCTGCTGTTCATCTTGGGGTTCTCAACAAAATCCAAAAGAGAATCTGCAATGTAGTCAATCCTGACCTGGCGACTCGACTCTAGTTTTTCTCTCACTGACGAGATGTGACTTCCCTCTGTATCTTCTACTTTCATGGGTTCTGTTCTGAAGAGCTTAGCTTCTTGGTGCCTTACCCCATGTGAATTTACTTGAGCTACGAGACTAGCAACAAGGTCCCACTCTTTTACTGTGAAAACAATCAAGTGTTACAACTTCTACTCTTAACAGCTTCTTTTCGCACACTTCCCGCCTGTGGAACTCCCTTTGTATTCTTGTTTCCTTCATAGTTACGGTCTCCAAGAGTTTAGATTCAACATCAACCATCATCTCTTATCTCCTTGATTCCCATCCTTCTTCTCCTTTTACACTTTCCTCTCATGCCATACCAATGTACCCATTCTTCGACACCTACTGAGATCTGTCCTCCTCTCTCTTCACTGTTATTATGTAACCCCCTGCACACCTGTGCCAGTACTGCCTTGAGATGATAATATATATAAAAAAAAAAAAATTTTCAGAGCCACATCAAACCACAAAGTAGTATTCTCCCAGTTTTCGATATAGTGATATTACCCACCCACATAAGAATCGGCAGTGATATGTAGCCCATGTCATCCATAGTCATTTACCTTCCGTCACCTTCAAAAGCATTCACTGATGACAATATGCATAATAGTGCCTTTATCAGGTTGAAGGGGTAGCCATATTCTGATCCCCCCCCCCCGATCGCATTACTAAGTTAGGCATCAACATATACTATTCTAAATATAATTGTATAAAGCTGGTAAATCCATGTGTGGATAGGTTTACCCATCACCTGATTCATATGGCTCTCTGGTCTTTGAAAGAAAAGTAGATTTATCCTTTGTTTCCTGTTTAGGATTGGCTTTCTGGCTCCCTGTAAAATTTTTCCCTTCTCTTTCACTTCTAGTGGTCTCTTGCGTCTTGGTGGCATTGTCACCTTGCTTGGGGTGGTGCCCCTTACTCTGTAACCACCTGCCTTGAGTGGCTCTTGGGCATTGTATAAAAATACAAGAAACTTAAACTGTTAAAATCTAAATAAGTAGTTAAAATTTATTAAGGAAGGACAGTAACATAACTAATTTTTTTTTCTTCAATAGGAGTTGATAGGTTTACCTATTGCCAGGTTCACACTCCTTCTTTCTATTGAACAGGAACAGAGGTTAATCTCTTGTTTCCAGTTTAAGATAGGATTTCCAGTTCTTTCTAAAGTCTTATCTTTCACATCCAGTAATCCCCTTGCATCTTAGTGGAATTATTTTCTTGCTTGGAGTGAAATGAATTCAAAAAAATAATTGTAGTGACCCCATCCCCCACCAATACTATACTAGTTGTTTAATTTTATATTTGTCACAACAAATTTTTTGCTATTAAAAGGAAACCTGAAAATTTTCTGTGTTTTGTGTTCTTAAATTGAAATAAGATTTTTTTGCAGTCATGTCGACAAAGATATTGTGTTGGGTTCTTCCAATTCTGTTTTTTATTTGTATCTATTTCTTAACGGCTCTCTTCATTACAATATCACTTTTATTTATTCATTTTTAAAACTTTCCCATTTCTTTTTCCAGACCAAAAGATGCAATTCGTGCCATCAAGAAAAAACTGCAACAAAATGCTGGTAAAAACTACTCAGCAGTTATGTACACCCTGATTGTAAGTTGAAATACTTTTTGACTTTATTTAAATTTATAGTTTCTTTTTTCCAATCTCTATTTCTATTAAATACTACTGTCCTTTCTCTCACTAACATATATGAATGTTTACATATGTTCATCTTCATTGCTTTCCATATATATATATATATATATATATATATATATATAGTCATCCGCAGACAGATCTGTTTTGCTGTATCACAGCTCATCAGTACGGTTAGACTCTGATTGCTACATAACCCAGGCTTGAAATCTGACTGAATTGGTGTCAGTCGGTGACTCTACCCCTGGGCCACGGGGCGTTTGGTGAAAGAAATTTCGTAACAAAGTTGTGGAACTCATGGGTTTTTTACCTGCTATTCATGCGTTTACTTTTATAAAGAGTGCTCGATACAACGTAGAGCATTATATTGTACTAGTTGTTACAATGGTTTATAAATTCATAGTATCACTACACAAATGTTTGTTTCGAAGCTGCTATGTGCGTTTCTCATCAGGTGAAGAATTGAAATGGCCCATTATGAATTTATAAACCATTGTAACAACTAGTACTATATATATATATATATATTCGCAGACAGATCTATTTTGCTATTTCACACCTCATCAGTACAGTTAGACATCCAATTACTTTTTAACCCAGGATTGAAACCTGACTGAATTGGCATCAGTCGGCGATTCTACCGCTGAGCTATGGGTGCTCAACAGAGATATATATATATATATATATATATATAATCCCTCACTGATAGCACTGGTGAAGGATAATGTATATTTGTTAATGTATACTTAATAGCTCTGTTATGTTATCTGGCCATAAAAACATATCTTCATAGATATTTTTCTATAAAAATATCTATGAAGATGCACAAGAAAATTTGGCCATAAATACATTTTACAATATAATTCTCAACCAAACAGACTAATTTTGTTTTTTTTATGAAACTATCTACATTACTAGTGCAACTACAACTTAGCTTGGTTGTGTTTCTGTTGAAAATTTTGTTTAGTTCTGATCCTTTTGGAAAGTGTCTATCAGTTTAAAAAATATTTGTCCTATTTTGGTCTTTACCTCTAAATTAAATGGTGGGTTGTAGAAAACAAAACATTATCTAATGTTACTTTGTCTCTCTCTCTCTCTGTGCCTGTGCGTCTCTCTCTCTCTCTGTGCCTGTGCGTCTCTCTCTCTCTCTGTGCCTGTGCGTCTCTCTGTCTTTGTGTGCCTGTGCGTCTCTCTGTCTCTGTGTGCCTGTGCGTCTCTCTGTCTCTGTGTGCCTGTGCGTCTCTCTCTGTCTCTGTGTGCCTGTGCGTCTCTGTCTCTGTGTGCCTGTGCGTCTCTCTGTCTCTGTGTGCCTGTGCGTCTCTCTGTCTCTGTGTGCCTGTGCGTCTCTCTGTCTCTGTGTGCCTGTGCGTCTCTCTGTCTCTGTGTGCCTGTGCGTCTCTCTGTCTCTGTGTGCCTGTGCGTCTGTCTGTCTCTGTGTGCCTGTGCGTCTGTCTGTCTCTGTGTGCCTGTGCGTCTGTCTGTCTCTGTGTGCCTGTGCGTCTGTCTGTCTCTGTGTGCCTGTGCGTCTCTCTGTCTCTGTGTGCCTGTGCGTCTCTCTGTCTCTGTGTGCCTGTGCGTCTCTCTGTCTCTGTGTGCCTGTGCGTCTCTCTGTCTCTGTGTGCCTGTGCGTCTCTCTGTCTCTGTGTGCCTGTGCGTCTCTCTGTCTCTGTGTGCCTGTGCGTCTCTGTCTCTGTGTGCCTGTGCGTCTCTCTGTCTCTGTGTGCCTGTGCGTCTCTCTGTCTCTGTGTGCCTGTGCGTCTCTCTGTCTCTGTGTGCCTGTGCGTCTCTCTGTCTCTGTGTGCCTGTGCGTCTCTCTGTCTCTGTGTGCCTGTGCGTCTCTGTCTCTGTGTGCCTGTGCGTCTCTCTGTCTCTGTGTGCCTGTGCGTCTCTGTCTCTGTGTGCCTGTGCGTCTCTCTGTCTCTGTGTGCCTGTGCGTCTCTCTGTCTCTGTGTGCCTGTGCGTCTCTCTGTCTCTGTGTGCCTGTGCGTCTCTCTGTCTCTGTGTGCCTGTGCGTCTCTCTGTCTCTGTGTGCCTGTGCGTCTCTCTGTCTCTGTGTGCCTGTGCGTCTGTCTCTGTGTGCCTGTACGTCTCTCTGTCTCTCTCCTTCTCTGTGTCCGTCCGTCTCTGTGTCTGTCTGTATCTCTCTCTCTCACACACACACAAGCTTATTTTTTTTTTTTTTTTTTTTTTTTTTTTACATAATTTGCATTTCACATTATTTTTACTCTAGGCTGTTAAATTGTTTCCCTTTTGACTCCAGTCATTCTATTTTCTGTCTTGAAATGTGTCCGGCATTAAACAAGCAAAACTTAAATTCCTATCGCCCACAAATGAGAGACCATGGGAAAGTATCTTCTATAGTATTCTAAAATGAAGAATCTTCCTTTTTACTTGATTAAATTTATCTACTTTCTCTGTTCCTATTTAATTAATAGGTTAAGCATTGTTTTGTCCTTTGTTTAAACTGTTTAACTTGGATGAGCTTGAATAATTTTTCTATTTATAAGCTATTTTTTTGTTTCACTTAATGTTTTTTTATTATCCTGAGAGTTTCTTTGTGCATCTCATGCCAGCAATTAAGCTCAACATGTTTTGTTAATTTTATATTTTTATTTTGAATGAATTGTTCACCTATTTTATGTTTAACTGGTTTTTCTTTCACTTTGTTTCTTCTTATTCCCTACATTGATTTATTGTTGAATTACTAATGACTTTGAAAAATTACATTGTTAAATAAAAATTTAAACTTGCTTAATTTTAGGCATTGTTGAAATCTATCAGCTTGTCAACCTCATTTCAAGTTCTTTTGTTCTAAGAAATTTCTAAGTTTTGTTAACAAAGTCTAAGAAGAATGCTGGTGTTCTTGGCCTTCCAATTACAAATGATGTTTTCATCTAAAAGTCACACACGCACACACAAGTTCAATTTTTTTTTCTTTTTTTTTTTTTTAATCATATTACCCTGAGCAAGGCGGTAATGCCACTGATGTGCAGGGGGCTACACAATAGTGAAAAGATTGGAAAACATAAAGCTGGAAACCACATCCTAAACAGGGAACAAGGGATGAGCCTCTTAACCTGTTCAATAGACATGGGTGGAGTGTGAATCGGGTGATATAGATCTATCTACTCCAATTGAAAAAAAACCAAAGTGAGGAGATTGGAAAAGAGAAAGCCGGAAACCACATCCTAAACAGGGAACAAGGGATGAGCCTATTAACCTGTTCAATAGATGTGGGTGGAGTGTGAACCGGGCGATAGATAGATCTATCTACTCCAATTGAAAAAAACCAAAGTGAGAAGATTGGAAAAGAGAAAGCCGGAAACCACATCCTAAACAGGGAACAAGGGATGAGCCTCTTAACCTGTTCAATAGACATGGGTTGAGTGTGAACCAGGCGATGGGTAAATTGTCACCATTTGTTATTTTTAATTTTGCACATGCATGTTGTTTTTAATTTTTATCAACTGTACAGATGTGTATGTCCATATGTGTATCGACTCAGAACGACAAATTGGGGTGCCGAGTTCGAATTCCTAGTTGAATTCCTTGCATTCACTTACGCACAGATACCTTTGGGAAAGGTATTAATCCATCTCTTCCCTCCAGTTATGGGTTAAGTAATAGGATAGAGAGGGTTCTATAGCCTTGGTTGGCAACCAGTCTGCTGCAGAAAGCAATGGCAACCTATTGTGGGATAATCTCCTGTCTAGTCAGCCATGTTTCTTCTGAGACATGATTGCCCAAGTGTGTATTATGTATTGCACTTAACTGACTGACTGACAGTACAGTATGGTCAGTTGAGAAAAAAAAAAGCACTATAATGCAATTCACTCTGCCAGAAATTTGGAAACAGTATGTGGTACTGCTTAGCATTTGTATCAGAAGATCAAATACAAACATTTCAGAGTGTTTGGGTATCAATTTGAGGACAGTGCAGAATATTAAAAAAGAGTTGAATGATATATTCAGTCATAACATTGCCATCACTACTAGTGTTTGGACTGACCAGTGGTGATGGTGGTGTTGTGCCTCCATTTATCTTCCAACAGTGCCTCAAACTCAACATGGATGCCTTCATCAAGTGACTTGAGGTAGTGTTGCCTTAGGTCAAGAGGGTGGCTGTTGCCAGAGCCTATATTTGACAACAGGACACTGCACCATGCCACACAAGCAGGAGAATCTAGTCATGGCTGTTGAACAATTTCTGTAACCACATCACTCCTTACATCTGGCCACTTAACTCTCCAGCCTGCTAACCTTTTAATTATTATGTGGGGAGGGGGCACAGTTGAGAGAGAAATCAATGAAACTCCTCGTAAGGATGAACTGAAGGCAAGGATTATGCCAGCATTAGTAGAATCAAGCAAGATTTCAAAATCAATGGCAACTTTATTGAATAAATTTACTCTTTAGTATTTAAAGTTTAGTATGTAAAGATCTGTTCATGCAATGTTGGTAAATATATCTGTTAAAATGAGGTGTCAGTGTTATTTTTGTGTAATTTAAACAATTTATCCATCGTGTGTGTGTGTATAAACCTGCTTGCCAGAATAATATTTAGCAGTAAAACTACTGAAAAAAAAAATCTTGGTGGAACTCTTTCTCCCCATAGGCGGTTAGTGGATAGATTTAAATGGTTCTGTTGAGTGTCCACTGAAGTCAACAAACCTCACACCCATAGATTTTTTTTTGTGGCCTAATTTGAAATCATTTATCAGACATGCCTAAGATATATTGGTAACTTAAAGGAAGAATTAAATATGAACGCAGTGGCAGGAAATTTAGACACGTTAATGAATCATGCAGGTACAAAATTGAAATGTTTTGAACATCACATATAACAATGAAATAACAATGAAATAACAAGTAAATAAAATTTTCATGTGTAATTATACTTTTACTGAACTATCTTTGTGGTGTGCAACTTTTGCCTCATCCTTTATAAAACTTCAAATTCTGGCAGCAAGGCCTCTGATTGGGAGGTTGTAAAGGACATGGAACCACCTCTTAATTGCTGTTGTAACCTGGTCCACCCTGACCCGGAGTGGTAGCACCTGTCTCAGTTATAGGCAAATAGTTAACCTCCAAAATGGGGTCAAAACACTATGAAAGTATAAATATAGACTTTTATTGAAATATACGTTTTCGAAGGAAAAATTATACCAACAATACGTTTTTGAAGGAAAAATAATACCAAACAGACTCCGATGAACTTAGCTCACTGGTGCCTCCTGTATATAAATTTACTTGAGCAACAAGATTAGTAACTAGGTCCCACCCTTTTACTGTGAAACCAATAAATTGCAAATGCAAATTCTACTCCAGCATCTTCTTCTCTCACGTGTCCCGCCTGTGGAATTCCCTTCCATTTACTTGCTTTCCCGACATCTACAATGTCTAAGAATTTAAAGTCAAGTCATCTCCTCTCTCACTAACCTGCATCCTCTCTCCCATGCTCCCTTCTCCGTCCACTCTCATCAGTATTCACATCCTTCTCTTACCTACTTCCTGACACCCCCTATAACCTGTCCCACTGTCTCATAACTTTCCTCCTATGTAACCCCCTGCAAAACGGTGGCAGTAAAATGCTTTGCTTGGGGCGATATTATAAAAAAAAAAAAATGCGTAGGTGTAATGCACACTGTTTAATAAAGAAAAATGGGGCGTCTATTTTTAATGTTCAGAAAATCTTATAATATTAATTTAATGTAATAAAAATGTCAGATTAAACATAAATCTATTAATTCTTTAAAAAATTGTGTATGTAATTTTTTTTTTTTTTTTTTTTTTTAAATACATGTTTTGTATATTGCACTCTTTCTGCACAATTCTGATGCCAACTAGCTCCTGTCACAAATATGACAACATTCATTTATCATTGGTGCACCATTCACTGCGCCTCTGGCATTAAGCCATTAGAATCTCCACCCTATGATCTCTTTCCGAGATAAATAGCTAGTTTTACTGGTAAGTGCCTCTAAGCCAAATACTTCTTATGTTCTACTTAGTTGTCTGTCTGTCTGACTTAAGAGCTTTGCTTAACTATAAGTAATTTTAGTTTGAAAGCAGAAATATTTGTGTTGTGCTTATGAAAATGACTAACTTTCCTATAATTTGAATTAAAAAAAAAAAAATAGAAAAAATATTAAATATTTGTAATTCTATACTTGCTCCCTCCCCTTTTTTCCTTAGGGTGAACTTACAAGGTGCCACTGTTAATGTATTATTATGTATTTTGTCCGTGCATAGAGTACTGCTGTCATATATGGTCAGGTGCCCCTGCTGTTCATCTCAGTGTTCTTGACAGGCTCCAGAGAAGAATCAGTGATATGATAGGTACTGACTTGGCTGCTCGACTCCAGCCACTTTTCCACTGACGGGATGTGGCCTCCCTGTGTCTGTTCTATAAATACTTTCATGGCTACAGCTCCAACGAATTTAAGTCACTGGTGCCCCTGCAATAGGTGTTTACTCATGCAACCAGACTAGCAACTGGGTCTCACCCATTCACAGTTAGATCAACTAAATCTAGATGACAATTCTACTCCTGCAGCTTCTTTTCTCGCACTTCCCGCCTGTGGAACTCGCTTCCATATTCTTGCTTTCCTGACGACTACAACCTCCCGGAATTTAAATGCAATGTCAATACTCATCTCTTAACCACTTGACTCTAGGTCTTTCTTCACCATCCTATGTATCCTTTCTCTCCACCTTTGCAACTGTCATCACCCCTGTATTCCTATCCTTCTCTTGCTCCTTTCTAACTAGTGCATCTTTCTCTTCAATCTCCTCCTATATAGTCTTTTTACTCTTATGTAGCCCCTGCATATCAGGGGCATTACTGCCTTGCTTGGGGAGATATGATTTTAAAAAAAAATATATATAAAGTTTCTTAAAGCTTCCCACAGAACCTCAGACTAAACAGAGGCCTACATGGAAAACCCTATGTCTGGCAACAGGACTTTGCACCATGCCTCGAAACCAGGTGAAATCATTCATGGCTATCAGATAATTTCTGCAACCACATCACCTCTTACATCTTGCCAACCCCCTTAATTATTTTGTAACACCAAAGATGAACTTGTGAACATGAAAGGGCGACTAGCGTGGCTCTGGAAAAAAGAGTTCGTTTGTGTCTGGCGTGCAGGGCAGTAATCTGTTCCAAAGAAAGAAAATAATAATAATACTCACCGCTGTCTTAATAATCCACCTTCAGCTCATTCTAAAGGAAAAAAGAGAGGAGGCCCTCGAGTGGAATTTTTATAGACTGAGGAAATGGATTATGGGTAGAGAAATGGATTATGGATAGATAAAACCAAGTTCACCGGGGGGGGGGGGGGGGGGCAGTTTGGGGCGTCAATTTCTTGGCGAGAAGCTGACGCAGAGAGACGCAGTGAAAAGGTGGAAGGAGGAAAGTGGAGGAGGAAGAGGAAGAGGCGTAGCAAGAAGCCAGCTGGGAGAGCGTTGAATTGAAATCCAACGGTCTGTGGTTCGATCCCTGGTTCTGCACTCACTAGAATAAAGTGTGCAACAGAACTGAAGGCAAGGATTATGACAGCATTCACCAAATTAAACATGGTAGTCATCCAGAAGAGTTGCATGAGATTCTGGAGGCTGTGGTTGGAGCCAATGGCCATTTTTATTGAATAAGTTTACTCATTGGTATTTTAAATATTTTTTTGTGTAACTTTGGTAAATATATCTGTTAAAAGAAAATGTCAGTATTATTTTCATTTTTGCATAATTTAAATGACAATTTATCTATCTCACCCTATCTTTCTCTCTCTCTGTATATAAAAGTGATGTCCTATTTTGTTTGTCCTTGTTATTGAAGGATGAGAGGTGATTGTAAAAGTGCTTTTTAAAAACGTTCATAGTGTTTCCGATATAAATTTTAGCATCCTTAGGATTTTTCACAGATGAAATTGAACATATCTATACCAGGGATTTTAAGTATTTATTAGGTATGGGGCATTGGTTTGGGTTTCTATTATTATGGGGCAAACTGACATGAGTGTCAGTTATTTTTGTTGTATAACTTCAATATTCTATGTAATTTAATTATTTTTTCTAAATTGTTGAAGCAACTATAACTGAATTTTTTATTGTATTGCATCCCCCCCCTCTCTCTCTCTCTCTCTCTATATATATATATATATATATATATATAGTGTATGGAGGCAGCTGATAATTTTCTAAACACATACTGTTAGATATAAGAGACAATGTATGTCTATTATGTTTAATCATGAGCAGTTCTAAACATCATATTTTGGCTTTAATTTCTGGTGAAAATAAAGACAAAAATGCTGACATTTGGATAATTTTTTATGAAGTTGGTTCTAAGCTTTTGGCTCACATTTACGAACTGCATTTGCTATTTTTGGTAATTGTTATCGTTGCTTAGCAAAGTTTTATGTCAACATACGATAAAATCGTCGCTGATGGTGGATGTTTTTATATTAACGTCCTTGTAACCTCTCTGAAGATGGCTCATGTGATATATATATATATATATATATATATATATATATACACACACACACACATGGGTCATTTGTATATATTTCACAATTTTTTTTTTCAATATTTCATATTTTTCATTTGTTGCCTAATATTTTAATTTGTACATAGTAATTTATTTTGTATATAATTTCAATTGGATAAAAGTATCTTTGTGATACATGTATGTAAAATTAATGTGAATGTGATAGAATTTGAAATAATCTTAAGACGTTAGCAACCATTTTTTATGTGCATTAGCTGCAAATGTACACTACACTTTGGTCAAAGTTAGCATTTGCTGTTCTATGAATAATACCATTTGTTCCTTTTTTGTTTATTACTATTTCACCCCAAGCAAGGCAATAAAACCACTAGGACACTCAGTAGGATCACTGAAAGTGAAGGAAACTGAGCTAATATTGAGAAGACAATAAAAAGAAAAGGATTCAAATAGGCAGAATATGACAATTGATTTTGCATTTAAATTTATGTAGATTGTAGTTAAGAAAGCAAGAAGCTGAAAGAGATTTTCATAGGTGAGAAGTGTTAAAGATTAGAATAGAACCTACATTTACATTCACAATTTCAACAGTAAAATGATGCGACCTAACTGCCACTTTAGTATTACACTTAAATTCACAAAGTTGAGGTATAAAAAAGGAAAGCTCATCAGAACAATTGCCTTGAAAATATTTATAGAAATATTAGAACAAAAACAAAGCAAAACATCACCTGTTTAAGTTTTATTTAAGCTTCATCAAAAATGAAACATGGAAAAGAAAGTATTGGTAATTTTTAAATTTTTTTTATTTCTTATTGGTTAACTAGACTTGACATCAATTTGTTTTGTCTGTTAGTATTCATGTGTTTGTGTATGCTAATTCAAGTTGGTATATACAAGATTTGGTGGATAATGTGTGTCTCTAGTAGGCATTTTATTTGTTTGGTAGTGACCGTGCGTTGTGATGCACTGGATATTGACTCAGAATGACAAATCGAGGAGCCATGTTTAAATTCCAGTTGAATTCCTTGCATTCACTTACGCACAAATACCTTTGGGAAAGTTATTAATCCATCTCTTCCCTCCAGTTATGGGTTAAATAATAGGACAGATTGAGTTCTATAGCCTTGGCTAGCAGCCAGTCTTCTGCAGAAAGCTATCTACTGCTGGATAATCTCCTGCCCAGTCAGTCATGTCTCTTTCAAGACATGATCGCTCAAAGCATATGGCACTTAACTGACTGAGTGATTGTATGATCTTTTTGTGTGATAGTGAAATAATTTAGGTTACACCAGTTGTGGTTAATATGATCTTACATTCTTTCAGTCTAGATTTTATAAAAGTTGGTGATATTTACTTGTGTGTTTATAGATGGGAAAGTAATAATCAGCATTCCTTTTATGTGTTTCCTGCTTAATAAAATATCTTATATACTCAAGTATCCTACAAGTTTTTATGTGGTCCTGGGTATGACTGTAAACTGCATCCGGCAGCAAGGCCTCTGATTGGGAGGTTGTGAGGAGCATGGAACCACCTCTTAATTGCTGTTGTTCCCAGGTCCACCCTAACCCGGTATGGTAGCACATGCTAGAGTCCAAGCTATGGGCAAATAGTTAACTCCCTGAACTTTGGTCAAAATACTATGAAAGTATAAAAATAAAATTTTATAGAAAAATATACATTTTTGAAGAAAAAATTTTTGCCATAACACATTTATGAAGAAAAAAAAATTCTCAGCAAATCATTTTTTAATACAAAACTAGAAGACATTTTCAGTTTTCTAAAATAAAAAAAGAATAAAAACAAAATTCTCATTAAAATCTTATTAAATCAACCTTCTCACGATAACCGAACATTAAAAAAAATACTTTAAACCCCGCCTTTTTGGCATTACATAACCCACTATGGTTGATATGCCATTAAACAAAACTCAAAACCAATTTTTTATGCAAAAGATAGATGGTTGCATTATACTCAGGTAATTTTTTTTAATGGGTTAAAATTCATGCAAAAAAAGTTCAGGGGGTCACACTATACATAAAGTCAGCTTTTATATATATATATATATATATATATATATATACATACACGATATGTTCTTTTCTTATTTGGGTGGCATTTGTTAACTTAAAATTATGGCCTTTTTTATTCCTGTGCGCTATGAACGAGTTCAGAGTTTTGTCTCAATGTAGGTCTCTATTTGTAGATACAGGCTTTTAGGTTTCCAGAGGTTTCGGCTGTATATCTCTTCTGGCATTGCAGGCATTTAATGTTAAAATCCTGATGTCTGATGTGGTGTCAAACCTATGTTCTTTGCTAACTGCATCTGATTGTTTTGGAGGTGGTGGTTGTAAATTGTCAATATGATAGTTTTCTGATAATAAAGAATTAGAAATAGTGATAATTGATTAATGAGTTAGATATTTTAAATGTGTGTGCTTGCTGTAAAAGGTCACTACACTTTGGTCAAAGGTAGAATTGGTGTTTCATGAATAAAACCATTTTTTTTTTTTTTTCAATTCACCCCAAGCAAGGCAATAAAGCCATTAAGACATGGGGTTGCTGAGAGTGAAGGAAACTGAGATAATATTAAGGAGAAAAGACAATAAAAAAAAAGATTCAAAGAGACAAAAGATGACAACTGACATTGCATTTAAATTTTTTGGGGGGGGATTGTAGTTAACAGGAAAACAAACTGGAAGTGACTTGAACAGTCAAAATTTATTTTTGTTATGAAATCATTTGTTCTGATTATATCCCATGTTTCCTGTTTAGGGTTGGGTTTTTGGTTTCTATTCCTGAAGTTTTTCTCATTATAATTTACCCTCACCCAATAATCACTTCATTCATTTAAGTATTTTTTTTATGAAAGTTTGTGATTTTATAAATGAAAACAAATCCTAGATAAAATTAATAGAATACTACTCCCACAATATAGGGCATATCCAACATACCCAGATCCATTGAATCTAGACCCACCTCCACATTATAGGGCATATCCAAACACACAAATTCAACATACCCAGATCCATTGGAATCTAGACCCACCTCCACATTATAGGGCATATCCAAACACACAAATCCAACATACCCAGATCCATTGAATCTAGACCCACCTCCACATTATAGGGCAATCCAAACACACAAATCCAGCATACCCAGATCCATTGAATCTAGACCCACCTCCACATTATAGGGCATATCCAAACACACAAATCCAACATACCCAGATCCATTGAATCTAGACCCACCTCCACATTATAGGGCATATCCAAACACACAAATCCAGCATACCCAGATCCATTGAATCTAGACCCACCTCCACATTATAGGGCAATCCAAACACACAAATCCAACATACCCAGATCCATTGAATCTAGACCCACCTCCACATTATAGGGCAATCCAAACACACAAATCCAACATACCCAGATCCATTGAATCTAGACCCACCTCCACATTATAGGGCAATCGAAATACACAAATCCAGCATACCCAGATCCATTGAATTCAGACCCACCTCCACATTATAGGCAATCCAAACACACAAATCCAACATACCCAGATCCATTGAATCTAGACCCACCTCCACATTATAGGGCAATCCAAACACACACAAATCCAACATACCCAGATCCATTGAATCTAGACCCACCTCCACATTATAGGGCAATCCAAACACACAAATCCAACATACCCAGATCCATTGAATCTAGACCCACTTCCACATTATAGGGCAATCGAAATACACAAATCCAGCATACCCAGATCCATTGAATCTAGACCCACCTCCACATTATAGGGCAATCCAAACACACAAATCCAGCATACCCAGATCCATTGAATCTAGACCCACCTCCACATTATAGGGCAATCCAAACACACAAATCCAACATACCCAGATCCATTGAATTCAGACCCACCTCCACATTATAGGGCATATCCAAACACACAAATCCAACATACCCAGATCCATTGAATCTAGACCCACCTCCACATTATAGGGCAATCCAAACACACAAATCCAACATACCCAGATCCATTGAATCTAGACCCACCTCCACATTATAGGGCAATCCAAACACACAAATCCAACATACCCAGATCCATTGAATCTAGACCCACCTCCACATTATAGGGCAATCCAAACACACAAATCCAACATACCCAGATCCATTGAATCTAGACCCACCTCCACATTATAGGGCAATCCAAACACACAAATCCAACATACCCAGATCCATTGAATCTAGACCCACCTCCACATTATAGGGCAATCGAAACACACAAATCCAACATACCCAGATCCATTGAATCTAGACCCACCTCCACATTATAGGGCATATCCAAACACACAAATCCAACATACCCAGATCCATTGAATCTAGACCCACCTCCACATTATAGGGCATATCCAAACACACAAATCCAACATACCCAGATCCATTGAATCTAGACCCACCTCCACATTATAGGGCAATCCAAACACACAAATCCAGCATACCCAGATCCATTGAATCTAGACCCACCTCCACATTATAGGGCAATCCAAACACACAAATCCAGCATACCCAGATCCATTGAATCTAGACCCACCTCCACATTATAGGGCAATCCAAACACACAAATCCAGCATACCCAGATCCATTGAATCTAGACCCACCTCCACATTATAGGGCAATCCAAACACACAAATCCAGCATACCCAGATCCATTGAATCTAGACCCACATCCACATGCAGACTAACTAAAGCAATATCTGATGGATGTCATCTATGTATTTTTTTTTTTTTATAAGCGTTTCACCCCGAGCAAGGCATGTCACTGCCACTACTGTGCAGGAGGCTACATAGAGTGGAGAAAGGATGATTAAATATAGGAGATGTCAGAGGGTGGGTGATAGGCAGGTAAGGATACGAGAATGAGGGTTGGGTAGATGAGTGTTCTGAGAATAATTGGGAGTTAGTGTGATAGGTGTCTATTGACCCTACATTTAAACACCTGGAGATTGTAGCTTTCGGGAAAGCAGACTTGTGGAAGGGAGTTCCACAGGCAGGAAGCGCGAGAAAAGAAGCTGTTGGAGTAGAATTTACAGTTACATATTATTTGTTTAACTGTAAAAGGGTGGGACCTAGTTGCTAATCTAGTATCTCGTGTAAATTCGTGCTTAGATGGCACCAGTGATCTAAGCTCATCGGAGCAGAAGCCATGAAAGTACTTGTAGAAGAGGCACAGGGAAGCCACATCACGCCGGTGAGAGAGTGGTTGCAGGTAAGAATAGTTTTTAGGTATGTGTTTAAATGGGATAAAACATTAATAATTCTAGGAACAGACAAGCAAATACTCTGCTTATTTATGATTCCATTGTTAAACCGAATTTTTGTTTGGAGAAATTTTTGAAACGGTAATTAGTTTGCATAGGTGTATAATTTTGTGGACCAGTAGAGGAAGTTTTCCTTTGGAGTTGGTGAGATGGTTTCATAATATGTTGAAGCATTTTGTGACTGGTATGTTTGTATTATTTGATATCTAAGCTAGCCATAACCTTGTTTTCCATGTTTGTTTCTTATATTCTGGATTAAGTCACTATGATGTTTAATGTGTGTAGTAGGGTGGATAAAGCGTAAGAAGAGAGTTACAAATTTTATGAACCCTTTATTTAATCTATAGGGCTAGATTGTTCTGTTGCTTATGTCCAGAGATATCTTGGTTTTGTTTTTATTTAGTAGTACTCAGTTATTGTTTTCCCAATTTCTAATGAGTCCAAGTACATACTGTCTGACCCAGAGAAGGTACTCATAACTACAATGTTACCAAATTCACAAATCAGCGCTTTAATTCATTCACTAGACTGTTGTCTCTTGTGACTATTCTGAGTGAAGAACTTAAACCTAAATTGCCTGCTGATGAGTGTTGCCACTGTTTATCATGCTTGACATACTCTCTAAGCCTTCACTTTTTACTGCTGCTGCTACTGTTGAAGCCTTGCTGTCACATCTCTTTATTTACTCATGATCCCCCATATTCTATTTATTTCTATGCTAAACCTACGAAGCTGGTTCTCTTAACCTAGCATATATGCTGATTCTTTCAGGCATATGACTCCTGTTTTCTTGGTTAAGCATTTTTACTTTTTCACATTGCTTTCATATGTAATCAGCCATTCCTGGTTTCATTGTCTCACTTCAAATTACAGCTTTTTGATGTTCCTTCAGCCTTACTTATGCTAGTTTTACCTTTATATTCTTTGCCACAGCTGCAGGGGATTGAGTACAAACAGTGCTTGGTTGTGTTCTGTTGTTTTGGGCTTGACTTAGCAGAGATTTCTTTATAAGCTTCTGAATATTGAACTGATGTTTGAACTGCAGAGGTACTGAATTTTTCCCAATGGGCCTTTTACATGAGAAAGACAGGCTGTAGGTGTTTTCTGATCCTCCTACTCAACACTTCTATTTTTACCTTCAGATGTTATTTCTTCTGGGTTGTTATTCTGAAGGATATATTTGATACTGATAATTTCCTGTTGGGTTGTCTAAGTTGCTACATTTTTTCTAAATGACTTCTAGATCGGTTTTGTAATTACAGCTGTAGCTCAATAAAGACCTGTCGATCAGAAAAGCTCAGTTTTTTTTTGTTTTTTTAGGTTTCTGTTCTTTGCCTGGTATGCACAAACTGATAAAACACTGCCCTGAATCAAAAAGAAGCTATTTAATTTTTTTTTTTTTAATTGAGCATTCTTTCATCAAAATACTTGATCAATAAAATTTTTTATTTGTTTTTACATAGGTTCCCCCTCATCTTAAACTGTTTGTAAAATGCTAGTGAAAGCCTTTTGAATAGGTTTATAAATAAACCATAGTTAAGAATCTTTTATTTAGATTTTATAGATTTTTAAAATTGATAAGCAATGAGATAAACTGCTGAATAAACAAAAAAGTTTGTTTTGATGAATAATGTTGAGATACATGGTGGTTTTAAATATATATGTGTATGTGTGTCATAAATTCGAAAAAAGGCTTGGAGGTAAATCCCAAAGGATCCTATCAATATTAAATATTAATACTCATGGTCCTTTTACAGTGGCTTTGAAAGTCTGTAATTTCATCTGGTTTATTTCTTATTTTTTTATTTTTATTTTATTGTATATTTTTGTTACTGTCATCCATGTGGCAGATCTAACATGTTCCAGCTGCAATGATTTGCTCCTTTTTGTTTTTTCTTTTTTCCTACACTTTCATTTTGACATACGCACAAATTTATTTTCCCCCCATAATGTTTTGGTCTTGCTGATGAGATGCATGTACAATTTACCTGTCGAAATGGTCATTAAAAAAAAGTTTGAATTTTTATGTGTATATGTACATATGTGTGTGTATATATATATATATATATGTGTGTGTGTGTGCGCGCATGTGTATATATGTGCGTGTGTGTGTGTGTATATATATATATATATATATATATATATATATAGTGTGTTTGTGATAATGTCTGAAACCAAGGTTGTTGTTTTTCAGCAGTTTTACTGATAAAATGTATTTTGGCAAGCATGTTTTTTTTTGTTTATCATAAAGTTCTTGAAATCAGGGTGTAAATAGTGTTGATAGATACAAAGAGTTTCTCTTTAACAAAGCACATTCATGCCTCTGCATGTCATTATTATCCGTGAATTGTTATACTATAATGTAATTTGAAATCTTTGAAAATAGCTTATGTGAGCCGAAAGCTTAGATTGGATAATAAAATAAATTATATATATATATATATATATATATATATATATATATATGCTTGTGTGTGTGTATTGTTCTTTCAGGCAAATAAAATTAAAAACGGCAGACATTTTGTGTTGATTAAATTTTAATGATCCTCCTCAGACAAGAGGGAAATTCCATTAGAAATTTCCTGTAGTTTATTTTAGAAGAAAATTACAGGAAATAAGCTCCAAGCCATTCAATTTTAAAGGCAAGAAACATAGGGGGCCCATTGCTATTAGGGACAAACTTAATAGAATAATAATAATAGAATTCATAAGAAAATTATTAGGACCCTTATGTTTCTAGGCTTTAAAATTGAATGGAGCCCATTGCTATTAGGAACTAACATAATAGAATAATAATAATAATAGAATTCATAAGAAAATTATTAGGGCCCTTATGTTTCTAGGCTTTAAAATTGAACTTTCCTCTAATCAAAAATAGTTAATTATTTAGACATCACTTTTAATCTTAATAGCGGTTCCTACCAACCTTATCTCAAAGAGAATGACACCACAATTATATTAATGCCAATTCCAACCACCCTAGCATTATTATAAAGCAAATGCCCAACATTGTTAACACTAGAATTAACTATCTTCCAACCTTAAAATATTTAGGTCCTGGGTATGACGATAAACAGCATCCGGCAGCAAGGCCTTTGTTGGGAGGTTGTGAGGAGCATGGAACCACCTCTTAATTGCTGTTGTTCCCAGGTCCACCTTAATTTGGAGTGTTAGCACCTGTTAGGGTCCCAGTTATAGGCAAATAGTTAACCCACACACTGGGGTCAAAACACTATGAAAGTATAGAAATATATATATATAAAATAGACTTTTATAGAAAATATACATATTTTTTAAGGAAAATTATTCCCATAACACATTTTTGAAGAAAAAAAATACTGCCATAACATATTTTTGAAGAAAAAAATTATTACCAGCAATACATTTAAAACAAAAAAATGTTCACTTTTCTAAAATTAAAAAATTTTCATCAAACCCTGACTAAATCAACCTTATCACCATAACTGAACATTAACAAAATACCTTAACCCCCCCCCCCTTCTGGCATTAAATAACCCAAAGAGGTTGATCTGCTGTTAAACAAAACTCAAAATATTTAATGAAAATGAAAAATTATATAATAGAGCTCTACAGGAAAGTTGGCTTCAAGAATAAATTAGTATATGAAAAACCTGTTAATTATGAGCTATCTAGTGCAAGAAATAGATGTGGAAAAAGTCATATGATGTCACCCCAACCCACCTCATTCTGGAGACTATCTAAAATCAATATAAGGAAATATTTTCTAAAATTTGTAAGCATTTCCATACCAAAAATCAACTCCACAAAATCTTTAATAGAAATACACTTAAAATTAGTTATTCCTGCATGCACACACACACACACACACAATATCATAAATTCTCATGATAAAAAAGTTTTAAAGACTTTAGATAAGGCTGATACTAAAACTGGTATTTTGTCATCTTGCAAGTCTTGTAAGTCCATTTCCATCTTTAGGGATATATATGTATAGATATATTTTTTACCTATTTAACACATTTAGTTTAGGGATAAGTTTTCATTCTTTAATTTTATTTATTTGAATTATTCTAATAAAATTTTTTTTCATAAATTTAAGTATTCTAAATTACCTTTTTTCTCTTACTAGCAATATAACTTAAGTTTAATTAGATTTATATATAATATACATATATACTAGCAGTATAGCCCGGCATTGCTCGGGTGTAATGAAACCTTTAAAACTAATCCATGGTCCTGGAGCTCAGACTCTTTGAACATTGGTACGAAAGACTAAAAAGCAATAGTTATTTCCAGTTAAAGCAAAACCGTAGATTGAAAGAAAAATGAATGGATGTAAGTCAAATTTTGATTTCCTGGTATCGATATCAAATAAGTTTTTTTCGTAGTAAACTGAATTTTGAAGGCTAAATAAGTTCTGAGTAAATGGTATCATGGCTGAGACTAAGAATTACAATTATACCTACTTAGAGCCAAACCCGAAGCAAAAACTAAAATAAATACAGACATACAGGCAGATAAACAGATACACACACAAACATCTTGCCTTTTATATATATATATATTATCAATTTTCTGCACTATTGTAAGAATTGCAACCTTGAAACTTCTGAATATCATTTCTTATGTCTTTGTCTATGAGTGTATCAAATTTGATTAAAATCGGACTACTCCTTCTATAACCCGATTGTTTTCGATTTTCGATATTTATTGGGGGGATACCTCAACCCAAAACCTAGCTAAGAACACTCGCAGACACTTATAGTACAACTGTGTAAATTTTCAAGAAAATTGGTTCAGCCGTTTCGGAGTCTATAGGTAATGGGGACACACACACAGTTCCATTTATAAATAAGTTTAGATATATTCATACAAAAAAATTTCTTATATATTATGAATTTCTAAATATTGTCCAATTATATAATCATTTACATTAGAAATAATGCTTAAGTGTTGATGCAGGCTTTTATTTATTTTTATTTTTATTTTTTATACTTTTAATTTTTCCCTTATTAGTTACTTTGCTCTTTTTGTTTTCTTTTTAGGTATAATTTTTCTTTTTTAATAATTTATTTGATGGCTTTCCTTTATATTCTTGAAGTAAATTTTAATGTAAATTATTTTTATCTCATCAATAGTTAGGCCTTGTTTTGGTTAGAAATTGTTTTAAAAAAATTAAGTGGGAATTTGTTTCTGTCTCTACAGTTACATTCTTTAGTTATAAAAGCAGATGAAATAATCATAGATCTACTTTTAAAATGGAAAACCTCAAATATTGTATGAAACTGGCTAGCCACACGCACATGGAAATTAGAACTGAAATATGGAAAAGACCCTGATATAACTTGGAGCATAGTGAAAATATCCAAACCATAACAATAGTGGTAACATATGTAGATTGTGCCTTGAGGAAAAATTAGTTAGTTGTTCCCAGAAAGAAGAAAACCACTAAATGAAAGATCAGAAATTATGTCCAAATGTAATCATATCAATAAATACTTACTAGGATCATAAACACATGGATGAAACTGTTCTAAGATCCTTGAATAACTCCTCCCTAATTTTAAAAACTTTTCGGTTGTTTGAAAATTCTGCTCACATGTTCATTAAAAATCCCTGTTTGAGCGTTTGAAAAACAGTGAAATCAGTTATTGTAAATTGCTTGAAGATATCAAGAGGTTGAAACCTAGGTCGCAGAAATAACTAATTTCCAAATGAAAAAAAATATATATATACACACACATACACACACACACACACACACACACACACACACACACCTCACTGCTATGTGAATGTACTTGGGTTTTTCTCTCTCTCTCTTTTTTATTTATATATATATATATATATTAATGAAACTTGGTTATAAGCAACCGGCAATTTGAAAGGAATTGTTTGAACATTATTTTTTATCGATACTCGTATTTAAGTAGATATTCTGTTTTTAATGAAACAGTATTATATATTTATATCTACCAGCCTGATTATTTACAATAAATTTTTATTAACGAAAATATATATAGGTTATATAGGCTTGATAAAAACCTTGTTTAGACTGGAGACTATTCGTGGTCGAGAGGTCTAAGACGTTACCAGATCAAATGGTAGCTTCCCCTATATAGATAGGGGTCGCAGGTTTGAATCCTGCCGAATGGCACACATTTTCGTAATAAAAATTTATCGTAAATAATCAGGCCGGTAGATATAAATATATAATACTGTTTCATTAAAAACAGAATATCTACTTAAATACGAGTATCGATAAAAAATAATGTTCAAATAAATTCATTTCATATATATATGATGGACTCTCCCGTCGATCTCGACGTATGAGGTTCCGACAACTCTGACTTCATCCATGCTTCAGCCTCTGATGACATCTAAGTCCAG